>JAWNMU010000633.1:2500-78952 GCA_035043665.1 Drosophila quasianomalipes | reverse complement strand
CTGCAGACAATGTGACACTCAAGTTGAGAAATAGGAGGGGAGGAGGAGAGAGAGGGTGACGGGGAGAAGGAGAAAGAACAAGAGAGTGAGTCCACTTTAAAATATCTTCAAATATCTCTATCGAGAACAACCCCTCCCCTCCTCTCCATCGTCTTGGTTGCCTCTCCTTTCCTTCTCCTCCCTTTTCCCTCCTCCTCCCATTCCTCCTCTCTCTACCTCTTCCTCTCCTCTCCCTCTCCCTCTCTCTCCTTCCCTCTCTCCCTCTCCCTCTCCTCCGTCCTCCGACTTGCTTCCCGTGGATGTACATTTCGAAGATATTTTCCCCATAGATACTTTTCGTTTGAGATAATATCTGAGAGACAGGAAATGAGATATTTCCGTAGTTGGATTTTGTGTTTGCTTGATTTTTTCCTTCTTTTCTACCTCTTTCTCTACCTTTGACTTAATGAGGTAGATATTTCTGAGGAGGAGGGGAAGGAGAGGAAGAGGAAGGGACGAAAGGGAGGAGGGAGAGGAGGGAGGAGAAGGAGGGTGAGGAGGAGAGGTCTTTTCGCGTCTTCTCTATGAAGCCATCGGGATCCAGAGGGAGGAGGAGGGGAGATGAAGGAGAGGAAAGGAGGGGGAGGAGGTAAAGAAGGGAAGAGGAAGAGGAAGAGGAGGAGGAAGAGGAAGAGGAAGAGGGGAAAAGGGCAGAGAGAAGAGAACGAGAAAAGAGGGGAGAGGAGGAGAAGAAGAGGAGGGAGAGAAGAAAGAGCGGGAAGGGAGGATAGGGGCGGAGGAGGAGGAGAGGGAAGGTGAAGGGAACAATAAAAATGAACTTAAGTCAAGAGGAGAAGCGGGGAGGGAGGAGGAGAAGGAAAGGGAGGAGGAAGAGGAGGCGGAAGAACGAGACACCGAATACAACAAGGGATGAGGGGGAGGAGAGTAGGAGAGGGAGGAAAGAGGGGAAGGACTTGAGGAAGGGGAGGAGGAAGGGGAAGAGATAGGAAGATAAGAGTGACGAAGAGAAGGGGTAGCGAGAGAAAGAGGGCGAGAGAGAGGACGGGAATGCAAACGAGAGGAGAGAAACGAGAGGGAGGAGGGGGACAGTGAAGTGTTCGTGTGAGAGATATGAACGAGTGAAGAGAGAGAAGAGGAGGAGGAGGAGGGGGAGTAGGAAAAGGAGAGGGAGGAGAGGTGGAGAAGGGATGAGGAGGAGGAAGAAGGTGAGGAAGAGGAGGAGGAGAAGGTGGAGAATAAGTCGAGAAGGAGGGAAACAAGAGTTGCCGTAAACCTCAGGGAAAGAGAGGAGGGGGGAGGAAGGAAGAGAGAGAGGAGAGAGGATGAGAGAGAGAAGAGGAGGAGGAAGGAGAGGGAGGAGGAGGAAGAGGAAGGGGAAGAGGAAGAGGGAGAAGAAGAGGAAGAGTAGTGTGTGTCTTTGTTCTTGTTCCTCTTCGAGTCCCCTGTGTACACTATTTTGAATAAACCAGTTACTGCTTTCTTGTGAGTCTTGAGATATTTCTCTATCGTTTTGAATAAAGGAGGGGAAGTGGACCGGGGAAGCTATGGATGGTCTCAATCTGGGTTTAACAGAAACACGGGAGGAGGAGGACGAAGAGGAAGAAGAAGAATTGTTGTTGTAGTTGTAGTTGTCGTTGTTGTTATGACTGTTTTGTGTTGATGTGTGCGTGTAATTCGAGTACACAGGGAGAGCTGAGGGAAGAAGAGACTTCATCGCCTCTTCTCCACCTTTAGCTTTGTCCTTCTCTCTCATTCTTCCTCTCTCCCCTCTCTCCCTCCC
The DNA here is from genome assembly GCA_035043665.1 of Drosophila quasianomalipes. Classification (NCBI taxonomy): domain Eukaryota; kingdom Metazoa; phylum Arthropoda; class Insecta; order Diptera; family Drosophilidae; genus Drosophila; species Drosophila quasianomalipes. The sequence continues at coordinate 77,172 of JAWNMU010000633.1, read as the reverse complement.
CTCTCCTCCCTCTCCTTCCTCTCTTCCTTCTTCTCTTTTTTTTCACATCTGTCCCCTCCTCCCTCTCCACCTGTCTTTCTTCCTCTTCCCTTCCCCTTCTTTCTCCTTCTCCACTTCATTTTCCTTCTTCAGCAAAGAAAGAGAAGAGGAAGAAGAAGAAGAGGAGGAAGAATTAAATGATGAGCAGGAGGAGGAGGATGGAGGAAGAGGAGGAGGAAGAGGAGGAGGAGGAAGAGGGAGGAGGAGGAGAGAAGGGCGAAATAGGGGGAAGAGAGAGAGGAGGAAGTGGTAGATATTTGTTAAATGAAAGATATTTATAAGAGGATAAGAGAAGGAAGGAGGCGGAGGAGGGGGAGGAGGAGAAGGCGGGGTCAGCGAGAAAGGAGAGGGAGGGGAAGAGGAAGAGGAAGACGGAGAAAAACGAGGGGAAGAGGAGGGGGAGGAGGAAGGGGAAGAAGAAGGGGAGGAAGGGGAAGAGAGGGAGGGAAGAGAAATGAGAGGATAGGGGAACGAACAAAAAATACAAGAGCAAAACGTGGACGGGGAGGAAGAGGAGGAGGATGATGAAGGAGAGGAAGAGGAGGAAGAGGGGGAGGAAGAGGGGGAGGAAGAGGAGGAGGAAGAGGAGGAGGAAGAAGAGGAGGAAGAAGAGAAGAAGAGGAGGAGGAAGAAGGAGATACGTGTTTTGATTTGGATGGGAGTGCTTTGTTCCTCATCTTCTTGAAGTGAGTAGGGAGGATGAAAGGGACGGGTAAGAAGAAGAAGAGGAAGAAGAAGAAGAAGAAGAAGAAGAAGAAGAGGAAGAAGAGGAAGAAGAAGAGGAAGAAGAGGAAGAAGAAGAGGAGGAGGAGAAGGAGGAAAATGAGGAGAAGGAGGAGGCGAGGGAGGAGAGAGAGGCGGAGGACGAGGAGCGGGAACGAGAGGAAATGGAAGAGAGGGAAGAGGAGGAGGAGAGGGAAGCGGAAGAAAGAGAGGGGAGGGAGAGGATGGGAGAAGGAGGAATAGAAGAGGGAGGAAGCAGATAGAGGGAGAGGAAGAGGAGGGGCGAGAGGAGGAGGAGGAGGAGGAGGAGGAGGAGGGAAGGGAGGACGAGGAAGGAAGGGAGGACGAGGAAGAAGAAGAAGGACGAGAAGAAGAGGAGGAGGACGAAGAGGGGGGAGATGAGGAGGAGGAGAAGAGAGAGGGGGAGGATGCGGGAGACGGAGAACGAGGGAAGCGCAGAGAGAGAGGGAGAAGGGGAAGGGAATGGGGAGGGAAAAGGAGAAGAGGCGGGATAGGAGGAGGGAGGGGGGAGGGGAGAGGGGGAAAGAAGAAGAAGAGGAAGAAGAGGAAGAAGAGGAAGAAGAGGAAGAAGAGGAGGAAGTGAAAGAAGAGAGGTGGGTGTTGGGTTGATTTTTATGCAGATGTTTTTGGAAAGCAATCTGCACACCAACACTTTCGGTGATATATTTATGGTCATTCATGTTTACCATTTCACTCTCATACTTCTGTGCTTGTTCATATTTCCGCTCCCCTTCACTCCTCTTGTTCCTCCCTCCTCCTCCTCCTCCTCCTCCTCCTCCTCCCCCTTCACCTCTGGTGGCTTCGGCACTTGCAACTCACAACTTGTATCTCCCTCTTCCTCTTCCTCTCCTCCCCCTTCCTCCTCCGCTCCTCCTTCCTTTCCCCTCTTCTCCTTCTTCTCTTCTTTCATCACCGTGTCTTCTTGCCCCTTTGTCTTTCGCTTTCTCTTTCTCGTATCTCGCTGGATTTGGAAAAGCGAAGGAGGGGGAGAGGGGAGAGAGAGGGGAGTGGAGGAGGAGGAAGAGGATGAAGAAGGGAGGGAAGAGGATTTAGAGAGGAGTGGAAGAGGACGAAGAGGAGGGAAGAAGAGGAGGAAGAGGAGGAAAAGGATGAAACTATGGGAGAGGAAGGAGAGGGAGAGGGAGAGAGAGTGAGAGGGAGAGAAGGGAGAGCACGGGGAATCAAACGGGATAGGGAAAATGGGGGAGGAAGGGGAAGAAGGAGACGAGGAGGAAGGAGAAGGAGGGGACGAGAGGGAAGATAGATAAAAAGCAGAGGGAGAAGGAGGGGAGGAGGAAGAAGAGGAGAGGCGGTCCTTCTTTGGAATGAGAAGTGAATGAGCTATGGAGCGAGATGCGTGAAGGGAGTGGAAGAGGCAGAGATATGAGCGGGTAGCGTGGACACGGAAGATGGGGACGGTAAGGAGGAAAGAGGAAGAAGACGCGAGAAGGATGGAGTGGAGGTGTGGGAAGAAAGAGATAGGGAAGAGGAAGCGGAGGGAGAGGGCGCAGTCTGTTCTTCGTGGCGTGGTTTACGGTATTATTTACAGAGTGAATCGAGGAGGTGGGAAATACAATAGGGAGCGAAAGAAGAGTAGTTAGATATTTTCACGTGAAAGATATTTTTCCTCTTTGACTGCACAATTGCACACCCGCAAATATCTTTCCATTTTAAAATCTCTGTCCTTCTCTCTAACATCCTCCTTCTCTCCCTCCTCTCTACTCTTTCCCTCCCTCCCTCCTACTTCCCCTCCTCTCCCTTTCCATTTCCGCCCTTTCACTCCTTTCCCTCCTCTTCTCTCTCCACCCACTCGTAATACGATAATTCATATTTCCTCTGAACCCTCTCCCTCCGCCCCCCCTCTCCCTCCCCCTTCCCTCTCTCCATCGCTCCCTCTGCCGTCACATCTGCCCCTCTCTATGCCCTCTCCGTCCTCTGAGCCTCCTTTTCGATCTCTCTTTCCCTTTCCCTTCCTCCTCCGTGCCTCTTCCTTCCCTCCTCTTCCTCCCTGCTCCTTCTCTCTCGCCTGATAGAACGCTAGGGGCCAGAGGGGAGGGGGTCGAGGAGGAGAAGATGAAAACAAAGTCCTCCCCATCCACGTTTCCACTTCTTCCTTTCCCCATTCTCTAACATTCCAGTCTAAAATATCTTTTCCACCACAAATATCCGATATAAACCCGTCTTCCTCCTCTTTCTTTCTCCCATGCCCTCCTGCAAACGACCGTTACTTTTTCCGTTACTTTCTTCTTCGCTCTCTTCATTCTCTGAATACTCGTACAAAATATCTTCTTCCTCCCAAATTGAATGTAACAACCTCTTTTCACAACGCTAGCTTTGACTTCCTTTCACTTCCTCCTCCCACTACTCCTCTCACTACTCTTCCCACTCCTGCTGCATCTGTTTCTTTCCCATGCTTTACCATACCTCCTCCTCCTCCTCCTCCTCCTCCTCCTCTCCCCCACCGTTCCTCTCCTTCTTCAGCAAGAGACGGAGATGAAAGGACAACGAGAGAGGGAGAGAGGGAGGGAGAGAGAAGGGAGGAAGGAGAGAGAGGGAAAAAGAAGGAATGGTGGGGGGGAAGGAGGAGGGAAAGGAAGAGTGGAGTGAAAGAGAGGAGGAGGAAGAGGAGGAAGAGAAGGAAGAGGAGGAAGAGAGGGAAGAGAGGGAAGAGAGGGAGGAGAGGGAGGATGATGAGAGAGAAGAACAAGTAGAGAGGCGTTGCCCACAAATATCTCCAGACGCATCTCTTTTCAGTCCAGGCATTCCACTTGAATATAACGTGATTCCACTCAAATATCCGTTACTCTCTTCAAAATCGCCGAAAGATATTCTATCTTTAATTCGTCTTTGTCTTTCTAAATATCTGGTCGTCGTTTTCACTTGTTCGTAGCTCCTTTCGTAGGTGTGCATTGATCTTTGCAATCATACACTCTAACAACAAGAGAAACCGATTTTCGACCGTTACTCCCATTTCCCCTTCCCTCTCTCTCTTTCCCTCTCCCTCCTTTCTCTTCCCCGTCTCCCTTCCAACCTCTCTCTCTCTGTCTCGCTCTCTCTCCCTCCCGTCTTCTTCCTTCCTTCAACTCTCATTCCCTCTTCTCCTTCAACATCGACTCGAATAAAATTGTCAGTTCAATCGATCATTCTCTTCTTCTCTCTTCTCCTCCTCCTCTTCTTTTCACTTCCCTTTCCCACCTTCTCTCTCCCTATCTTTCAGTCCCTCTTCCTCTCTTCCTTCCCTACCCCCTCCCCTCCCCTTCCCTCTCCTTTTTCCTTCTTCTCTTCCTTCCAATTCCTCCCTCTTCCTCTCTTCCTCTCCTCCTCTTTTCATCCACTCGAAAATATCTTTCAAGTCGTCCAAGAGCACCTGTCTTCCTTTTCAGCTCTCTTCTCTTTCACTTCTTCTCTTCCCACTATCCTCCTCCTCCTTCTCTTCTTTTCTCTTCCAGCCGCGCTTCTCCTCTGCCTCTACCCCTTTTTTTCCCACTTGAGGAAAAAGATATTATTCTTTTTATTTCCCGCCCAAATAGCTCCACTTCCTCCCCACCCACTTCCCATATTGAGGTTTACACCGAATTGAGAATTGGCGGGAAAAAATGCGGAGGAGGGAGAGGAGGAAGCCGGAGAGGCGCTGTGAGGAAATGGAGAGGGAGACGGAAGAGAGGGGAAAGTCTATAAGAGAAGAGGAGAGGAAGGGGAAGGGAGGACGTCGACAGAGAACGAGGGAAAAGAGAGGCCACCGAAGAACAGAGGGAGGAAATGGAAGAGGAGAGGGAGGAGAGGGAGGAGGGATGGGTGGAAGAAGAAGAGGATGGGGCGAGAGAGAGGGAGGAGAGAGAGAGGAGAGAGAGGAGAGAGAAGGAGGGGAAGAGGAAAGGGAGGCGAGGATAGCAGAAGAGGCGAGAGAAGAGGAGAGGAATGGGAAAGGAGGGCGAGGGAGGAGGAGGAGGAAGAGGAGGAAGAGGAGGAAGAGGAGGAAGGATTAGGGTTATTAAGTGACTGGGATTAGCGGAAGAAGAAGAGGAGGAGGAGGAGGAGGAGTAGGAGGAGGAGGAAGAGGATGAGGATGAGGAGGAAGAGGAGGAGCAAGAGTAGGGAATATTGACTATGATAGGGACAGTGACCGACGCACAGAGAGATGGGAGTGGAAGAGAGAGGGGACCCCGAGAAGGTGAGGAGGGCGGAAGAGGAGGAGGAGGAGAGGGCGAGGGAGGACAGGAGGAGACGGAGAGACGGGAGGGCAGAGGGAGGGAGGGAGGAATGGCGAGGGAAATCGATGAGGGGAAGAAGGAAACAATTAGAGAGGAGGATTCGGAGGAGAGGGAGAGTGAGGGAGAGGAGGGAGGAAGGACGAATAAGAGCTGGAGGGGGAAGGGGGGGAGGAAAGAGAAGAAAAAGGGAGGGGGAGGCAGAGGAGAGGAAGGAGGAGAAGGATAGAGGAGAGGAGGAAGACTGAGAGAGAAGAGGAGGAGAAACGGAAACATGAGAAATCACCATAAGTCGACCTTCTCAAATTTGAAGTTAACAAGGGCTCAGAGGAAGAAGGAGAACAGGAAGGGAGGGAGAGAGAAGGAAGGGAGGGCAGGGGAGAGAGGGGAGAGGGGGGAGAGGGGAGGAGGAAAGGGAAGAAAAAGAGGATGCCGACGAAGAGGAGGAAGAGGGGAAGAAGACGAGGAGGGTAAGGGAGATTTTTGTGGATATTTCTGCAGATATTTAGTCTTGAGAATATAACGGAGAGAAATAGAGAGGGAAATGGGAGGGCGCAGAAAAGGAGGACAAGAGGGAGACTCGGATGGATAGGTCTGAGTGGAAGGAGAAAAAGAGAAGCGGGATGAGGATGAAGAGGACGAGGAAGAGGACGAGGAAGAGGAAGAGGAAGAAGAAGAGGAAGAAGAAGAGGAAAGGAAAGACGGGCAAGCGAAGGAAGAGTTGTAGATGTAGCAATTGTCAGTGAAGTAACCCTGAGGTTCCCTTTCACTCTGCAGATATTTTCTCTTCGGCGACGTAGTCCAGTGAAACGAGATATTTCCCAATCATTCCAGTGGAGGTTCCGACAAAGAGAAAAGCGGAGCAAGGGGGAGCTGAAGTCGAACTTGAAGAAGGTGAAAAGGATGACGGAGAAGAGGAGACGGAGGAAAATGCAATGCAAGTGAAGGTAGAATTGATAGGGAAGGATCCGTTTGCCAACTGAAGAGCGGAAGTGAAAGGAGGAGTGCCCCAAGCACACGCTCCGCCGTAACTCGACTCTCCAACCCTCCTTCAAGTCACTCTCTAGGTAAGGTTTTACTTTATCACTTGAAGAAGCACCCCCATCAGGCACAACATCTCTCTTCAAGTTCTGATGCTTATTATCCAGAACACTTGAAGTTAAATACGAGGCTGTGAGCGTGCCGACGCTGCCTTTTCGCTTCCCGTTGGTTTCGCGGGTTCTGGATCCAAGCTCTGTCAGTTTCTGGACTGAAAGAGAAAGAGAGAAGAGGAAGCATAGGGAGGGTGAAATCTAAAGAGAAAGGAGCGGGGAGGCGAAGGGGAGGAGGAGGAGGAAGAGGAGGAGGAAGAGGAGGAGGGGAAGAGGAGGAGGAGGAAGGGGGAGAGAGAGCAGGTGGTGAATAGAGATGGCGATGGCTCCACTTGGGGAACAGGAAGGCAACAAAGGGTCCAGACACACTCACATTCTACTCCTCTCCTTCCTTCCTCCCTTCTGACTACCTGGCTTCCACCCGCACCCCTCCACGACCGTCACCCACCCTCTTGTAATCATTCATATTTCCTCTCTCTCGCTCCACCCGTTCACTTTCTATCCACTTGCGGATTCTTTTCTTCTCTCTCTTTCTTCTGTCCCTCTCCCTCTCCCTCCTCCTCTCCTCCTCTCTTCCTTTCCTCCTTCCTCCTCTCCTCTTCCTCCTTCTTTTCCCTCTTTTTCTCTCCTTCCATGAAATCTTCTCCATCTTCCCTGCTGCTCTCCCCCTCCTCTTCTTCATCGTCTTCCTCATCTTCGTCTTCATCCTCATCCTCCTCTTCATCTTCCTCCTCCTTCTTCCCCACTCCCGCTCATCTTCTAGATCTCCTCTTCCGAATCCGACTCTTCCCTCCCCTCCTAATGCTCCTGCTCAATTCATAATTCAACATAATCCATCCGGTTACTCTCGTTCTCTCTTTCCTCCTCGCTACCCTTTCTTCTCTCTTCTCTTTCCCCTCTCCTCCGCTCCCTCCTCCTTCTCATCTTTCTTCATCTTCCTCCCCTTGCCTCCCTCAATTACAAATAGCTGGAATCCTCTGAGCTTGGCAAAACATCTCCTTCTCTCTCCTCTGCCTCCGCCTCCTCTCCATGTCTCTCTCTCTCTTCAAGAGGTAATCCATTCTTCTCTTCTCCTCCACCTCGACTCCTCTGTCCTCTCGATAGCCACGCGTTCAAATCTTAGGAAAAGCAGACGAAGAGGAGGAGCAAGACGAAGAAGAGGAGGAAGAGGAGGAAGAGGAGGAAGAGGAGGAAGGACGAGAGGTGGTGAGGTGGTTGGGCAGAAGAAGGAAGAGGGGAGATGATCGAGGGAGGAGGAGGAGAGTGGAGGGAGCAGAAGGGCATCTGAAAAGGAGACGAATAAAGATCTGGGGTCCACTTCAAGTCCATCGTTAATCTCCACCAAAATGTCTTCTCTCTCGTCACTTGGAAATATTCGCCTTCTTCCAGCAAAAATATCGTCGATATCTACGTCATCTCTTTCTTCCTCTTTCTCTCCTCCTCTCTCTTCTCTACCTGACTCTCCTTTCTCCCTCGACTTCTCTCTCCCTCTCCAGTCTCTCTCTCTACCTGCCGAAGTTCATAGATATCCCATTTCTCCTCTCGCTCTCGCTCTGCCTTCTGCCTCTGTCTCCTCCTCTCTCTCTCCCTCTATCCCTCTCTCCTAACCCCCGCCCCCTCCCTCCTCTTTCCTTCAAGTGGGAAATGAAAAAGAGAAGAAATCACTTGAAGGGGAATCGAGTGAACTGATAGATGTTTTTCAAGCGAGTCCAAAGGGGTGGAGGGGGGAAGGGAAAGAGGGGAGGAGAAAGAGGATAAAGAGGGGTTCCCGAAGGAGGAAGAAGCGGGAGGGGAAGAGGTAGAGTAAGAAGAGAGTGTATGCGCCTGATACGCAAGTGGAGGGAGAGAGACGGAGGGGAAGAGGGGAAAGAGAGCAGGAGGGAGAGGGGAGGGGGAGAAGGAAAGGAGGATGAGAAGGAGAGGATTGAAGGCGGGATGGCGATGAAGGAGAACGAAGAGGAGCAGGGGGGATTGAAGCAGAGGGGAGAGGGAAAGGGGAGAAGGAGAGGGAGAGACACGGGGCAGGGGAGGGAGGGAGAGGGGAGGTGAAAGGAGAACCACTGGTCCGGCCTTTTCAGTGGAAGTCCCCCACTTGAAGAAATCACACTTACGCTCCCATCGATCGCTGAAACACAGTAAACCGCTTCCTTTCCTCTCATTTTCTCTCTCCTTCTAGCTTCCCCTTTCCTTTCCCTTCCCTTTCCCTTCCCTTTCCCTTTCCCTTTCCCCTTCCCTTTCCCTTTCCCTTTCCCTTTCCCTTTCCCTTTCCCTTTCCCTTTCCCTTTCCCTTTCGCTACCTTTCTTCGTTCTCCCATATAGATAGCTCTCCTTTTCCTTTTCCCCTACTTCTGGTTTGGCCCTCTGAACCCCCTCTTTCTCGATTCTTTCTACTCTTTCTACTCTCTCTCCTCCTGCTCTCTCCCTCTACCTCCACTCCCCTCCCTTTGCCTCTCGCTCTCTCTCTCTCCAGCAACCTTTCTCTCGATCTCTGCCACTTGCTGCGTATCTCTCCTTATCTCTTTGTCTATTCTCAAGTTCACCAATCCTTCTCTCTCCATTCGATTTAATAAACCCACTGCACTCTCCTCTTCCCTCTCGCGCTCCCTTTCATTCTCCCTCTCACCCCGCTCCTTCTTCCCCCTCTTCCTCAACTCCTCATCCTTCATTCCGACGTTAAGATTTTCACTTTCCCTGCCCGCCAAGAACCCAGATAAGAAAGAATTCTGAACGCGGAGGATTCTTCCGATGGGTGAGTGAGTGTGCATCGTCATGTACAAACACTCCCTCCCTCTCTCTTGTACATATTCAGCCCATTCGTCATCGATTTTCGCCTTCTTTCCTACCCCCCCACTGCTCTTTGCCCTTCGCTCAGTCTCACGCTCGTCCTTCTCTTGTTCCTCTTCCTCTCCCCCTTCTCATCTATCTCTCTCCTGCCTCGCTCTCCTTTCTATTCCCTTTCTCTTCCTCCGCTTCGGCTCTTTTTTTCATTTCCCCTCTTCCCCTTTCCTTCCCCCCAGAGATCGTTCATTTTTCCACTCACCTTGTCACATTCTCCTTCTCCCTCCCCTTTCTCTTCCTCTCTCCCCTTCCCCCTTCCCCTTCGTTCATCTGTTTCACTCTCACTTCATGTTGTCCTTCACCTCCATACACGTCCCCTCCCCTTCCACTCTCCCCTCCCCTTCTCTTTTTCTTTCTCAATATACACAACACCCTCTTCCTTCGCTTTACTTCCCCTCCCTCTCTCCACCAGTCTCTTGCCTTCTTCCCTCTCTCTTTCCCTCTCCCTCCTCCACTCCTCTTCCCTAATCTTTCTCTCTCTCTCCTTCTCCTTCTCCCTTTCCCTCTCCCTCTTCCTCTCTCTAACTCCTTCTCCCTCTCTCTCCTGGTAAATTCCCCACTCCTTCTCTATCTCACTTTCCCCCAACCCTCTCCCTCTCCACTTCCTCCTCTGCCCTCCCTCCCGCGTGAGGCCCCCATTCCCCCCGACATCTTGCCCCCCTACCTCCGCTTCCTCCTCTAACCTGCCCTTTCCGTTCATTTTGCTTCAACTTTATGACTTTTATAATTGATATATACATCCTATGTTTCCTCCTCTCTGCCTCGAGCTGCACTTGTTGTAGAGCTAGAAGAGAGGAGTGGGGAGGCGGAAGAAGACGTGGGTGGTGAAGATGAATAGAAGGAAGAAGAGGAAGAAGAGGAGGAGGAAGAGGAAGAAGAGGAAGAGGAAGAAGAGGAAGAGGAAGAAGAGGGCTGGGAAGAGGTGGATGAGGAGGGAGTAGAAGGAGGGGGGGAAGGAGCAGGAAGCAAATGTGATGATGTTGGTAAAGAGGATGAGGAAATGGAGGAGGTAGAGGCCGAGTAGTGGTACTGGTGTGATGGGGGGGGGAGCGGGAAGGGGGACTGAATGAGGAGGAAATATGAGTGTTTGACTGAGGGTGGTGAGGCTGAGAGGGGGAGGAGAGAAAGTAAGAGGAGGAGTACGCGAGGGATGACAGACTGTATGGGAACAACGAAGACGAAAACGACGACGAAGAGGACGAGGTAGACGACTCGTCAACTCTTTTGCCCTCCTTTCCTTCTCCATGCTCACCCTTTTCCCTTCCCTTTTCCCTTCCCCTATCCCTTCCCCTCTCTCTTTCTCTTTCCTTCTCTCTTTCCTTCTCTCTTTCCCTCTCTCTTTCCCTCTCTCTTTCCCTCTCTCTCCCTTTCTCTTTCATCGCTCACTCTGCAGTGCACAACACACCCACTCGTCATCAACACGGCGAAGTCCCTCCCCTCCTCCATCCACACTACCTGCGCAGCACCTCCGTGTTCTCTCACCACGTCCTTCGAGAACTCATGAACGTAGAGGACGACGATGGTCTTTTCCTCGACCCTACACAACGCTATCTTCTCACTCGAGTCCTCGATCATAACTAGTAGCTTCTCTTCTTCCAACAGGCACATCCTGTCCTCGTTCACCCTCGACGTCTGCAGAGGCAAACGCAGCGAAACGTTCGACGCATGTGCTATTTGCATTTGGTCAGTTGGGTCTGTGTTTCTACGAAACTACTTGTGCTGCGGTTTTAAAGTAATTCGAATTCTGATACTCTGATTCTCAGCTCACAACTATCTCGTAAAAGCGTAGAATCGAGAGTACTCTGTTTTTAAACAAAATGAGCAGAGAAGGATCAGGTAAATCTGTATGGCGTTATATATATAAGTACATGTTAACTGCATTGCTATTGTTTTGAGATATGAATTGTGCAGCGAATAAAGTTTACAGATGAGAGGACAGATCTGAGTCAATCAATCAGCATGAGCAACAAAAAACATCTATCTGCATATATCCATGATACTCAATCACCAATGTAAGATGAATAACAACTATGAGTAGACGTTTATATACAGTCAAAAGAATCTGAATAAAATACTCTTTTCAGTGAAAGTGATAATAAAGATTGTATTCTTCTCTGCATTTTCTAGCACCGTAGATTTTTTAATTCCTTGCTTGATTGCGTAGTGCACTTGAAGATACAATTGCTATATTGCGTTTGTTTTATGAGCAACACAAAGCACATACATGTTGGATAGGCACAATTAAATGGCAAACTTAACAATTTACTTTTGCACGGGTTTTTTTGCGATGTATTTCTTTCTGAATGACATTAAAAAGTTCTATTGTGTAATGAGTCTACAGGTTGCACGTTTCAATTCGATTTTAACTTCTATAAAGACAAAATAAAACAACCCCTTTTATATGCATTATATTTATTATATAAATTGTGTTTTTTCCAATTAACACTCGTAGGAATAGACAGCTTCATGATAATAAATCTCAAAGAAAGAGAGACTGAGTCTTGCAGATAAAAAAGAGTATTTGAGGCAGACAGTGCTCAAAGGGATGACAGCATGGACAAGGGGTGAAGAAGTAAGACATTGGGTACTCCTATGAAAAACGTATAAAATAAAAAACTTTTAGGTCTAAGATGAGGGGGATGGACCCTCTTCAACTCCGAGGAGGATTTGAGACCCTGAGTGGAGTGAGGAGAGGGGAGCATCTTCTGCGAGAGCTTCTCTCGTCACGTGGTCGATTATTACTACATCATCTAGTTCTCGTCCATCTATTGTCACAACCTGAGAATCAGGCAGGGAGGATAGGGGGAAGGAGAAGATGGGGAGGGAGAATGGGGGGAGGAAAAAGAGGGAGAGGGAGCGGCAGATGTGGGGGAGAGAGAGAAAAGAAATGAAAGAAGGAACAAACAAAAGAGAAGAAAGTTAGCATACAAAAGAAGACACGTGTATACATATCAACCAACATTGCTCAACGCGCATAATGCTTTGGAGAAATATAAGTCGTGGTGGAAGTAAAAACAGACAGACAAAGACAAAGGTAAAGACAAAGGTAAAGACAAAGGGAAAGACAAAGGGAAAGACAAAGGGAAAGACAAAGACAACAACGAAGATGAAGATGAAGACAAAGTAAGCGATACTTGTATGCATGAGTTTTCTTATGAATTTACACACGGCTGGGTGTATATGTACTTGCATGTATGCGTATTTCTTTATGCTTCGATGAGTGCGTGTTCCTGTAATTATGAACGTAAAAGACATACATCTCCCCGCAGAAACGCATATGATCGTAACCTGCTCTCCCTTCCCCTCTACCGTTCCTCCCCTTTCCCTCTACGGCCCCTTCCTTTCCTCACCGCGCCCCCCTCCCTTACCTTTTAGAAAGAACCCACCACTTGAGCTGCGTGACGGAAGCGTTCGCCCCGAAACATCTCTTGATCCTTTCTCCGTTAGGAAGCCTAAGACACACAATCTTGGCGCCACTCAATGCTAATGGGGAGGCTGGCCCCACAGGCACTCTGCCTTCCACGAAACCCACGCTAGCCTTCTCCTTCCCATCCGCACTCCCGTCTCCATTCCCAGCCTCATTCTCAGTGTTCCTTTCTTTAGCACTCTCTCCAACACCAGAGTCTTTCTCCCCTCTTTACTTCCTCTTCTCTTTCGAATTCCGATAACTTCTGCGCGAACAATTCTCTCCTCTTCTTCCTTTCCTCTTCCTTTCTCTCCCTTTCTTCCTCTTCCTTCTCGTGTTTTGCTATTGCCTTATCCTCTTCCTCTGCCATCGCCCTCCTCCTTACATCCTCCTCCACCGCTCTTGCGTACTCCTCATCCTGGTCCCTTCTCACGCTATCTCCCTCTCTTTCCCTTGTACCCCCCTTCCCTCTCCACCCGCTCGTCTCTCTTCCCTCCTCTCACCCACCCGACCTCTCTCCCCCACTCTTCGGCCCTCTCTGACTCCAGCGGAACGTTCCCTTTCCCTTACTCTTTCTGCCTCTCTCTGCATTCCTCTTGCCTTTCCCTCTCCATTTCTTGGTTTCCAGCTCTCCTTTCCTCTTCCTCTTCCTCCTCCTCTTCACCTCCTAGTACGTGCCCCCCTTTCTTAGTCAAACCATTATATCCTTCCTCCCCTTCCCACCTATTCGAAATCCCATTGTCCCACTCCCCGTTCATATTTGATACCGTGCCTTTTTTCTTCATCTGCCTCTTGTAGATCTTTTTCTCTGATTTCCAGTGCAAGATTTCCCCTCTCATCATTGCCAGTCCTTGAGGTCCATTCCCCTCTCTCTCCATGGACCCATCTGAGTCGGGGGATGCACCTCCTGATATTAAACTGTCAACACTTCCTCTGACAAGATCCTTTCTCAGCTCTGCTTCTCTTTGCCTCAGTTCCTCTCTATCCCTCTCTTCCTTCTCATAATCATCTTCCACGCTAGGGTTTACTAATCTTTTTGCGACGTACTGCGCTGTTACTGCAATTATGCAAGTAAATACTATGTACCACCCATACATTTCCATATAGTGGGTGAATTTTGGCGGTATCAGATCCGTCAGGTACTCAAGATAATATCGTTTAGACCCCATAATCAATCTCTGCACTTGTGCATTTGGTAGGAAATAAAATGGGACAAAAAAAAAATGGTTTATATTTAGCAAATACACATGACAGATAATTGAATACAAGTATGTTGATAACACATTTCAATATGCACAACATTGAAAGTATTTATGAGGGGATTTTCCGACAAACAGCTAGAATAAATGAGTGCATTCATGCAACTCAATACAGAGTAGGTAGAAAGAGGAGTATCTCGTGAAGAAGAAAAAAATTACACACAAAACAGACGCACTATTTGAGAACAATTTAGTAAAGTAGAAACACCCTCCCCTAGTAAATTCGCCGAGATCTGAGTCTGTAAACTCTACATTTGATCTCAACGCACGCACAAGCGAAAAAAATCTAAAACTGGAGGGAAATGCTAAAGCTGAAGAAGTGCATTTACCTTTGCCTTTTATTACTGCCAATGAATGCATACAATCTGACACATATTGAAAATCAGTTAAATTTGTCGAGGATTCTTAAGTATCAGCATTTGCATCACTTTGTAAACCATTTTAATTGTAACATAATTATTCTCTTGTTGTTTCTTCCGCGCCAAAAAATATACATCGTCATATGTAGTGGCTTATTGACATTTACTGAATCTGGAGAGAGGAATAAAGACCTACTATGAACAAGAATTTATTTGGGAGCATCATACCTGCTGTTCGCCCTGCAGGCAGTAACATGCCTCACAAAAAGAGAAATCCTCAGACCTACGCAATTGGAGGCATCTTCGTCGAGTTCCCTTTCGAGGCGTACCCTAGCCAGTTGGTTTATATGCAGAAGGTATGAGTACATTTCGGTCCTGTTGAAATCTGATTCTCACATCCTCGTATGCCTATACTTCGATTGGTTTCTCAGTGTATCTCTATGCAGTGAGGAATAGAATAGAATATACGCATCTACACATCTTATATTTTTCGATCGGACATATGCAGGTGATCGAGGCCCTGGATAGTGGTACCAACGCCCTCCTAGAGAGTCCGACGGGAACAGGAAAGACTCTGTGTTTATTGTGTGCGACACTGGGATGGAGAGTAGCGGAGCAGTTAAAAAGGGAAGAGGATAAGCACAGGGCTAGGAGTATGATGGAGAACGGAGGAGTGGATTCGACAGTTGATTTCATGAAGGCGGAGGGAGGAGGGACGGTAGGAGGCGGGTTGGGGAAGGGAAGGGGAGAGAATCCTCTGCCGGTGATAGTGTACGCGTCGAGGACTCACAGTCAGCTCGCGCAAGTGCTGAAAGAAGTGAAAAACACAAGATATAAGCCTAAGGTGTCTGTGCTTGCATCTAGACAGCAGCTATGTGTACACCCGAGAGTCAAGGCGATGGAGGGAGCCACGCAGAACTCTTACTGTAGAACACTCTGCTCCAAGAGAGAGGCATGCCATTTAATAGAGTTGATCAGTTTCTGAAGACTAGGAAAGAGGAGTTGCTCGGAGAAGTAAGAGATATCGAGGATCTGGTGCTGCTGGGAACGGAGGAAGGCGTATGTCCATACTTCCTCTCCCGCTCAGCCATCGAAGACGTTGACATCATCGTTGCTCCGTATAACTATGTCCTGAGTGCCGACTTCAGAGCAGCAACAAAACTGGAACGAGATGCTCAAGAATGCTATCGTGGTTTTCGACGAGGCTCACAACCTGGAGGGATTTTGCGAAGAAGTAGTTTCATCTTCTCTCTCCACCTTTCAGATCGGAGAGGCTACCGACGCGTGTATCTATTGATTTCGACGCGTATATGATTTCTTGTGTTTGTTGTTTGCTGTTATGTATGAATTCTCATCTGGAACCAACCGATTGTCGTAGTTCTCGAGTCTATTCATACGTGTCTATATGATTTCATCTCTATGCAGAGGTGTGTATGAGTGTGTTTGGGCATGTGCATTTCACTTGGTTAACACGTGCATGTCTGTGGTCATTTGTTTCTACATCCCAGGACTTGTCAGCAGCGATATCTGCTCTGACAGCGGAGAAGTAGGACGCTGAGAAAGGGCTAGACCTGTCGGAGGGTGAGCTAGCGCCTACTGCAAAGCCCGGAGTGTTGGTGACGAAGGTGGGGAGATTGACATCGCTGCTCTCAAAGGAATTCTTTCTGCTATGATGAGTATGCTCGATCTTATCACGTCAGTTGAAATCCCTGCGAAAGAGAAGGCGGTAGTATTCCCAGGAGAATTCTTCTTCCACCTCTTCGCCTCCTCTGGCTTCACTGAGAAGCTCAAAGCCAAGTTCGAGTTCATTGCTGATGCTGTTGAGACGAAACTGGAACGAGAAGGCGGCAGCGAATTTGGAAAAGACGGGAACGAAAAACCTACCTACGATGTTCGGAGCTCTTTCGCAGTTTCAAAGGGCGCTCGTCTTGTATGTTGAAGGTTACCCCGGAGCAGGAAATGGAGGCTGCGAAGCAAGACCGCATAGTGCTCGAGGAAGATACTGGGGAGAGGGAGAGGGAGAGGAGGAAGAGGGGGAGACCGGGAAGAAACACATGAAGATGCATATCTGGTGCTTCGACAGTGGATTAGCGATGGCTGAGCTGGCCGCGTTCTCCCCCCGAAACATTATCCTTACCTCAGGGTCTCTTTCACCGCTCGACTCGTTTGCAGAGTCCCTGGGGATGTCTTTTCCCATTCAACTTGAGAACAGCCACGTAATCGACGCCAATCGAGTGAAGGGGCTGGTTTTGGAAAAGGGTCCCTCGGGCTCTTCCTTCAACCTCAATTTCCAAAACCGACAAGACGTGTCGATGATCAAGGACTTGGGAGGCGCTCTTCTTTCCCTCTGTCGGCAGATCCCCCAGGGAGTCCTCGTGTTCTTTCCCTCTAGTTCTGTAATGAAACAAACTCTCTCTCTCTGGGCAAAGCCCCTAGACCCGTCCTCCTACGCCAGTCCTTCCAACGTTAAGTGAGAGATCCCGCTTCGGCCCTGGAGGAGAGGTTGACCAGACCTCCTACCTCTACAAGCTGAATCAGCTAAAGACTGTGATTGTTGAGCCTTCGAGACCTAACATGTTCGCTGCTGCAATAGATGAGTTCAAACTGAGAGCGATGGGATTGCACAAGGACGCCATATCTGCCTCTGCGAGTGGAGCTGTATACATCGGGGTATGCAGAGGGAGAGCAAGTGAGGGTGTGGACTTCCCAGATGCTTGCTGCAGAGCTGTGTTTGTGGTGGGAATTCCGTTCCCGTCTATGGTTGATCCCAGGGTATTGATCAAGAGACACATGCTCGATAACAACAACAACAAAGCACGCCACAACAAGGCTCTCACTTTACTCCGCCTCTTCCTCTACCTCTTCCTCCTCGCCACTTCATTCTTCATATCCGTCATCATCTGCAGCATCATCTTCTTCTTCTGTCTCTACTCCCCAAAACATGATTTTGGCAGTTGATAGCGACGATGAGAAGGAGAGTAAGGGAGGAAGGAAACAAAGAAAACAGAGGGGCAGGGTAGAAGTGGAGGTGGAGGCGGAGGGGAAAATGGTCTTGGCAGAAAGCGGAGTTGAAGGGGCAGTGAATGGGAAGGAGGGGAACGATGACGATTTAGACGGCCTCTTTAGCGACAGTGAGGTGGAGGAGGATGGGGGGAGTGGTAAAAAAGGGAAAGGAAAAAGGAGACGATGAGTTCGATGAGTTCGATGAGTTCGCAGAAGAAGAGGGTTTGAATTTGGAAACTAAGTCTCTGTACTCCACTCTTCCTCGCCCTACCCCCTTCTTCTTTCACTTCCTCTTCCTCTTCTCTCGCTTCTTCCTCCGCTTCCTCTCCTCGCCTGTTGGAACGACAAAAGGAGAGAAGGAGGAGACGGAGGCGGGAAAGGAGAGTGAGGGAAATGGAATTAGCGCTCAAGAAAAAAGACGAAGAAATATCTAAACTGGCAAGAAATGGTAAAGCGAAGGGAAAGGGAGAAACAGTTGGAGGAGAATGGGGGAAAGAACATCGCAGACGTAAAGGGGCGAAGCGGGGAGGGAAGGGAAGCATGGTGGAGCTGGGGCTGGAGGAAGAGGGTGATGGAGAGAGAGAGGGAGAGGGAGAGGGAGAATCCGAATGAGTCCAAGGTGGAGGCTGCAGCGAGACGAATGGAAAAGAACCTTCTCTGTTTTTGGGTAAAATAGGCCCTGGTTCGTTTATGAGTCCTATAGCCCTATCAAGTATCGCGTCTTCCTCTTCCTCCTTTTCCTCCTCCTCTTCTTCTTCTTCCCGTGCTTGGCTGATGAGAGGTGCTTTAGAGCCGTGAACCAAGCCATAGGAAGAGTTATACGACACCCAAAGGACTACGGAATGGTGTATCTACTCGACAACAGATTCTCCAACTCCACCAACCTCCTCTCTAAATGGATGAGGGATGCTATCACAGTCCTCTCCGCCTCCCCCTCTTCCTATCACGAGACGTTCTTCTCGCTATGCATGCCGTTCTCCTCCTTCCGCTGCTTTCTCCCCTCCATCTTCGTCCTCGTCACCCGCTCACCACCGACCGATGAGAGTGGGTGTATACAAAGCAGAGGAGGAGGTGAGGGGATCAATCGAAATGGACAGAGACCGTAGGAATAGTGGAGTTATCGGTAGTCTCTTCGATAGAGAAACTGGGGGAAGTGGGGCGGGAAGCGCAGGAGGCGTAGGGGGAAGCAGGGGAAGCGAGAGAGAGCTTGAGGAAGAGCTGAGAAGAAAAAGAGACAGAGGAAATGCGGAGACCTCAAGAGTTTACTTGGGGGGGATAGCGATGAAGAGGAGGAGAGCCAAAGAGAGAGGGAGAGGGAGAGGAGAGGCAAAAGAGAGACGAAACGAGAGAGAGAAAAGGACCAGGCTGACAAGAAGGGAGGCGTCGCACTCTTTCTTCTCAAAGCAATCACCCGGTACTGCATCCGTTACTGCATCCGTTACTTCTTCCGTTACTTCTTCCGCTACTCCTTCTCTATATAGGTCAGTTTCTCCATCCGTTACTTCACCCGCTACTCCATCCGTTGCTTCGTGGGTCACTCTTATTGGGAAGCGTGTTCGTTGGGACGAACAAAGGGAAATAGATAGAGCACTGATGCAGAAGATGATGGTCTTGTTCTGGAAGTTGATTCCGAAGGACAGCGGGGGGAAGAAGAGTCTCCAGAACTTGTTCCTCCAACTCAAGACAGCGAAGGCCAGAGGGGTGAGAACGAGGGGAGGGAGGGAGGGAGGGAGAGGAACACAGAGAGAGCGGAAGGAGAACGAAGAGGTTACAAAGGAAGATGTGGGGAGGAAGATCGCGGAGGTCTTGCTTTCCCTTCCTTCGTTCCTTCACTCTCTCCTTCTGACGCCGAGACTTTCTCATTTTGTGTGGACCACGTGGCCTCAGTCGAGTCGACATCCACAGGACGAGGGGTGGAAATGAGTGTGGGGAATAAAGGGGGACAACCATTCATCTCGAGAGAGGCTGCTGTCACAATCCTGCTTCTCTCGCTCCCCAAAGGGTTTTCTTCAGTCATCGCTGCCCCTTTCTTCTCGTAATCAATCCTCCGCCTCGGATTCTCCATCTCCCTCCTCGTCGCCTCCTAAGCTCTATACTCTTTTCTTTCCCCACTTCTTTATCATCTCCTTCGCTCTTCTCTCACCCCCTCACCCTCTCACCCTCTCTCTCCCATCTTCTCCTCTTTTTCTCTTCTCTTCTATTCCCGCTTCTATTCCTTTTCTTCGCCCTCTACTTTCCCTGTCTCCCCATCTTACTTTTCTCTCTCTGTATGTTGCGTTTGGCGTAAGTGAGTGTGCACTTTCTTTTCCAAAATGTGAAAAGATTGGAATACGTTATCATAGTAGTTACATTAGAAAGATAGGTATACATACGTTGCCTATGCTGATTCATGACTTCATGTATGCAGATACATGACATATGTTTTGTTTTCCCGATTGCGTGTATGTGACTGTACGTGTAAGTGTATGTGTAGGTGTATATGTATGCGTACTTGTGGATATATATATACGTGTTTAATTGCTCGCTGTGTGGCCACCGACCGGTGAAACACTGAATAAATAAACTAGATTAGACTACTCCGCTACGCATACGCTATAACATAAACCAGAACATGCACATATATACATATGCTGGGCGTTCCACATACAGTTAAAGATGTTCAAACCTAGAGCTTCTGCACTCGATCCCCACATAAATAACCTTATGTGTATACATATATATCAAGAGTGTATGCATCGATGAACGTGTATGCGTGCTTGTACACATGCATATGTCTATATATATTCCGGATTGCATACAAGGGCATTCATCGAATATATATTGTTTATAGCGCATGGTTTATTTGAACAACATTCATTCTATGTATACCTCTCACATCTAAAACTCAAAAAGAACATCACAGGATATTGATGGCCATACTACAACAACAAAACACTTCAGAACAACACATATAAACAAGTACACATAAAACACTAGACATATGCATATACACGTATATACAGTACATATAGGTGTATATACATACATGTAAGCATATACATGCAAATACGAATTTGTTCTGTATGACTGACGTTTCCAACGAACTAAGGAATCTCAAAAACTGAAGATGACAATAATAATAGACAAGTGAATGAGCACACAAGCTGATGATGCACGATCGACGTGTAATATATACGGTAGGGTCAAACGCAGAGAACATTCAATTGCGAAGCTCGTTCCCTTCCCTGCCACTCCCGCTTCACCTCTCGTTTAGTTACCTCCTGTACTTCTCCCCTCACATACACCCAAACACACTCCTTCCCTCCTCCTTGCTTGGACATACTTCTTTTTCCCGTCTTCCTCCCCCTTTCTCTCTATCCCTATGGCTCTGCCCCCCCTTGTCTGCCCTCTGTTTTCCCTTTAGCTCCCTACACCTCCCCTCATCCTCATAGATCCAACCCATCCACGTCTATATCTAAGTCATCATCATCCGACAGTTCAAGAGACAAATCCAAGTCCAGATCCACATCCTCTGATATCTTCTGTTCCGAAATCTTATTTTTCTCTCTCTTTCCCTTTCCTTCTCCTTCTCCATCTCCCTTGCCCTCTCCCTTTCCCTCTCCTTCTCCCTTTCCCTCTCCTTCTCCCTTTCCCTCCTTCTCCCTTTCCCTCTCTCCTTCTCCTTCTCCAGCTGCTCGTTCAACGCATCTGCGGTATCTCCCAGATCGAAGTCATCCACATCAATATCGTCACTCAAATCGAGATCTCCACTCAAATTGAGATCGTCGCCAATCTCCGTATTCCTTTCCTCTAACTTCTTCTTTTCCTTTTCCTTCTCTTGCTCTTTTTCCTTTCTCTGCACTCCCCTCTCACTTGTTCTTCGCTTTCCTTCCCAACATCCATTCCCTCCTTTTCCCTCCCTTTCGCTCCGCTTCTCTTCCACCATCCACTATGTACCCCCAGCTTTGAGTTCCCTTTCCTCCCGCTCCTGCTCCCACTTGCCTATCCCTAACCCTTTCGTCTGCTTTGTCCTGAGAGGAAAGTAGGCTTAAATCAAGGGAGTCCTCGATATCTATTCCAGAATCATCGGTAAGGGTAGGCGAGGAAAGAGAGGGGACTGTGGGGACTGAGGACCAGCGGAGGAGGAGGAGGAGGAGGAGGAGGAAGAGGAAGGAGGTAGAGGAAGAAGATGAGGAAGAAGAGGAAGAGGAGGAAGAAGAGGAAGAAGAGGAAGAGGAGGAAGAGGAAAGAGATGAAGATGATGGGGTTGAGGAAGAGGAGGAAGAAGAGGAAGAGGAAGAGGAAGAAGGAGATAGGAGAGGGGATGGATTGGACGGATATGAGGAAGGGAGAGGAGTTAGAGGTGAGAGAGAGGCAGAGAAGGAGGGGGAGAGAGAGTGAAAGGGAAGAAGAGAGGGAGGAAGATGAAATGGAGGGAGGGAGATGAAGAAATCGCAATATTCAGATCACTAAATGACGATGAAAAGGGAGAGGACGGTGGGGAAAGGTAGGAGGAAGAAGAGGAGGAAGAGGAGGATGAGGAAGAGGAAGAGGAAGCTGAAGAAGATGAAGGAGAGGATGATAAGGAAGACGATAGATACTGCTTTTTCCGCATTCCATCATCAATCTCCACCTTCTCTCTTTCGTTTCTTCTCACTTCTTCTTTCCCCGCCCCATCAACCTGTAATCTACCAGAGGAAGGAGAAGACGAAGACGAAGACGAAGACGAAGATGAAGACGAAGAAACAGAAGAAGGGGAAGGGGGAGAGGGGGAGAGGGAGGAGGCGGAGGAAGAAGAGGAGGAGGAAGAAGAGGAGGAAGGAGGAGAGAACGATGGATGAATGCGAAGGGGATGGAGAGCACAGTGTCAACCGAGATCGATGGAGAGAGGGAGAGAAGGAGGAAACCCTCGC
This sequence comes from Drosophila quasianomalipes, assembly GCA_035043665.1. NCBI lineage: Eukaryota > Metazoa > Arthropoda > Insecta > Diptera > Drosophilidae > Drosophila > Drosophila quasianomalipes. Next base: position 55,333 of record JAWNMU010000633.1, on the reverse strand, counting down.
TCCTTCCCTTTCGAAAGCCCTTACCACTTCTTCTAGTTCCAGCAAGGCCTCTGCGGGGGAGACGGAAGTGGAGGAAGAAGGTGTAGAGGCGAAGGAAGGGGAGGATGAAGAGGAGAGGGAAGAGGAAGAAGAGGAGAGAGAAAGGGATGAGGGGGGGAGAGAAGAAATAGATTTCAGTGTTTGCTGAATCGACTGGATCGACTTGACCAAGATATTTTCCTGCGTGTGCAGTCTCACTTCCAAAGCCTCCGCTACCCTTTCCTTTCTCTTCTGCAGCCAGATATACTCTGCTATGTCCCCATCTCTCTCTCCCCTTCCCTCTTACTCCCCCTCTTTGTTTCTCGCCCAGCGTTTGCTCGTACTCTTGAACCCCTACGACCGCTTCTATCAGTGAGAGGACGAGCCTCTTCGTCTTCCTCCCTCTGCCCCTCCACCTCTGCCTCCTCCTCTCCCCCACCACTCCCCCTTCGGCTCTTCGTTCTGTTCTCCTTTTTCCCTTCCTTTCCTTTCCCTCTTCCCCACCTCTTTCCCTCGCCTTTACTCCCACCTACATCCCCCATGATCTTCCTCATCTCTCCCACTATCCCCATGGCTTTTCTGACCTCCCCCACGCATTCATCAACAACCAAAGAGACGGAAGCAGAAGAGAGGGAAGAGGAGAGGGAGGAAGGGGACGTATTATTCGAAGAAGAGGAGGAAGAACGGGGCGAAAACGAAAAGGCCGAAGAAGAAGAAGAGGAAGAGGATGTGGAAGATCCTACGGAAGAAGAAGATGGAGGCGAAGAAACAAAGTCTTTGATCATTGTAACTGTTCGGTTCGTATGATTTAGGGCGGATAAAAGCTGGGAGGAGAGGGAGACGAGGTGGAGGGTAAGTCTCTGGGCGTTCAATGAGTGGGAAAGTGGGGTAGAGGGGGAGAGGAGAGGGCGGAGGGAGACGTAGGAGAGGGGATCGATAGGGATGATCCGGAAGAGGGGGAGGGGACGGAGAAGGGGAAGGCGGAGTGGGGCTGTGCGCGAGAGGAGAGGAGGCGGAGGGAGGAGGAGCAGGTGGACCGTATAAGCTTGGCACTGACTTCTTGAGCATCGGTCAGCATTCTTTCCCACTCTCTCCCCACTTCCGCCGCCCTCTTTATCTTGCGAATTGAAACGTACTTCCTCTGTCTCTCTCCTCGATCGTTTCCCTCACTACCCTCGATAGTTCTTCACTCTCTCGTACTAATGACAATGCTTCAGCCTTCTCCTTCTCCCAGTTGAAAGAGAAAGAAGAGGAAGAAGAAGAGGAAGAAGAGGAAGAAGAGGAAGAAGAGGAAGAAGAGGAAGATGGTGAGGCAGAGTAGTTTGAATTATAGGGTGTAGCAGGGAGGGGGAAAGAAGTGAGGCTGAAGGGATGGGTGAGAGTGAGGTGGAGGAAAGTGGCATAGGGAAAGGAGCGCCTTTCTAATCTCAAGAATTTCTTGTTCATTTTGTGCTATATCCCTCGCAAGAGCAGCTACCCTCCTCAACCCCATCTGCTGATCCTCCACCCTTCTTAACGCATCGCTCTTCCCTGCTAGCCCTTCAACCGACCCTCCGAGTCCTCTCGGGGTCTCTCCCGCTGCGTCTGCAAGAGAAGAGGTGAGGGAGCGACGAGGAACAGAGGAGGGGGTGAAGGGGGAGTAAAGAAGAGAAGGGGATGCGAGAGAGGAAATAGAAGAAGACGAAGAAACAGGGGTAGATGTTACTGCAGATGATGACGTCCTGCGAAGGGGAGTGCGGGGGAGTATCCGAATGAGAGTCTTGTTGAGGAAGAATAAGACGAAGAGGAGCTGGGGGCAGGGGAGGAAGAGATGAGGGTTTCTGAGTCTTAGTTGCGTTCGACCTCACAGAAATCCCAGTGCCCAAACTAGACCTGGGCTTAGCATGTGAAACAGCCCCACTGTGACTGAGAGAAGAGCCGAACCCATGGGAAAGACGAGAGGCAGTAGAGGTGGAAGAAGAAGATGTGTATTGTCCCGTTGACGCTCTTGATGTTGAACGGGACTTGGAACTCGACGATGATGCTGCAGAAGAAACTGGCATTATATGCACACTTTAGGTAATATATTGTACGCTGAGTGAGGGGTGTGCAAACTGCCTTCTTTGCCGCAAGCTAGAGAGCTGCGAGGGAAGTACATGAGAAATAACGTTAGATCAAGACACGTTCGGAGTGCACACATAAAATATATTAAAAAAAAACATGAAAAAAAAAGTTTCCACGAACAGCAATTCCAATTTTACGGTACATTATTTAATTGTGCCTTTGATACTCTAAAAAAATGTATATTTCCATAAATGTTTAGTTTGGCGCGTCAAAGAAACTGAAACTAAACTGTGAGAAAATCTGTCCAATCATTTTTCAGTCAGAAGTGATGCAATAACTTGCGTAATACAGACAACTTATTTAATTTAAAGAAGTGGGATGTTTTAAATGCACTTGCACGTGATTCATTTTATTTAAAACCTACATATTTTGCGTGTATAGTTTGTGCTATTTTATTTTTACTATACATAGAAGTATAACTTTTATTGACAATACATCCTGATATCCTTACTTGTAGTGAATTTCCTGAGTGATACACGCTAACCATTAAATAAGTCTAATGTATCCAAATGTGTATGATCAAATTCGACTAACAAGACAATAAACTGGAAGAAAATGATGGCTATGACAAATATTGATTATCTTGGCATATCTTTTGTATGTTACGAGATAAATATTTTGAATAGTGTTTCTTCAGATGAATAGGCTAATGAATGCGCATATGCATAGAGTGTTGCGGATTGTATACAAGCTGTGTGCAAGTAAGCAAGCAAGCGCTAATGCAATGAGTAATGCTATCGAACCCCTTATGCAAGCCAACTTTGATGGCACTAAAAGGCTTATGAAGAGAGATTTTCTCTAGATTTTTTTGATCATTGAAAACTCAGCACTTAGGACGCAGAAATGCAATTAATAATGAAAACTTCTCTTTGCCTCATAAATTTTTTTCATGATATACATTCTATTATAACGTTGTTATAAAGTGTTCATGATTATCACTGATGCATCATTTATTAAATTTCTATATGCCTTAAATCTTAGTGTATTCTCTAGACATCTTTTTTTTCTCTACAATGATGTGAGATAATGAATTTGCCATGTTCTGCGTATTCTTTTCCTTTATTCTCATTTTTTGGTTTTCATAGAAAATTGCATGTAACGCAATTGAGTAATTATGCATACATTGACTGCTGAGTATCTAGGCGTATAATTTACTTTTTTCTTATTTTTCGTCATGCACTGTATCTTAGAATGAGAGTTCTTCACCTGGTCAAACCCGCCCTGAACATCCTGCCCGAGGTACAGAACCCTACCTCCAAGGTTCCCTTCAAGGAGCGTGCCATGTGGACCGCGATCACTCTGTTCATCTTCCTGGTGTGCTGCCAGATTCCCCTGTACGGAATCAAATCTAGCGGTGCCAACGATCCCTTCTATTGGATGCGTGTGATCCTTGCCTCCAACCGTGGAACTCTTATGGAGCTTGGAATCTCTCCTATCGTGACTGCCAGCATGATCATGCAGTTGTTGGCTGGAATGAAGTTGATCCATGTCGACAACTCCCTCGCTGAGGACCGCGCTCTCTTCTCTGGAGCTCAGAAGCTTCTTGGAATTGTAATCACCATTGGAGAGGCAGTGGCCTACGTCCTCTCTGGAATGTACGGAGACGTCACTGAGTTGGGAGCTGGAAACGCTTTGTTGATCATCATCCAATTGTTCTTCGCTGGGTTGTTGGTGCTTGTTCTGGACGAGATGCTCCAGAAGGGGTACGGTCTTGGATCTGGAATCTCTCTCTTCATCGCCACCAACATCTGTGAGAGTGTTGTATGGAAGGCTTTCTCCCCCATCACCATCAACGCTGGACGTGGAGCTGAGTTCGAGGGAGCGATTGTTGCCCTGTTCCACCTCCTGATCACCCGCAAGGACAAGTTCGGAGCTCTCAGAGAGGCATTCTTCCGTGCTAACCTCCCCAATCTCTCGAACCTCGTTGCCACCATCGTCATCTTTGGCGTCGTAATTTACGTCCAGGGATTCCGTATCGAGTTGCCCATCCGCTTCGAGCGTGTGCGCGGAGTGACTGAATCGTTCCCCATCAAGTTGTTCTACACCTCCAACATCCCTATTATCCTCGAGACCGCCCTCGTCTCCAACCTCTACTTCTTCTCTCAGGTCCTCTACAAGCGCTTCTCTTCCAACATCTTCGTCCAGTTGCTGGGAGTGTGGGAGGACATCGAGGGAGGACAGTCCGTTCCCAAGGGAGGAATTGCTTATTATGTCTCCCCCCACTTCCTTCTCTGACCTCGCCTCCGACCCCATTCACTCTATCGTATACATTGTCTTCATCCTCGCCACCTGCGCCCTCTTCTCCCGCACCTGGATCGAGTTGTCTGGCTCTTCCCTCGCGACGTCGCTCGTCAGCTGGAGGACTCAGGAAGAGTCATCAAGGGATATACTGCCAAGACTCAGATCGCAGTCCTCGAGAAGTACATCCCCACCGCTGCTGCGTTCGGAGGAATGTGCATTGGACTCCTCACCATCACCGCCGACCTTCTTGGAGCCATCGGGTCAGGAACTGGAATCCTCCTTGCCGTCACCATCATCTACCAGTACTTCGAGATGTACGAGAAGGAGAACGAGAACAAGGTCGCATAAATGTTGTCGAGGCCACGCAAATGAATAACAAGGATGTGGATGTGGAAAAAGAGAAGAAAAAGAAAGAGGTCGAGTGAAAGGTCCTACCCCCTTTTCCTTTATACTTTCGTGTTCTTCTCGGCCGTCCATTTCCTGATCACACTGCTTAGTCGTGTACGCTCGTTTTCTCCTTCGTTGTCGTTCTAGTCCTTCTCTTTTCCTTCTCTTCTTTTCCTTCTCATATTCCTTCTCTTCTTAGTGAATCTCCTTCCTCCTTCCTTTCCTTTCCTATTCGTTAGCGCACCCAACCCCCTTGTCCCTCCCTCTTTTCTTTTTTTTTCTTTTCCTCGCGGTTCCGAGCCTGTCGTGAAGATATTTATTAGTCTCCTTTAGTCTATTTTGAATTACAAAATGTAATGCACGTTAAGTTAGTACATACCATTAAACATACCACGTATACGTACTAATATATGCACTTGAGCATCTACGTTTAGACGTGCGCAGATTCGCCACATGCATCTACGCATACCAGCGCATACACATCCACATTTACATTTAGAATTTAGACTGAGCGTATACACTACATATAATTGCTCTTTCGAAGTTAGGGCACTTCAGTTTTCACTTACGAGTATTCCAAATGGTTCTATCTTACGCCGTTTTATCCCTTCGGGTTGTGTTCGATTGTTTATTCTCGTAGCACTAACAGCATGCACCCCTCTGCTGTTTCTTGTGGCAAATCTGACAGTCCAAAAGATAACATTGCTTTTCCATAGTGCATATCCACGTACACACAATCATAATACAACACAGTTCTACACAGCTGTTATTCACTAAATCCCAAAACCGAATAATACACGAGCAAAAACAAAAAGCTTGCATCACCAGACAGTTCCCCGGTGGTCACCCACCCGAGTACTAAGTCGGCCCACCGTGATTTAACTTCGCAGATCGGACGGGATGCGGTGTATTGCACGAGGTATGAACGCAAGCGAAGGATTGGAGAAACAACATGAATAAACACTGCATGCATATTTCCAACAAACATTTACAGACTAACAGGGAGATTGATAAGACAGTAAGGCAACAGAATTGCTAACAATTATTTACATTTTGTTAAGAAACATAAACAAATATACATACATTAACTGCCAGTGTGTTCATAGCGATTAAGATAAAACATATAAACACCATATCATGCTGTGTAAAATATATCTTAACCTCTTCCTTGTTGTCCTATAAGACACAGCCATATTTATTCAGTGATATGTTTGAGCAAAGACTAGCATTAAGTACATAATTATAACTTTCAAAGTTTTAATTTAAGGTACACTAAATTTCTGAAATGACTTTAGATAGCTATACTGTTTGCTAGTTGCAAGCAAAGTAATAAGATAATCAAATAGAATGGTTGGAACACTAGGTTGCATTAGCTCATTGAAAGCTTTTGAAGTATGAAATGTTAATTTTTTTCTGCTTACTGATATATAACTTCGTATCCAAGGAGCCAAACACTTGCATTGATATGATCAAATTAATTTAATTTATCTAGTACGGACATAACAATAGCTAGTGAAGAATAAAGGATAAAAGGAATTGGAGGATGGTGGCAGATGGAAAAGAAAACTAAACCAGCAAAAAAGAACAAAGGCTTGCATCACCAGACAGTTCCCCGGTGGTCACCCACCCGAGTACTAAGTCGGCCCACCGTGACTTAACTTCGCAGATCGGACGGGATGCGGTGTATTGCACGAAGTATGAACGCAAGCGGAAAAGGTGGAAAGTAAATGATTATGTTACATGAACGAAGATGCTGCTTCACCAATGTCAGTGCCCCCGTCAGAAAGCTAAATGAATTTCAGTCTGTCTTCTTGACTCGGAATCCAATCCTCTAGTCTTATACATTGCGTGCAGTTCGTTACGTGTATGCGCTTCGACTCAGAAGTCAAAGTCTTGGTTTTTTTATGAAGAACTCGCCGCTCCCTGTTTTCAAAGCAGTGCTTTGTCTTCGGAACAGCAAACGAAACTCAAACTAAGAGGATCACAGAACACACGTATGCACATACTCATATACTCATACGCACGCACATATACAAACACGAACACACGTATGTCACATTACACTCATAGTGCAATGGGTAGGCTGTGTACATTCCTTAAATAACGAAGTGTATAACTAAGTTGATTGCGCCTTAATCGGCTGTGGTTATGACTAATAGAACAGGGCTCAGAGTCAAAATACTAAGAAACCGCATAACAGGAAGCTTAGAACTAAATGAATAGCTAAATGAATAGATGCATGAGGACGTCATAGGGAAAGTAACGCAACGCCTAAGAGGGGTTTGAAGAGGAAAGAAACAACAAAGAAAGCTAGGGAGAGACGAAGCAACAACTCAAGAGAACCAACTAGTTAAGGTGAGAGGGGAAAGGTAAGAGACAAACTAAGCGAGAGCAAAAGAGAGAACAGAGAGAGACAGAAAAACAGAAAAACAGAAGGTAGAGAGAGGAATAAAGAGTGAGGGAAACTATAAGAGTTTGCTTGAAGTGATAGGGGTATAGGTGGAGATGTAGTTGGCAGAGGAGTTACCGAGGGAGGAAGAGAGGGCCGAGAATTTTTTGACGCACAGAAGGAGTGGAAAAATGGGAGGAATGGGAGGAAAGGGAGGAAAGAGAGGAAGAAGTAGATGAAGTGGAGGAAGGGTAAGAAGAGGGGGGCAAAAATGAGGAGGGGAGAGAGGAGGAGAGAGAGGAGGAGCGAGAGGTAACAGTGGCGATAGAGGGGGGGATGAGGGAGAGAAGCGAGAGGAAAGGGGTGGGGAGGAGGAGGAAAGGAATTGTTAGACATATGGTGAGAAATAATGGATGGGAATAACTTGAGAGGAGGGTAGTTCGTGCCTTTCAGAAGTCCCTTTCCTCTTCCGAACTCTTCCCTTCCCCCTCCTCCTCCTGTTCCTCTTCCTCTTCCTCCCTCTACTCTTCCTCCCGTGTCCGCTAAAACTTCCTTTCTTTCTCCCTTCCCCCTTCCTCTTCCCTTTGGCTTCCCCTCTCTTTCCCTCCTCCTCTCCCTTCTCTCCCTCCTCTCCCTTCCTCCATCCTCAGCTCTACCTCTTTGTACCTTACGCTTCTAGCGCAGAGAGGAATCAGATCTACCGTTTCTCTAAGCTGTATACCTCCTCCCTCTCTCCTCCCCTCTCTCTTTCTCCTTCTCTTTCTCCTTCTCTCGCACTCTCTCTGTCCTTCTCCCTCTGTCTTAGCTTTTCCTTCTCCTTCTCAACGCTTCTCTCTCGAACCCCTTCCCCATCTCCTCCTTCACATATTCCTCCTCCTTCCCCTCCTCCTTCTCCTTTTCCTTCCCTCTCTCCTTCCCCCCTTCATCTCCCTCCCCTTCTTTCTCTCTTTCTCTCTCGCTGCTTTTGAATTCTTCGAACTGCACCGTTTTATGACGTGTAGTCATATTTCCGTTCATTAGTCTCCCTGTACTCGAATTTCTCAATTTGAATGATTTAACAGATTCTCTAAGAGAGGAGGCTCTTTGTAAACCATTCGAATTGAGATCGGCGAGAGAAGGAGTGGAGAGAGAACGGAGAGAGGGAGAAGGAAAGGGAGAGGTAGGGGAGGGGGAGGAGGACAGAGAGAATGATGAAAGAGATGACGACGTGGAAGAGGATAAAGGAAAGAGGGAAGGGGAAGTGGGGGAGGAAGAGGAGGAGGAAGAGGGGAGAGGGAGGGAGGAGGGAGAGAAGGAGGAGGAAGGAGAGACAAAGATAGAAGAGAGAATCTTTTTGTTAGGGCACGAGAATGAGTTTAAGCCGAGAGGATTGCTTGTATCTCGGAAAGAAGGAAGGGGGGCGGGGGATGAGAGAGACGTCGCAGAAGAAGCGGGGAGGGGAGGGAGGAGAGTTGGAGAGAGGAGGAGAAGAAAGGGGGGAGGAGGAAGAGTTGGAGGGAGGGGAGGAGGAGTGGAAAGAGGTAGAGGGGAAGAGAGGGTGGGAGAGAGGAGGGGAGAGAGGAGGGGAGCGAGGAAAAAGAGGGAGGGTGAGATGGAGATATGGGGGGTCTGAAGCTTCGGACCGAGGAGGTAATGGGGGAGGGTGAGGAAGAGAGAGAGGGACAGAGGAGAGGACGGAAGAACCGATGGGGGAGCGAGAAGAAGAAGAGGAACAAGAAGAAGAGAGGGAGGAGGAGATCTTGGAAGGAAAAGACGAAGGGCAAGAAGAGGGTAGGTTATGTGCAGTCGTATTTCCAAATTCACCGCTGTTGGATATTCCATAAGTGTTTTGAACATAAATATCTGTTTCCGAATTCAGATATTTTTCGTTAATATCTTTATCTTCCTCTCTCTCTCCTCCTTCTCCCCCTTCTCCCCCTTCTCCTTCTCTCTCCCCTCCTTCTCCTCCTTCTCCTCCTCCTCCTCCTTCTCCTCCTTCCCCCTTCTCCTCCTCCTTCTCTTTCACCTCCTCCTCCTCTTCCTCGTCGCTCTCCCTCACTCCCCTCTCTTTCCTTTCTCTCTTTCTGTTCTGCCCCCTCTTCTCCACATTCATATCTGTCAAGTGAGATATTTTTGAAGGAAGAAGAGAGGTCAGAAAAGACTGACTGAGAGAGAGAGAGAAGGAACGAGGGGGAGAGGAAGGGAGGGAGGGAGGAAGAAGGGGGAGAGGAAGGGGAGAGGAGAGAGAGTCGTGTAAGGCAGAGGAGAAAGCAAATGATGTGATCGAAAAAACATCCGTCATAGTGAAGGAAATCACCTCTCTTCCCTCCATTCGATTAAACGTTTCTTCCGTCTCCTCCTCCTCCTCCTCCTCCCTCCTCCTCCTCCTCCTCTTCTTCCTCCTCCTCCTTCTGATGTTTCACAGCCGCAGCCCCTCCCTCCTCTCCCCCTTCACCGTCTCTCTCTCTCTTCTGCTGCTGTTTTCGCTTCCCCTTCCCCTCTCCCCTTCCCCTTCCCCTTCCCCTTCCTCTCTCTTTTTCTCTCCCTTTCCTTCTTCCGCTTCCCTTTCCTCTCCCTCTACCTTGCCTTCCTTTCTTTCCCTCTCCATGTCTTTTTCTTTCTTTTTTCCCGCCTATCTCATCTTTAATAGTACACGTCTTCTTATTTTCATTATTCTCATCTTTCTCCTCCTTATCCTCCTCCTCATTCTGTCCCGCTTCTTCCCTTCTTCTCCTCCTACCCCTTCCTCTTCTTCTTTTCTTTTCTCTGCTTTTTCATCCCTCTCCTCTTCTTCGCGTTTACTTTCCTCTTTCTCTTCTTCTTTTTCATTTTCACGCTCTCCTTCTCCCACCCTTCTATTTTCCTCTTCTCCCAATTCGCCCCTTTCTCTCTCTCCCTCTTCTCCCTCTTCTCCTTCTCCCTCTTCTCCTCCTCCATCTTCTTCTCTTTCTCCCTCTTCTTCTTCCTCTTTTTCTACTCTTTTCTCTCCTTCACTCCTTCTCAAATCGAATTGTTCGTTAATTCTCATTTTGATTTGTTCTTTCAGAAGAGATTTCCCTGATTTTGAATAATAGAGGAAGAGATTCCTTCCTCCAATAAGCCCCAAAATATCTTCATTTTCGACAGAACGATCTCCACCCTTCCCTATACTTCTCAATTTGAAGTGTTCTATCTTCTTTGGGTTTCTCCCATGAGATCCTTTTGCTTGGCCTGAGTGCCAACCCATCCTCTCTCTCCCACCCTTTCTCTTCTCCTCCCTCCTCTCCCTCCTCCTTCTCCTTCCCTTCTCCCTCAGCATATTCTTTCTCTCTTGCCTCCTCTACATCCGTTCTCTTTCACTTTCTCTGCCCCTCCCTCTCCTCCCTCTGATGAAAATATCTTTCTCATTGAACCTTCCTCTAGCCTCCCTCTCCTTCCTCTCTTCCTCTTCCCTCTCCCTCCTCTCCTCTCTGCAATTTCCACTTCTCCAACCTCTCCTCTTCTTTTCTCCTCCTCCCTCCCTCCTCTCCTCTCTACCATTGCTCTTAATTCCTTCTCTTTCTCCTTCTCCTTCTCCTTCTCCCTCTCTTCCTCCCTCTCTTCCTCCCCTCTCTTCCTCCTTCCCCCTTCCCCCGTGCACCCTCCACATCTCCGTTTCGCAATCGAAAGGTCTCATCTACCTCCCTCTTCTCCTTGTTTCTCTTCGTGTACACCACGCATCTTTTACCAAATAAGCCAGCGCTGAGTCTAGGTCCAAGTCCTCTTCTCTCTTTCCCTCCCTCCTTCTCTCTTCCTTCCTCCTCTGCTCCCTCCTCCTCTCCTGCCTCTCCTCCTCTTCTTTCTCTCTGTCCCTCTCCTGTTTTCCTGATGCTTCTCTCGCCATGTCCGCCACCCTCTCCTTCCCCTCTTCTTCTCCTTCTCCCCAAGCATCCACCTCGCCCTCTTTCTTTTCAATTAGGAATATAGCTCCGTTGCTTGCCTTTGATTCATTTAGAAGAGAAAAAAGATCCAGCTGACTCCACTCACTCTTCCTCTTATTCTCCTTCTCCCTCTCTCTCTCTTCTCCCTTTTCTGCCTCCCTTTCCTTTCCCTCGTTCCCCTCACCCCTTCTGTCTCTATGTTTCTGAGACTAGAAGAGAGGAGTAGAAAGGTATTTTTGACGTTCACGTCGAATGGGAGGGAAGAAGGAAGAACAAAGAAACGAGAAGAGATGGCTGGGTGGGAGGAGAGGAGAGAGAGGAGGAGGGCGAATGAGAGAGGAAGAGAGTGGCCAGAGTGCCTTCGACGGTAGAGAGAGAGAGACGGGAAGGAGTGGGAGAAGAGCAGGGAGGGAGGGGAAAAGAACTAGGCGAAGAGGGAGAGGGAGGAGGACGAGAGGCAAGAGGAGCGAGGGTCAACGTGAGCCGAAGGAGAGGAATAGCAGAAAAAAGGTAAGGAGAGGGGGAACATGTTAGCGACCCTTTCTGATCATTCATATTTCCAGTGCATCCGTTGGGATTAGGGAGGGGTCAGGGGAGGGAGAGAGAGGGAGAAATATGAATGGACATCGTAGCTTGAAATGGTCGCTTTTCTTATCACGTTCAGTCCACTGCCTCCGGATTCAATATAAAAAAATCTTCGTCTCTGTCCTCCTCCACCTTTCTCTCTCCCTCCGTTTTCTCCTTTTCCCTCTCCTTCCCCTCCCTCCTTTCCCTCTGCATTTCCACTCCATACGTCTCTCCTCTCGTCCTTTCTACTTCCCCTCCCCTCTTCCTCCCCCTCCTCCTCTTCTTTTTCTATGAATTCGTACGACTCCAGTCTGAAGAAATCATACGGCGGAGGCAAAGACTTCGATTCTTCTCTGTCCTCTTCTTCCTCATCTCCTTCTCTATCTCCCTCTCCCTCTCCCTCTCCCCCCTCCCTCTCCCTCCCCCTCTCCCCCTCTCTTTTCTAACTCTATTACAGCTCCTTTCTTCGCCAAAATATCAAAATATCTCCTAGATAGTTTCGATGGAATGGCCGATATTTTGTTTCTGTGATGTGATTCTATATCTGACTTTGAATTCTCTTCACAACCTGTTCCTCATCAGTTCTCATGACCCCGTCAACCTCAATTTGAGAAACCAACCGCCCCACTTCAGAGCGAGAGAGAAGAGGGTCACATAGCCAGTAAGAAATAGCTGCTTTCCCGCTCCTCTTCCCCACTCTCCCTCCCGCTCTCTTTGCCTCTCTCTTTCCCTCCCTTTACTGCGAGACTTCATAAATATCTTTGAACCATAAATATCTTCCGGTAATCGACTTTACGTCACTTAAAATCACATGATTCTTCTCCTTCTTCTCCTTCTCCTTCTCCTTCTCCCTCTCCTTCTCCCTCTCCTTCTCTTTCTCTTTCTCTTTCTCTTTCTCTTCCTTCTGCTTTCTCCTTGCATTCCCCTCTTCTTCCCTCTGACGTAATACTCCTTTCTCTTTCCCCTCCACCTCCCTCTTCTTTTCTCTCGTTGTCGTTTTCTTCTTTCCTTTGCCTCTCCTTCCCTTCCTCTCTCTCTTTCTCCTTCTCCCTTTCCTTCTTCTTTTCTTTATCTTTCTGTTTCTCTGTCTTCTTTCTTCTCCCTTCCTCTTCCCTCATTTTTTTGTTTCTCCTCTCGTTGTTTAGCCCATTGATCATTCATATTTCCACTTCTTCCCCAGTAACCTCCCTCCATCACGATTCGGTTATATGGGTTAATTTTTTTTCCATTTGCCCTTCCCTTCCCTCCCTTTTCCCATCCCTCTCGCTTTCCTCTCCTTTTCTTGTCCTTCTTTCCCCCCGGTCCCCCTTGTTCCTCTTCCCCTCCTTTCCCTCCTTCTCCCGTCTCTTCCCTCTTCCTTTGTGCTTCCAGATATTCAACCATGCGTGTATTTCTATTTGAATAAGACTGATGAGATTGCGCCATGTGAGAAAATATAAGAAAGTCGAGGAAAAATGAATGCACTGACTTCAACCTGTTCTGCCTCCTTGTTTCTCGTCGCGTCCTCTGTTTCTAACACTCCCATCCCCTCTCTCCCTACCTTCCCTCCCCCCCTCTATCTCCCCTCTCCGGCCCCCTTCTTTTCCCTTCCTCCCCCTACCTCCCTCCTCTTTTGTCTTCTCCTCTTTCTCTCCTCTCCTCTTCTCTCTTTCCTCTTACTTTAAACCGCTCATTCAAAAGATATGTTATTCTCGGTTTGAGAGGAACAAGGTATAAAATATCAGATGAAGAAGAGGAGGAGAGGAGGAGAAGGAGGAGAGAAGGGAGAGGAAGGAGAGATGTGGTGAATATAGACGATAAAAGGCAATAGGATAAAAGAAGAGGAAGAGGAGGAAGAGGAGGAGAGGAAGAAGCAACAGAAGACAGGAGAGTGGTACACGTGATTTGTTTGAAAGAAACACTACAGGAAAAGGTAGTGAGATGGAGCTATGAGTGAGCGAGGCAGAGGGAGGGGAGTGGGATTGGAAATGTGAGGAGGAGGAGGGGGAGGAAGCGAGGGAGGAAGAGGGAGAGGAGGAGGCGGGAGAGGGGGTGAGAAAGGCTGGTGCGCATATTTGGATGAGGGAGAGAGAGGGTTAAAGCGAGGGAGTGGGGGAGGATGGAGAGAAGGAAAGGGGATAAGGGAGAGAGGCGGGGGAGAAAGAGCGGCGAGAGGAGAGGGAAGGGGAGAGCGGTAGCAGCAGAGGGTGGATTAGAGATGAAAAGTGAGCATCGCAAAAAGAGAATGCGGCAGGAGGGGCATATGAAGATGGGTGGAGGGGGAGACAGGAGATCCAGCTGAGGCAGTCTCTCTCTCTAGCCATCGGACGTAGAAGCGAGAGGAAGGAGTGGGGGAATGGAAGCGAAACGAAGGGAAAGGAATAGAAGGAGGAGAGAAAGAAGGGGCAGGGGAAGGGAAAGGGATGTAGGGGAGAAGAGGAAGAGGAAGAAGAGGAAGAAGAAGGAGAGATGAGGAAGAAGATAAGGGCATGTGTATATTTGTCAGAGATATTTGTTAGTTTCTCTTTCTGTGGGCCAAATATCGGTTTAGAGGAATCGCCCAGAGTGTCATATTCAAATTGAGAACCAGGAGAGAGTGAGGAAGAGGAAGAAGAAGAGGAAGAGGAGAGAAGAAGAAGAAGAGGAAGAAGAAGTAGAAGAAGAGGAAGAAGAAGAAGAAGAAGGGGGAAGAAGAAGTAGAAGAAGAAGAAGAAGAAGTAGAAGAAGAAGAAGAATGGGTGAACTGTGAAGGGAAGAGGGGACGTAGAGCGGCGGTAAGATAGAGAGAGGGTGAGGGGAGGTGGGGAGTGAGAAGGAAGAGAAGTAAGCGGGGTTTAGGTAGAAGGAGTTGTTTTCATCGTCGAATATGAGGACCCTGGTCACCGATTTCTCTCTCCCCCTCCTCCTCTCCACCTGAACCATATCGTCTGTTCTTCGCATCCACACCAGCATCAGAAGCCTCACTTCTCTTCTCGTCCTCTTTTCCCGTGCACTCTCTCTCCTCATCGTCCTCCTTCCCCTGCTTGAGTCTCGTCTCCCTTCCCATTCCTTTCTTCTCCCTTTCTGTCTTCCTCCTCTCCTCTCCTCTCTCCTTCCTTCTCTTCACTCATTTTGTCTCCCCTCCTTTCATTTTTCCTCCCTCCCTTCGTCTCCCTTATCTTTCCTCAATTCGGAATCTCCCCCTACCCCTTCGCCAAGTTCACTTTCACGGCCTCCTTCCTTTCTTCCTTTATCTATCCCCGTCATTGTCCCCTTCTCCTTCTCCTTCTCTTTCTCTTTCTCCCCCTTCCCATGCCCCCATCGTCCCTCCCCCTCCCCCTCTTCCTCTCTACAAGAGAGGATATTATTTTGAACGACATAACCCTCTTCTTCATCCGAGCCACCTCTGCACTTCCCACATATCCCTTCTTCTTCCACTCCAGCCCGCATGTCAACGCTCTGTGCTCACTTAAAACAGAACGCAGTGTACTCCATATCGATCTGCTCAACGAAACACATCACACACGGTCCTTGATTAGACAGTACATGCGGCGTATCCCATTGCATACCCACTCTGCTGCATCATTTGCTGCATGCAGGTAACATATATGCAAGAGAAACATATGTATTTTGATCTTTTCATATATTCGTATCCTACATTCACTCATTCCATCAACTGTGTGGCTGTCAAGCAATAGCATACCTTTCCGTTGTCGTGGGCCGGAACAAGCATGCCCAAGGAAGATTGCAGTCTCTCATTGGCAAGAGAATTAAACAGTCGAATCGAATCCAACGATGATGTAGCTGAGTCAAGCAAACACAACCACAATAAACAATAAGAATATATGCATCGAATGTTTTTTTTTTAGTTACACACATCATACGATTTCGACACATGTATGTAGAAAACAAAGCGAAAGCCACAAACTTAAAATTATAAATGATCTAGCATAAAAGAATACCTGATTCAAGGATACGGTATCCCAATGAATTATCTTCTCTTTCACACATTTGTCTATCCTTATCTCTTATACGAAAGAGTGGAGCCCAAATTCAAGTACAGGGAGATTATAGAACACTATTCAAATATCGTATGTACAAGGACGGAATAAAGGGGTAATTTTTAACTGTATGATAAATCAATCCCGTTTTAATCGTTGACAATGTTAACTACTTTCTTCACTTTTGAGTCCAAGGTACAGAAACGAAAGTGACGTTGTGTGTGGAAATTTGAATGATCACATGAACGAACGAGTACATAAGGTTCTTCACACTATTCGGTAAACAGAAAACCATTTTACATTACATTATGAAAAATAAAAGGGAACTGATGTGCTCTATACGAATATCATTAATATATGTTTATTCGTTTTATGATGAGTACTATAAATAACATATTACAAACAGTAACATAATGATCAATGCATGTCAAACTTCTAATATACATATCATATGCAACAAAAATGCCGCGCACATGACATAAACCATACAACTCATAATCCTGTGAGTATGTAGAATCAAGGAAATCAGAAATACTAAACTACCATCTATTTACCCACAATGCATACACATCATGTATTACACAAAAATATAACCTTACAATACAATAATATAAATATAAAACAACGAACTGAATACACATACGGAGAAGGGTAAAATAAAGCAAAGAAGAAAAATAAGAACAAGATATGAGTGAACGAAATACAACACAAAAAAAAATAATGCAAGATAATAATAAACAAAACAAGAGCTACGCTGTCATTCAGAAACAATGGTTAGAAGAATAAAGGAATGAAATGAAACTATAAGGAAAACAGGAAAAAAAATGGAAAGATAAAACAAGACGAAAGATAGGATAGTCAGTGGAGCAAATGAAGCTGAGGGCAGTGGGGTTAACTCTCTCTACCAGTAGAAACACCACCCCATATAGCTCTGACAGAGGTTGTAATGGGAGGTGGCTTGCTGGATGAGTCGTCTAACTTGGTCTTCGGGGGATAGAACAAGGGGTCCCTCCTCTGTCGTGTCCGACTCAAAGTCTGTTCCACTGAGCTTGGACTCGATTCGGCTGATGATGACGACAGCCTTAGCGTTTCTGATAGTCTCGTTTCCTTCTCCCTCCTCCGCCTCCATGATCGCTGCAGCATCAACATCCTCAGTTGTCTTCTCTCCGTCCTTGGTAGCAGAAGAGGAGACGTCTCCCTTGGTAACAGCGCCTGCTCCACCAGCAGCGGGGGCGATGGGGGTTTTGTGCCTCGCCTCGAACATCCTCCAGTTAACAAGAGGGTCATAGATAAATGCTTCCAGCAAAGCGATGACACTGTTTCTGCTGCTGCGCATGATGCTGAGGGTGTCGTTGCAGGTGTACTTGTACGTTCCCTCCACTCCGCACACCTCCATGGCGTTGATCATCATCCTCGTGAGTCTGAAGGGCACCTTCTCCGGGAACTTGTCTCGCTGCATCGCCACCTCCGAAACAATCTCCGAAGTCGATGTGGATGATCTTTCCACTCCTCCTATCTAACATGATGTTGCAAGGGTGTCTGTCTCCGAGACCCAAGATGTAACCAACCATCGACATCACAGCGAGAGATCTTGTGTAGTTGGTTCTGTGTTCTAACCATACGTCTGCATTCGGTGCCCTCATCCAAAATATGTCTCTAAGATCCATTCCTGTAGTAAGAGCTAGGCAGTACTCGAAGATCTCGATCTTCTGGATAATGCAACACATCTGGACATCAGCGACGATCCTGGTCATAGCCTGTGCTCCACTTGGATGATGATACGTTTGTTGAGTCGGTAGTCCTTGATCAGGCTATAGAGAGTATCTGTTTGGTTCACCCATTCAATCAGTCCCGAGTTAGGGGAGAGGGGCACGACGGCATAGCGAGAGATGGACATGTCCAACTTTCTCATGTTGTCGTTTTCAGATGTCTTCATCAGGTGGTTCACCAACCCGAACAGTTGCATCACTCTCTCGTCCTGTCTCAGATCCTCGTGCCCTTTCAGCAAGAACGTATATTCCTTCCCGTCCGATCCCCAGATCCTCATATTTCTAGGGTGTTGCTTGGAGTCAATCACCCTTAGAATCCTCGCGAACTTTGCGATACGGATGATGGGGCTTCCACACTTGTAAGTTCCTGGAAGGACAACACTCATGTTTTCGGCTGAGAGGAGGTAGGGGGAGACTTCGGTGAGGTCTAGCTCTGTGAGAAGGCTTATGGACTTGACGAGCTTTCTATAAACTACGGTGTATATATCCCATGCTGCGCTCACGTGCGCTACGGTCTTGGTCTCCAAGTACTTGTCGATGATCTGATGGGCATCTGCCAAATCCTGCCCAAACGCTTGGTTGAAATGGAGCTCGCATTCCGTCTCCGCACCTTTCTCTAGCTCGATATGTGCGGGAATGAGAATCGCAGCCATGGCTTGAGGATTGTTGCGGTTGAAGTACTCCTTCGCAGCCTCCTCAATCACTTCGACCCACATCTCAGAGCGGAGGATCGCCACTCTGACAAGTTCCGTGCTGAGGCTGATCGTCTGCTCGACAAGCAAAGGAGAGTGCGTACGCATGTCGTCCAAGACCTCTTCGGCGACCATCTTTCTTATGCGGGAAGTGGACTTGGAGGTAACGGTGATGGGGTAGATCAGTGCGTGGGGGTGAGCCTGTCCAATCATGCAGATGAGCTTAGTCAGAGACCTCCTGATCATGGGTTCAGGAGTGTGGATCCTAGCCAAGACCTGGGGGATCTCCTCCAGCCAAGTCGATATTGAGACGGTCGAAATGCCTCGGCTGATAGCCTCGGATACCTCAGGATGAGATCCATGCGCCATCCACATCGCGAGAATCCTCAGCACGTCCTGAATAGCTGATTTTCCATCCTGGTTTATGTAAATGCTACGGAAGAAAGCATCGATTGCGTCAACGATATGGGTCACGACTCTCTTGCTACCCTCGGGAGAAGAGGAAGAGGAGGAGGAGACGGCGAAGGTACGAGTGATCGAGGTGGGAGTAGATGTAGAGACGGTGGGAGCACCAGCAGCCCCGCTTCCACTACCTCCGGCGTTTCCATTGGCAGCGGTGGTGGAGGCTAGCTTGAAGTTGAGCATTGCCAGCTCGTGCCACGCTTTGTAATAGAAGGGACCGCAGAAAGAAGCAGCTTCGAAGAAAGAAAGGGCCTCCAGAGACCTCTTCTCAAGAATTTCCTTGGACGAGAGGCCGACGGGGGCGGGAGGAACCGAAGAAGTGGAGGATGAAAGGGCGGCGGAGGAGGACAGGGCGGGGTTGGAGGAGGAGGAAGTGAGGTCTTGGGGAGAAGAGGGGGAAGAGAAGCCATGGGTGACCCCGTCCTCCTCTTCGGCAGAGGAAGGAGAGAGGAGGACGGGAGGGGGGTTCAGCAAGTGGATATTAGTAAGCGAAGGAGGAACGAATCCCTGTACGCTCCTTGCAGCGACCATAGCGTCTTCTCTGAACGTGGACTTGGAAATATGGCTGCCCACCGCCTTGGGGACGTATGTTCCAGCAGCGATGGAGCCCCTCTCCACCGCAGCCACAACGCTCGGCATCTCGTCTTCTTCCGAATCAGGGCTACCCACGCCTCCATCTCCGTCGCTGTGGACTGCATCCTCTTCCTCATCGCTGTCGTCCAAGAAGCCTGGAATGGGAAGAGCGAGGGGAATAGCAAAGCCATGGGGGCTATCATCGTCTCCGCTTCTTTCTGCTTCTTCTCCTTCCACTTCCGTCGTTTTCTTTTCCCCGCCTCTCACCACGACCGCATTATTCGTATCTTCATCATCCTCCTCATCCTGCACTCCTTGCTCATCATCGTCGACGAATCCTCCCATCCTCAGGGGGAAGATGGCGACCTCTTCGTCCTCATCCTCGTCCGCCCCCTCTGCTGCGTTGAGGTTCGAAATAGGCGGAATGTCGTCTCTCGAGGCCGAGAGAGGAGTTATCTTACCCGATATGGCAGCTCCTTCGTCCTGGGACGAAGTCACGTCGAGTGGGGCCATTATCATTTGGTGGGAAGAAGTGGACAAATCAGACGAAGAAGAGGAGGAGGATGAAGATGAAGATGATGAGGAAGAGGAAGCGGAGGAAGGAGAGTCGGAAGTAGAAGCACGAGACGAAGAGATTCGGCGGGGGCGGCTGGCGGAAGAGGTAGAGGAAGTGGACAAGGAAGACGAGGAAGAGGATAGAGGCGACGAACTGGAGCGTGAATTCGCGTTCGAAGGAGAGGACGAGATCGAGTGAGAGGGCGAGGAGTGTGCGGACGAGTGGGCAGAGGACGATGCAGAAGAGAGAGTTGCGGTGGAAGGCACAGAGGGAATGGAGGCAGAGGGGGAGAGGAGTTCGTGTTTTTGGCATATCTCGAAGGGCTTGAGTAGGCTGTGGGAGTGTCCGCTGCAATTGTTGACGTCTTGCTCCATAGAATCTAGAGCCCACACTCCCAACTTAACTAAGCACTTTGCCTTTAGTTCGACTATCGCATATATCGAGAGGGACAACGATCCGTCGTCCTCCTCCTGGTCGCACCCGCATATCCGTCCTCGGTTAGCCCATAGTCTGGCTAGAAGGTTTCCTCCCGATATGGGCTTGTCGAGGTGGTGAACGTGATTGTGGTGCTGAGAGTGCCCGCTCTCCCTTCCCTTCGCGCATCCTTCGCAAAAGGAGCACGACCCATCTTCCTCACAGCAAGACCCAGAGCACTTGGAGGAGATGGAGATATCGATCCCTCCACAACAACAGGCGCCTCCCTCCCCCGACCCTACTAGGTGGCTCTGCACCAGAGAATTAGCGCATCCGTGTCCGCTGTGCCCTGTGCATGCCTTCGCAATCTCCATGCACACAGCCTCCTCCCCTGGTACGGTGAGTACCGCTGTGAGCTGTTTCATACGCTCAAAAGCTTCCATTTTGAACCCTGATTGGTAGAGGTGTACGCAGGCGAAGTACAAAACATGAGGGTTCGCGTCCGGGAGGGGAGTGTCCAGGTCGGACATGGTCTGTATACAATCTGAATCAAGGAGTGAGTTGATCACTCGTTCGGATTGAGAGAGAGGAGAGTTTTTCTTGCACAAGTGGAGAAGCTTGATCCAGGAGAGAGCGTTCTTTTTAGGCGGCAAGACGACAGATCTAATCGAGAGCAAGCGCAGCCAAGTGTTCACAGACCGCTCAGCGCTGTCGAGACGCTCAACCCAAGCCTTCCTGATCTGTTTTCTCTCGTCTTCATCAGCTGTCTTGTACACCATCACTTCATGCAGTTCCACCAGCTCCTGCACTGCCACGAGGGACTCGTGTACGGAAGAATACGTGCTCAGCCCCTTTCTACGGATGTCGTTGTCGACGATGCGGATCGCCTTGTTCATCCAAGCGTATGCCTTACGGTTGTCCCCCAAATAAACGGCGTGCACTGCCCTCGCGGTTGCTCCGTTCACCGTGTCTCCCGGCACATCGCCTGAGAAGAGTCCAAGAAGGTCCCAACGCTGAGTGAGCAAAGCAGCGTTGAGTCCAAACTGCGCAGCGTGTGTTCTGGACTTTGGCGCATCCTGTGATCTGAGCCAGGTTTGGGAAGAGAGAGTGATGAGCTGGTCCCACTCACCAAGCGAGGACAGACATCGCATCCTACCGAAGTTCGTTTCGTATGATTGAGGATCCTCGATCTGCATAAATGTGTAAGCGGAGAGCGCGTCTTCCCACTGCCCCAGCTGCTCCAACCACTGCACTTGGAGGTATTTAGCCTCCTGCCCTACGCTCCGCACAAACGAGAGCAATCCTCTCGCAGCCAGAGGCTGGTCAAGCCTACTGTTGAGCTTCATGAGGGTGGAGACGGAACCCGTTCTACGGGAGTCAAAGCAGAGTTCTCTGTAGTGCAGGGCCTTGGTGAAAGCTGAGCTGGCCTCCGCCATGCGAGACATGGTTTCGAAGTTGATCGGGAGCGGGCGTTCAAAGTGTCTCATACGTTCAACGAGACCGAGCAGAACGGAGGTCACGTCCGAAGGGATGTGCTTAGCCTTGAAGGCTTTATCAAACGACTTAACGAGGCTATCTCTTCCCTCGTCAGTGAGTTCACCCCAACACGAGAGGAAGGCGACGTTGAAGAGTCTGCGAGCGAGAGTAATGTGTTTGGCAGCGAGGGAGGAACAAGAGCGGAGGGCAGGGGAAGGGGACTCCTTGAGTAGCTCGATGGAGAAACCTCGCAGCCATACAGCCCAGTCGTCGGCGGTTGACTTATCAACGCAAGACCAGCTCTTCTTAAGATTAGCCTCTTGGACTTGTAGATTTTGTGAGACTTCGGAGATGGAGAGGGACTCGGAGGAGAGGGGGATAGAGCCGGTAGAAGAAGAGGTGGAGGACGCGGAGGAGGACCCGTGTCCCTCAGCTACAGATGCGGTGCCCTCGTAGTTGATCATTTCCCTACACAACCTAAACAACACATCGCTTTCAAACTCTTTCGCCTCACTCTCTGGGGATCCAGGGATCACAACCTCTTTCAAAATGTCAGAGGTTTCCCAAGTGCCATCGCAGACCGAAAGAAGGGAAGATGGGTCAGGGAGCACTGCCTGGTTGAGGTAGGTAGAGGGTATGTCGACGCAAACAGGGGAAAAGGAAGACGAGGAGGAAGATGAGGAAGAGGGTGTCGGTGAAATTCCAGGGCCGTAGTAGGGCGTATGGAGAAGGGCTAGCTCTGCGGGAGGAGCAGAGGAAACGGAGGAGGAGGCGGGTGCAGTGGAAGAAACACCGTTGCTAGAAGAAGATGATGTGGTTGAGAGGGGAGAGGTAGATGAAGCGATAGAAGAGATGTTGAGAGATGAGATCCCCATTGCCAGTGCGATCTGCCCCGCTTCATTGGTGGCAGCATTGACCGCTGAGATGAGTGAGGGGGAGAAGGGGGAGGCCGAGACGGAGGCCACGAGGGGAGCTGCGGTGTGAATGTGGTACGAAAGGTAAGACTCAGCGATCACGGGGTTCACTTTTCCGATTCCACTCTCGATCACGACGATGTGTCCTCTATCTTCTTCTCCTTCTAGTTCCGTGCCCTTCACCTTTGCTTTTCCCTCTGCTTCCTCGGGTGATGAGGGGAAAGAGGAGAAGTTTCTCCAGACGCACCGGAGGATACAACGGTGGAGAACGAAGAAGTAAGTTTAGAGGAACCGTAAGCCCCGGACGAGGACGAAGAAGAAGAGGAGGAAGGGGAGGACAGAGTTTTAGTGACGGTTACTCCGAGCCTTCTAAGCATGGCTGCGGACACAATAGCGTCATCAACCGAAGCCCCAGTCTTCTCTATCCGAGCAATCCCGTCCTCATCGCACCGTACTATGTAGGACGGAGGAGCGGGACCCCCAACTTTAGCAATAGTGAGCCCGGCAGAAGGGTATGGATAAGCGGGAGAGGAGAGCGGGGGAGGCTGGTTTCCACGGAGGGAAATGAACGCGCCGACTCCTCTCGATGCGTGGCGAGCGCCCATCGCGGGAGAAGAGGAGAGCGGGGGCTGTTGAGCCTGAGCCTATTGGGAGTGGAAGTGGGGATAGGAATGGGTACAGGCGCTGCGACGGAGGGCGGGACCTTGGGGGCCTCGAGAAAAGAGTACCCAGCATTGCGAATGACGCAGAGGTGCTTGATGAAGACAAGAGTGTTCACGAGTTCTCTCATCAACCCGTCGTACAGCAGCACGCTCTTCAAACAGTTTATCGTCAGTGTAGCTGATGAGTTCCCTGTCGCAGATGAGGTGATCGAGGAGTTATAAGAAGAAGCGTACGAGGACGAAGAGGAGGAGGAGGAGGCCTGGGTGATACCAGTCACGGAGAGAGAGACGGACCCGGAGTAGATTCCGCTGGAAGTGTGGAGCTTATGTCTTATCATTGCGATGGGGCGACGCACAAGGGACTCGTAGACCAGGAACTCTGCTCCGAGAAGTCTGGCGACACTGCAGATGATGAGGATACAGTCAGCGAAGATAACGGTGGGACCGTTGAGGAGGGCGTTGGCAAGGGTCTGCAGGATCAGAGACTCACACGAACTGATCGGAAGCAGAGAGCAAAGCTTGTGAAGAGTCTTGGCAGCGTAGAGTCTGATCTGGGGGATGTATTCGTCGGAGGAGAGAATGTGGGCAACGCATGTGATGACTGGTGTGCTGTCGCTAAAGCAGTTCGCAGAGGCAAGGACTTGGATGGAACGGAGGCACCGGAACACCAAGACATGCAGACGAGACGTGTCGTTTGAAACCAACTTGATTAGAGACGAAACTATCTGGTCGGAATACCTGGGAAAAGAACAAGGGAGGTGGACAGAGGGAGAGAAGGAGAGAGGGAGAGAGGAAGAGAGGGCAAGAGAGAGAGAGAGAGAGATAGAGAGAGAGAGAGAGGTGATGGGAGAAAATAAGAGGGGGTAACGGAGAAACAGAGGTAAGAGGGCGAGAGAAAGTCACATGCAATCATAAACATATGTCGTTGGAGGAGGAGAGGTGAAGAGAGATGAGGGGAGAAAAAGAAACGAAAGGTGAAGAAAACGGGGAGAAAAAGATAAAGAAAGAGAGAGAAAGAGAGCGAAAGAGAGAACGATGATCAAAGGAGAACAAGCAATGGTGTAAAATGGCGATCTTACTCTGCGATGTGTGTGGGTATACAGTTGGCGATATCATCGATAAGCATAAGCGACGCAGAGACGAAGCTAGTGTCTCCAGGGTTTTCCCACGCATCTACACACGTGTTGATGATGTCGGGAAGATAGGTCAGAACATGAGACTGGATGATCGAGACGATGTACGAGATGTACTTGAGAAATACGTGTTTGTACGACTCTTCCGCCGACTCCAGGGACCTGAGGAACTGGGGGATGATGCGGGGAAGAAGAGACACGCACTTGCTTCCCAGCGTCTTAACGATGTACATCACAGCCTGGATGGTGAGAGAGTGGAGCTGAGAGAGGCTGTTGTCGTTCAGGATGCGCAGGAGCTCTTTGATTGCAATGTTGGGATACCTGTCCTCCAAAGACTTGGTGTAGATCAGCTCGTCGTCCTCCTCGTCCTCCACCAGCGCTCCTGCGTCTGCTCCCCCTGCTCCTCCGGGCAGTCCTCCGTTGCCTCCTCCTCCGCCTACTACGTTTCCACCTTCGTTTCCTCCCTTGTGGCTTTGTCCTTCGCCTTCTTTGTTTCCATTCAGCTGTATGTTTCCGTTTCCAGCCCCATTTCCGATTCCGTCAGCTCCCCCAGCTCCTGCTCCTCCTCCATTGTTCCCACTTGTAGTGAGTGCGGCTGCGTCTGTCCTAGCCCCGTCGTCCTCCAGGTTGGAAAAGAGGGAGCGGTACCTCTCGTTGACTCTTCGAAGAGCAGCAGCTGCATTGGTAGCTGCGGCAACAAGTATAGGGGAGACAGGGGGAGGGGCAGAGGATTTGGCAGGGGGGTACTCGGAGTGGGACTCCGAGGAGAATGAAGAGCTCCTGCGGTGGTGGTGAGAGTGAGCTAGTGCCTCCGGCTCCTCCTCTGGAAGAGAGGACTCCGAAAAGGGAGCTAGAACAGAGAGGCGGAGATCGTAATCAGAGAGTGCAGAGGTGTAGGACGAGGGAGAAAGGGCGCCTCCTCCTGCTGCGAACGCTCTCATCGAGATCACAGCGCTGGCGGTGGAGTGGGAGACTCCTCCTCCGGGGTAGAGGATGTGGCGGTGGCCGGGGAACTTGGAATGGGGAGAGTGGACGACCTGATTCTCGGAGACCGAAGAAGCGGAGAACGAAGGAAGGATAGTGCGAGAGAGGGACTCGAAGTCCTGCTTGGCACATACTCCCACGCATCCTATAACGCGGAGGAGATCCACTCTCGTTGAGTTCTGTTTCTCTGATCGAAGGGTGAGGAGAAGCGAAGGCAAGAGATAGGGGAAGATACCAGGAGGAGCGACCAAGTGGGTAGAAGAGATGACTTTGTAAAGTGTGTGGAGGATCAAACTTCTCCTCGCACTGGTAGTAGCGTTTGCAAGAGCATTTGTGAAGATGTCGATGAGCCAGGGGAGGTGGGGCCAGAGATCACACGAACTAACGGACGCTATCTTTCCTATCAAGGCTAGGATGTGAGAGGGGGCCAGGATGTGGTTTATCGGGCTCAGAAAGGGCGAGCAGGCGCTTGAGAAAAACAAGGAAGCGTTGCTCGCAAAGGGAGAAACAAGGGAGGAAAGCGGAGACATGCCCATTCCCATTGCTCCCAGTCCTAGCATTCCCCTTCCTCCGAAAGGGAACGCTCCCATCAACCTCCCCCCTCCCCCGCTCTCCCCCCCAGTACGCCCTCTCCCCAAAGACGAGAATCATCAGGGAAGAAGGAGAGGTGGGAGAAAGGGTTGGGAGAGGGCCTGGGTTCGGCGGAAGAGCCAGAGAGGAGGGACGAAGTGACGGGGGTAACGGTTAGGTTGAGGATCGGATCAAGAGGCAGCTTTCCCATAACAACGTGGAGGACTGAGCTGATGTAAGGCTCCATGATGTCAGATCTAGATGCGATCAGAATGCCAAGTAGTCGTGCGCTTTCTAGCTCGATTACCTTAGGCTTACACATGTCCATATTTCCCTCTTCCCCACTTCGCCCTAGCAACGACTCCATCTCCATGTCTTCGGTCGGAGAGTAATCTCCAGCTGAGCCAGAGGAGGGAGAGGAGGAGGAGGCGGAGGAGGAAGAGGAAGAGGAGGACGAGGAAGAAGATGAAGAAGAGGTATCAGCAGAGGAAGAGGAGGTCTGCGCCAGGGCTGAGCTAGAGGAGGAAGAGACCGAGGAATGAGGAGCTGTCTGCTCAGTGAGAGCGTTTGAGTTGAGTGCTACGGAGGAGGAGGGGAATGAGGACTTGGAAGAAGGAGCATTGGGATCTTTGTGGGTCATGATTTTCAGAAGCTTGAGGACAATCTTGCGGAGGATGGGCTTGATGACAGTGGGAGCGTAGGGGCAGATCTCAGAGAGAAGTTTGATCGCAGCTTCCCTAACCTCAACGCTTCCATCGTTAATGCATGCGCAGAGGATGTGAAGAACTTGGGGCTGGGAAAGGGGGATGTGGAGCGAGGGATAGGGAAACGATAGCGCAGCAACACGGACTCTCCAGTCTCTATCGCACGTGCCGAGCATAACGACGTGGCGAATAGTAGTGAAGACGACATGTTTTGTCGAGTTGAGCGTAATGTGTGCGTGGATCGACGCTAGAAGAGAGTAGATACACTTGATAGCTGCTCTTCTCAGGATGGCGTTGTCGATGTCGAGGTAAAGCGTAAGACAGTCCTTCGTGAAGAGGAGCAGGCGGTGCGAGGAGAAGTCGAAAGGGAAGGAGGAGAGCGTGTCTAGTGCGAGCAGCATGAGATCGACCGAGAACGCTGTTTCTAGGCTCTTGAGCAGTCTCTTCTTGGCGTTCGAGGCGCACGCTGCTCTGACGTGGAGAGGAGGGATGGAGAATGGGTCCGTCGAAGAATGCATGATACACTGGTCCATCGCTGAGTCCACTCCGTTGCCTGCCGTCGCTGTGGAGGAGAAGACGGTCCCAGGGCCAGCGTTAGGTAGCTTAACGGAGAAGGAGAAGGGGGGATAGCGGAGAGAGCGAGGGTGGTGGAAGAGGAGTATTGGAGTTGAAGGGCAGACGAAGCGGATGTGCAAGCAGAAGAAACGAACGGGGCAGTGAGGACAGAACATATCGTGTTAAGCAATCTGTCTTGGAGAGAAGAGGAGATTTGGGGAACGCAAGTGCAGAGCTGGCGGATTAGGCAGACCAGAGAGACGGAGAGGCCGTTGCTGAAGATCGCTTTGACTATGTTGGGCATGAACGGGTGAAGCACAGGGCCTAGCGCACTCGCCAAGTCAGAGATGCACGCAAATACACCCGTCATCCCGTGCTCTCCAGCTCCCCCAACCGCTCCTCCCCCAGCGCCCAGGTTTCCGCCGGGTCCTGCCCCTCCCCCTCCGCTGCCAGCCGTGCTAGCTCCTCCTGTGATAGCTGCTCCCTTCGCTCCGTTAGCTTGTTCGACCATGAGACCCACTAAGATATCGTCGACTATGCGCTGGATGTAAGGAGATAAGCTGAACCCCACCGCCTTCGCCAGCTCTCCTAAAGCGACAAACGCCGACTGACGAGGAGGGTTGGACTGGACTTCCCTCGATAGAATCTCAAGGGCCTTCTCCATGAACTCCTGCACGAAAGCCTCAGAGTTTAGCGTGGCGAGGGGCGCAGTGAGCTGGACGATAGCTTCGATAATGAACGAGTGCCTGCTCTCGCATAAGAGAGGGCGGTACACCAACACGCACACCTCTTTTAGTCTCGTATACATGAAGTCTTCGGACACCCTGATCAGCTCTAGAAGCACTAGGAGAGACGCATGGACAATCGCCGGGTGGGCTGTCTTTGCCCGCAACGGCTGCACTGCGTTTTGGTAGAGATTGACGTAGCACTCCATCTTCCACCTGTTGTCTCTGTTCTGCACGTCTGACAAACACACGTGCAGGGCATCGATCGCGTGTTCTCTCACCATCAAACTAGGGTCTTTGAGCCCATTCCAAATCTTGATTAAAAACATGTTCACGTAGTGATTGAAGATCGTCGGTGCACTTTCCGCTAACGCACGCAGCACCAGCACGGCCGCCAACCTCATTCGCTCTTTCTTGCTATCTGATAGGTCCAACCACTCAAAAGCGCGCATGATGTGAGTCTTGGCAGTGTCGACTGTTTGTGCTCCACCTCCGTTCACGAAGTGTCCCAATGCATCTGCAGCGCTGACCAACACCTCCTCTGAATTCTGAGTTGCCTGCTCGAACACCATCTCCAGACATTTGGAGAAACGGAAAATCGTCTTGTCATTCTTTTCCCAGTTCACATCAGAAAGCTCGTCGATCGCTGCGACGACTCCAAGCTTCTGCAGCTCATCCTGTGTCTGCATCTGGTCAAACAACCATGTCGACAACTCGTTCATCAAATGCAGTCCGGCGTCCATAGAGTTTTCCAACATCACCTTCTCCAGAAATAAACGGATCTGTTTTGCTGCTCTGTACCTTAGCTCTGGTTTTCTATTCTTCAGGTCACCCATTAGGGTCTCCAAGGTTGAGTGAAGATGATCTAGCATCATTGCCCACAAACCTTGTCTACAACCAATACAGATATTAGTTTATCCTCACAGATAATATATATATACACAAGCAACTAACGATACCTACTAAGTATTACGTGCAATACCGATATATAATAAATTTCTTTGGTGTCGGATAGGCTGCAAGTTCAAGTGATTCGTCAAACAGTGCGCGAATGCACAAAGCGTAGAAATACAGAGATGGTGTCATTTAGGCATGTAAAACAGAAAATATATGAAGGTTAAATCCAAATAGACAGACAATTCAAGCAAATGTACAGTGCAATATGAATTATAATCAAGTATTTGTAGGAAGTATTGCACGATCTCTTGCTCTTGTTCATGCATTAACTGAGGCAAGCCCGTAAATTGAAAAAATGCATGATGGAAATGATTTTTACACTTGCAATTGCAAATCTTAACCGCAACAATGGTGTGCTATATGTGACACTTGCATTGTATAAAATATATTAACACTCGTTCATTCCAGCGAGAAAGTTCACACTTTCCTCTCCCAATACATTCCTCACTCATGAAGATACATTCATTTTAGATCGAGTGAAGATACGATCATCATATATAGTGACACGATGTAAGACATACAATTGATTACATGTACGTAACAAATAATAGTGAAAATACGTTTCTTCATTGCGACGGAATTAAAATAAAATGATTAGTCCGTACACTGCAAGCACAAACAGTGTATTCTCATTTTGAGAGACTCTCTCTACATAGACAAGTACTTTTACGTCAAAAATAAGAATATCAGGAGCAATGCCTTGTAAGAGCGAATCAAATCACCAAAAACAGCATATGCATAGTTCTTGCCAAAGTACTTATTCGTTTTTTAACATTTTTATAGATATGTTTGGTCGCATTCTTTCCAAAGAAGCAAAAAGACGGAGACTGGAAGAATTTTCCTTCATCAAATGTCTACAATATTTGATGGGAGTAAGTTTCTCGTATCACAAAATCCTCATTTGCAACATTGAAGCAGAACATGAACATTGTTACTATTTTACTTAATGTTTATTAATCAATTTCCTTCCTTAATCTTCTACTACAGAACTCGACTCTTTTCCTTTGTACGTAACCTCATGATGCCAACAAAGAAGCATATTATATGATACCATAAATAAATACAAAACCAAAAGTGTAACATAGAACAACACACTAATGGTGTATAATATAGAATCGCTTGGTCTAAGTCTTGACTTCAGGCAAAAAGACAAGTTCCCAATACGGAATTGAACCCGTGTCTGTGCAGTGAGAGTGCACTATCCTAGCCACTAGACTAATTGGGATTGACATGAAACATGAAGAATATACTCCTGTGTAGTGCTTATGTTACCCTACGATGAGCCGCGCGTAAGAAGCAAATAGTGCTTAGTAACTGGCTCGAGATCTGTAGTGTCTGTTGTATCAGCGGAGTTGGATTACTTTGAAAAAGTCTATGCATATGCTTCGTATGGTATACACACTCATGTCTTATACCTCTAAGTTATTTAATGTAATATACAACCATTGCCGCATACAACTGATTTATAATAATCCAGTGATCCAGAGACTACACTTACCCTCCAACTAAATATGTGGTAGTGCTATGAGGAGTGCAAAGGGAGCTCTGCGTGTGGACTTTGAACGCACAGAAAGGATGTGGAATAGCAAAAAAAAAAAAAAAAAAAACTATATTGCACAGAGAATAGAAGCAAACAAAATAGTGTTGAATTTCGTAGTAACATATCGTTTATTAAGTTAGAGTAGCTGAACTAACGGGACCTGACGTATTTCAGAATGTCTGCAATGGCGAATAAGATATTACTAAGGTATATGTCATGATTTGATTTGTTTGCGTTCTGATACGTCGACACTGATTTTTTTTAAGAGAAAGTATATGTTGAAGTGGAGCTCAAAATGAGAATGTGTGAAAGAAAACGCATAAAAGGAATGGAGAAAGAGCAATAAAAAAAAAGGGAGAAAAAGAACGGAGGTGGGGTGTGTAATTCGATTCGAGGGAGATGAGGGAAAGAAGGGGGAAGAAGAAGGAAGAGGAAGAGGAAAGGGGGAGGATTAAAGCTCATCAGCCACCCTGGCCGTCTTTTCTGTTCTCTCGTCCTCCTTCTTCTCCTCCCTCTCTTCCTTCTTCTTCTCTTTCTCAGTCTTTTCGGTTTTCTTCTCCCCCTTCTTCTTCTCCTCCTTCTCCTTCTTCTCCTTCTTCTCTTCCTTCTTCTCCTTCTTCTCTTCCTTCTTCTCCTCCTTCTTCCTGTCTCTCTTTTTCTCAACAATCTTATCATCCTTTTTCTTGTCGTTCGTCTTCTCCTTCTTCTCCTCTTTTTTGCCATCCTTCGTGGCATCCTTCGTGACATCCTTCTTCTCGTTCTTCTTCTCTTCCTCCTTCTGCTCCTTCTTCTCGTTTTTCTTCTCCTCCTTCTTCTCTACTTTCTTCTCGTTCTTCTTCTCCTCTTTCTTCTCTTCCTTCTTCTCCTCCTTCTTCTCTCCCTTCTTCTCTTCCTTCTTCACCTCCTTCTCTTCAGTCTTCTTTTCAGTCTTCTTTTCAGTCTTCTTTTCAGTCTTCTTTTCAGTCTTCTTTTCTCCCTCTTCCTCTTTCTTTTCCTCCTTTTCATCCTTCTTCTTTTCATCCTTCTTCTTTTCATCCTTCTTCTTTTCATCCTTCTTCTCCTTCTCCTTATTCTCCACCTTCTTTTCCTCCTTCTTTTCCACCTTCTTTTCCTCATTCTTTTCCTCCTTCTTCTCCTCCTTCTTCTCCTGCTTGTTTTTCTTCACTTCCTTCGTCTCCTCCTCCTTCTTCTCCTCTTTTTCTCCTCTTTCTTCTCCTTCTTTTCCAGTCCGTCCTTCTTGTCGGTTGTTTTCTCCTCTTTAGCCTTCTTTTCGTCCTTCTTTTCTTTCTTCTCCTCCTTTATCTCATCTTTATGTACAGTCTTATTTTCCTCCTTCTTCTCCTTCTCATTTTTCTCATCCTTTTTCACCTCCTTACCCTCCTTCTCCACCTGTTCATCGTTTACCTTGTTCTTTTTAGCCGTTTCCTTCTCCTTCTCCTCATTCTTCACATCCTTCTTCTCCTTCTTCTCCTCTTTCTTCTCCTCCTTCTTCTCCTCCTTCTTCTCCTCCTTCTTCTCCTCTTTCTCCTCCTTCTTCTCCTCCTTCTTCTTCTCCTTCTCATCCTTCTTCTCTGCGTCCTTCTCACCCTTCTTCTCTCCCTCCTTCTTCTCCTCCTTCTTCTCTCCTTCCTTCTTTTCCTCCACCTCCCCCTTCACCACCTTCTCCTCCTTCTTCTCCCCGAGCTTCTCCTTCGTCTCTCCGTCATTGTCTTTCTTCTCAACTTGAACAGCAGGCAACGACTGTGAGAACTCACACGACTGAGTGAGAACGTAGCACATGTTGTTTTGTATGTTCCATTTCTCTTCATCCTTCTCAATCAGCTCTTTCAAGGGGTCGACGTGGGAAGAAACAATAAGTCTTAGATAGGAAACACGCAAGGAGGGGGTGGGTGAGCGAGAGAGAAAGGAGGAAGAGTGTAAGTTGGGCGAAGAAGAGCGAAAATTAATGCAAGCGGAGACGAAGTGGAGGGATGTCAAATGAACGATGAAGGTTGAGATAAGAAGAGAGACGAGAATAGGGAAAAGGGAAGAGATGAGCGTATGTTAGCGATGAATGTGATGCATTGGAGGAAAAGGATAAGGGTAGAGGAAGGACGGGGTCTACCCTCCTATGGTGAAATTCTCGAGTATCGGGAAGATGATAATGAGCAGTGGATTGCTACTAATATAATGTATGTCCGAGTAGCAGTAGAGACAGATAGAATACGATGAGGAGAACAAGATGGCGTTAGGATCCAAATTCGATCCGACTACGATGCTCGTTTCTTCTTACCTGCAGAAGCTGTGGAGTTCATTTTGCTTCTCGCCTTGGATCGCTCCTTCGACGCGGATGAGGTTCTCATTGTTCTGTAGACAGCAGGAACGAAGGAAGAGTCATGGACCGATCAGCAAAGAAAAAAGAATGTAGAGATTAGGATTTAGCGGAGGGACGGAAGGTGATGGAAAAGTTCAGATAACGCATGCCGCATAGTGCGTGTATTTCAACGCATGAATGTGGAGGTGTGTACGTAGGCGTATGGGCGAATGTGGATATGTGCATGAGTGTGCGTGCGTGCGTTTGCATGTGCGTGCGTTGGTATGTGTGTGAGTGTGTTTGTATGCATCTTCGTGTTAACTTACGTAGGTTGATCTTCCAAAGACATAGGTATCAGTTGAGTTTTGTTTGTAGTACCCATATCCTCTGTCCTCAACCAGTTTGCACAGGTTGTCGAGAATTTTCTCCTTGGGAATAAGATCTTCATCATACTCATCCTCCTTCACTACTTCTACTGCCTTATCCTGTGAAATTTAAGAGTGGAATACGGAGGTCAGTGATTGTAAGCAAAATCCAGTAATATGTAGTACAATCCAATATACAAAATAATGTAAATATGTGCATCAAATCATATTATCGAATAGAAATATACACTTAAACGTACCTCTTTCTTCTCCTTATCTCCTGCGTTGAGATCCTCGTCGCTCTTGTCTTCCTTAAAAGTCAATCTACCCTTCTTCTGTTCATGCTTAGTGAGGATGGTCTCAATCTCATCCGCGACAGCAGTGCAGGCAGAGCACAGCTCCTTGGAAGTAAGCTCACTCAGAACAGCAGAAAAGTTCAGCAGAGCTAGAAATGACAAGATTGCGATTACAAATGCTCGGTTGTGCATGCTACCTTTGAGTAAATGTGTAGTAGG
The DNA here is from genome assembly GCA_035043665.1 of Drosophila quasianomalipes. Taxonomy (NCBI): domain Eukaryota; kingdom Metazoa; phylum Arthropoda; class Insecta; order Diptera; family Drosophilidae; genus Drosophila; species Drosophila quasianomalipes. The sequence continues at coordinate 21,932 of JAWNMU010000633.1, read as the reverse complement.
ACAATTATAATTGATTTCGGAATACAATGGTTGGTTAAACTATGCTGAAGTGATTAAACAGTATATATATAATACTCAAACTAATGCAAATTGACAAGAATAATGAATTCATTAGTATTTTTTCATCTGTGCATCTTCTCCTATTCTTGCTAACTCTAATATTTGATGTGACTCCATATCAAAATGGAAGATTTTTTGTATACATTGTATTTTAGTCGATAAACATTATGTAATGCGAAAAGTCATATAGCGAAAATATGTGATTAAACTGCACATATATGCAAATAAGCCCTTGTTAGAAACGTAATGATCTCTTTGGGTCAGACATTCTGAAAGAATCCATCTTTCAATTGTATGAAGTATCACGCTGTACAACCCCTCTTATCATATGTAGTAGTATCTATAAATGTGAACATTTCGAAGAATATTTGAATGCGAGATAACTTGAATGTTAAAAGTGTTAATTTTATTTGAAAATTAAACTCCTTATAAACTCGCTTTTCATAGTACAGTTTGTACGCAGTCACTTAAATATGAGGACTGGCATGCATCTATTTGTTTGCGAATCCTACAGCTCAGAATGGTACATTATTAGTTTTTTTATTGCTCTCAGTGAATGTTTCGGAGGTTGTGTCAATATATCGTCGAATGTTTGAATATTTAGAGAAAAATATGGAAGTAAACGCATATGTATCAAGCAAAGTAAACTTGAAAAAATGAATGAAACCGTTTGAATTGGTAAAATCTATTGTGTATGAACGAATACAAACTACAATGGAGTGGTCATTCATTTATAGTGGAAATTTGTGTATTATAGAAGGTTGTGTTAGTGCTAAACATCTAATTGTAGGTAGGAACAATGATGATTGCACAAATATCCCCCGTGAGCAGACCTCCAAGAGATTAAGGAGAAGATAAAGAGCAAACCTGAATGACGTGTGTTTAACTATTGAGCGCACGTCAAACGCATTTTCGATGCATGAGTCTGTATGTTCTTGCGTATTAATAAACCCATGTTATGTAATGTTAGCAAGACGAACTGAAGTGAAATGATAGTATAAACCTCAATCTTACTAATAAAACACGAATTTCAAACCGTGTTTTTATCAATCGCTGATGAATGTATCGTATTCCCTGACTGTCATCTTAAAGTAGAGTATGTAACTGTTTTGGGTGTGCGTATTCAAGTCAAGTACTTATATATATACTTTTATAGGAAAATTCCTGGTATATTCTATATTCATATTATTTACCTCTCCTCCTTCTAGTCGTTGTTCATTTTTCCTTTCTTGAATGCTGGTTATCTTCCTCGTATGTGGGCACAAATAGGCATTTCTTGTTTATACACGTTGAAATTGTAATGCAAAGAAAGGATTTGTGTTTTGTTTGTATTTATCTTTATTTGTGCAAGGAAAATGTGTTGTTTTTTACTTACTTGGTCATGTGAATCTGCGAATATTTGAGCTCAGACATTCTCTGTTTAGTCCTGTGCTAAATCATATGTAAGCAAAATTGTGTATACGATGTTTGTTAACGACTGACCGAGCATTTAATATATTTCTTTGTTGTATGTCAATGTTTTGTAATAGTAGGCAAATCATGAACGACACATCTGCGCAAGATCGCGCTGAGAAAATAGTGTCTTCGCCTGTGGACATGAATTCTCCTTTACCTGATGTCCAAACCGTCGCCATGTTGATCGACGATCTTCGTAACAATGATTTGAATATTCGTTTAAATAGGTAGATTTATATATTGCGTTTGTTTTTTTGTGATTGAATCATCTTGTTTCTCGGGCGTTTTTGTTTTGCTTTGTTTTGTTATGTGATTTTGTGTGTCGCGCCAATTCTGGACTTGAGTGGGGTTTTGATCATTTCAGAGTGCATAATGGATGTATGGTTGTGGTAATTGGATCATTTTAACAAAGTCAATGTAAAATCTCCTAACGTGAATTCTTTTGACGTTGTTTCGCTTGCATTAACTTGCAATAATCTCTGGAACGTGATCACAACTTCAATTATCACAACTTCAATTCCCCATTCGATATCGCCTTGTCAACGCTACCTATTTCAACCAAACTTGCTTCTGTTCCATCATCGATCGAATGTCATCATATGTTTCTTTTCGGACGTGCCCAATTCTTCTATGTTGGCTCGGGTACATGATTTTGACATTTGATTTTGGCATGTGTGTGGCGTGGCGTTGGTCGTGCTTCGCAACTTGGTACCGCACATATTGTTACGTTATGCGCGGTGTATTGTCTATTGGATATAATGTTCCTGTCGTGTGTGTAACTCCGTAAATGCTGCTGTGTGGTTCTATTATTGGTAGCTTTTGCAACATCGGAGTGATTGCTCGAGCACTAGGACCTCAACGTACGAGAGAGGAACTAGTTCCATATCTTACAGAGTTCGTGGACGACGACGACGATGTGTTGATAGTGTTAGCGGAGCAACTGGGGTATCTGACAGAGCAGGTGGGTGGCGCAGAATACTGCTATACCTTGTTGGAGCCCCTGGACAGTGTTTGCGGAGTGGAGGAGCAGGTGGTGCGGGCGAAGGCTGTGAAGGCTGTGGAGGCTGTGGTGAAGAAGATGGGGTCAGCAGAGTTGGTGGGACAATACGCGTTGCCCTTCCTACAGCACGTGTGTTCTGACTCTTGGTTCTCCTCCCGCATGAGTGCGACTGCACTCTTCACCTCTATCTACCCTTACTGCGACTCCAACGCTCAGCAAGACCTCCGCGCTGCATACCGAGAGCTCTGCTGCGACGAAACTCCGATGGTGAGGAGAACAGCTGCAGCTAACATGGGAAGTCTCTTCGACTTGGCTACCAAAGCCTCTGAGCTCGACCAGCTCCTCTCGGGGCTCGAAAGGCTCTGCTCCGATGACCAGGACTCGGTCCGTCTGCTGTCTGTCAATGCCTGTGAAGCAGCTCTTCGTGCATTCACGAAGCTCGGGGTGGTGCACCGCGTTATCCCCTCTCTTCACTCCCTCGCGAATGACAGGTCCTGGAGAGTGAGGTATGTTGTTGCAGATAAGGCAGTCGAAATCGTGAAGGCCATCACACCCAATCAGTCCCTCTCCGCCGCCGCTGCGAACAACTTGATACCGCCTGGAATGGATGAGTTCATTGCTTGTTTTTCTAAGTTGCTCGTTGATCCCGAACCGGAGGTCAGGTCGGCTGCTGCTGCTCGCATTGGTTCATTCGGGACCATACTTGGACTAGATCTGTGTCTGAAGCACATCATTCCTTTCGTTAAACCTATTGTACAGGTACATACACTCTCTTTATACGTTCACCCATGCGCACAAGTCGATACACATACACACACTCACACCTTGACACTCACACCTTGACACCCACCCGTGGCGATTCATTGTCTTCTAGCTTCTTTTTGTTTTTTTTTCTAACCACGATAACTCTTCTTTCCCTTCCCCTTCTCCTTCCCCTGCTCCTTCTCCTTCCCCTTTTCCTTCTCCTTTTCCTTCTCCTTTTCCTTCTTCTTCTCCTTCCCCTATTCCCTCTGCTTCCCTTTCTCCTTCTCCCCTCGTGTACCCCCCTCTCCTTTCTCCCCCTCTTCCCCTCCCTTCTCCACCTCTTCCTCCTCTTCCCCCTCCTCTTTTCTCTCCTTTTCCTCCTCTTTCTCCTCTTCCTCATATTTCTTTCTTCCCCCCTCCCTTTCCCCTACCCCCCCTCTGTATTCCCCTTCGGTTCTCCTCTTCCTCCTTTCCCTTCCCTCTGTCTTCTCCTTCCTTTCCCTCTATATTCCTCCCTTCTCTTCTTTCTCCTTTCCCTCACCCCTTTTCTCCCTTTCTTCTCCACTATTTGTGTTTATCGTCCTCTCCCCCTACTTCCCATTACTTCCTCTTACTTCTACTTCCTTTCCCCTCTCCTCCTCCTTCCCTTCCCTTTCCCTTTCCTCTCCTTTAGGACGAGTGTGACTACGTGCGTGTATCTCTATCACGTAACGTCTTGGAGTTGGTGGGGACGATAAAGAAGGAGAGGGTAGCAGCCTCTCTTCTCCCCTCCATCCTCCAACTTTTGAGAGACAACAACCTCGATGTCCGTCTCGGAGTCATCTCCACTCTCTCCCAGTTGGCATCTGCTGTCCCCATCAAGGAGATCGCGCAACCCCTTCTCCTCGTCGTCTGCCAGATCTCGCTCTCCCCCCACTGGAGAACTAGGCTTGGACTTGTTCAAAACATTGCGGAGATTGGGAGACTGCTCGTAAGTGTACATGAGGAAACGTATTAGACTATTAGACTGTGCGCACTTCAGCACATAGACATACAGAGATACTCGCATTCGATTCTTTTCCACGCCCTATTCTTCTCACGAGCACTGTGTTTCTTATGCAAACACTACGTTATCCGATAGATGCGCTCCTCTTTTGCTCTCCCTCCCTTTATCTCCCTCCTTGTCTCTCATGTACTTCCACTTTCTCTCATTTTCTCTCATTTTCTCTCTCTCTCTCTCCTAACTCTGTTCAATCCTTGCAATCTCTTTTTTTATTTTCACATGATCTCTCGCTCTCTCTCTCTCCCTCTCAATTTGTTTCTGTCTCTCCTACCGCTCTTCCCTCGGCCACGTCCACTCCCTTAGGGCCCTGACTACTTCTCAGAGAAGCTGCATGATCTGTGTCTCACCTGGTTGGGTGACCAGGTGTGCTCCGTTAGGGAGGCTGCCTCTGACAACCTCTGTGAGCTAGCCAAAACGTTTGGACCTGACTGGACTGTTCAGTTCCTCCTTCCCATCGTAAGAATACATTTGGCGCTACATTTTTGCTGTCTTTTCACTATCTTTTCACTATCTTTTCACTGTCTTTTCACTATCTTTTCACTACTTTTTCACTTACTTGTCACGTACTTTTAGCATGTTTTTCGGTATATACACCCTCACTATTCGCCATCCTGTTCTGTTTCTGACTTGATAACGGCTGTGATTGAATGCACACGCATTGTATCCTTTCCTTATCCTTTCCCTATCCTTTCCCTACCCTTTCTCTATCCTTTCCCTATCCCTTCCCTCTCTCCTTCCTCTTTATCCACCTCTTACTGTCTTTCTTTGTCTCCCTCCTTCCCTCCCTCCCTCCTTCCCTCCCTCTTTCCCCCATCCTTCCCTCTCCCAGATCGAGTTGTTGGAGTCCCGCAAGTCTCACCTATTCCGTATAATTTCCCTCGATTGTTTGTCGAAGACTTTCTCTTTCATGCCCCCTGAGAAAGTGGAGACGCACCTCATGCCCCACCTCATCTCTCTTGCCTCCGACCCCGTCCCCAACGTCGTCTTCACTGCCGCTAAGGTCTTGGGGAATGCCGCTGCCTACGCCCCTGCCTCCTGCGTCAGAGATACCATCATCCCCTGCCTTTCCCTCCTGAGACAGTCCTCGGACGTCGATGTCCAGTACAACTCAATGCTCGCTCTCGCCAAGGCCAACGAAGCACTCTCCAAGTAACTCACTGAGTAACGGAAAAAGTAACCGAAGAAGTGACTGATGAAGTACATGGCCAAGACATACTCTTGAACGCTTGTTCTCTTATATTGTCGGTTCTTCTCAATTCTTAATTCCTATTCCTCATTCCTTCACCTACCACTGCTCCTCCTTAGTTCTAGCTCATGGTCCTCTCTTCCCTTTCACCCTCCCTCCATTCCTCTTCCCTTCATTGCCTCTGTTAATTGTCTCTTTTCGTAATTGGTTGTTAGATTTCTTGTCGTTTGTTCAAGTAGTTTGTGTGTACTTGTTTTCTTTTCTTTAGCGCTCTAGCCTTTTTCTTTCTGTTCTGTTAATTCGTTATTTGCTTGTGCTCGCATTAATATCTTTTCTTGTTTCTCATTTCCATTTATTTCCCGCGTAGTGTTTTCATGTTTCTTCTTCTTTTTCTTTTTTCTTTTTCTTTTCCTTTTCCTTTTCCTTTTCTTTTTCCTGTTCGTATTTTCTTCAAGCAGTGACTTCAGAATTCTCTTTATTCTCCTCTCTTGTCTTATACCTTTCTTTTCGTTAATTTCCTTTCCTTTCCCTCCCTTTCATGTCCGTTTGTTGCTCATCTCTCCTCCAACTCCACCATGTCTGTTCTTCCCCCCTCTCCTCTTATGGTCTGTCTCTGTATTCGTAGTGTTTCTTTAGATGTATATACCTTCTTTTTATTGTCGTCTCTCTCAATCTCCCCCATCATTGTGTCTACGCTACTTTGCTGTAAACCCCGCCTTAATCCCGCTCTATGCCTCTCCATTCCCATTCGTTACCCTATACGTGTACCCTATACTTTTGTGATTGCTTGTTGATCGCTTATGCGTGAAGTGTTGAGCGATCAACCCCGTCGGTCGTAAAAATCAAATAAACACATAGCTTATCAAATTAGCCCAAATCAAATCCCTTCGCTTTAGCTGCTCCTTTCTTTCGTATTCTTTTCCGCTTTCCTTCGTGCATGCATGCTTAGTAGCGGACGCTGTTAACTATATGAATGAGTGCGTGAGTTCATGTTGTGTGGTGTGTTTTTCTCTCCTCATGTATCGAGGCACCTCATATCCTGCACCTTTTTTCTATCCCTACTTTTGTGTGGCACTCTTTCGGGTACCTCATGGTTCCGCTTGCATTGCATGTATTGTATGTGGTATTTTATCTCTTTATGTTCCTGTCTCTGTGTTTCTTTATTTCGACCCATTAAGGCGATGTGTGCTCTTGAGTTACTGTGGAAAGCAGTGCATAGCGAAATTTTTAGGAGTTCGTGTTTAACCGATTTGTCAGCCAAAAAAAACAACATAACGAAAAACGAGAGTGGCCAATTCTATCATTAAAATACTCAATCATATTTTCCTCTGAAATATCCAACGTAGCTCCTATCGTCCAGGTGGTCAAGACGGTCGGCTGTGATCCGGCAAACCCGAGTTCGAGTCTCGGTGGGGGCATTTTTTTGTCAGTTTATTTGATGATAGTTGAGATTGTTTAAATAAACGCTCGTGTTAACGACTGATTTGTATTTATTTGCAGATGTGTTGTGTGTGGTTAGTTTGTTTGAATAGAATAATATTGATAGAAGTGTGTGAGATGTAGAACAGTGTCATCGTATGCATGGAAGAAACGAAATGTGGGGAGAAGAGTCTCTTCAAGAGACTGTTCGAGTATGTAAGTAGAACGGGATAGGGATATTTGTTTTTCGTGTTCTTATGTGCATATTAAAAAAGAAAGACGTAAAGAAACGATACCGCGAAATAAGGAAATTGATTTATTGATAAGAGGATAGAGTTTAAAAAAAAAGAGACAGAGGCACGGAGACACAGCGATCGGGACGTATATATGAAGAGCAGGTAATAAGCGGGATGAGAACAAAATACTCGGTCGTATAAGTATTCTGAGAAGTGGGTATAGGGAACAAGTAGGTGTGGGTAGGAAAGCAAGAGGAAGAGGAAGAGGAAGAGGAGGAAGAGGGAGAGAGAGACGGGAAGAGATGAAGAGAGATGGGAAGAGATGTGTGATAAAATAAAAACCACACGTACACACATACGCGTACGCACACACACACATACACACGTACACACACGCATCGACAGATGAGGTATAGAGTAATATATATAGTAATAATGTAAGCTATGCGAGTATGAAATATGAATAAGGGGCAGTGGAGGAGATGAGTCAGCGAGCGAATATGAGCAACAGAGCAAGAGAAGGAAGAAGAGAAGGAGGGAGAGAAGGAGGAAGGGAAGGAGATGCAGACTACATATGGTTATCGGATGATCTCATATGCAGCAGAACGTAGATCCCAGTGGCAACGACTGACCCAGAACACACAGAAAAACACGCAAAAGGAAGAAGGGACGAGATGAAGGGAAGGAAGAAGAGTGGAACAGGAAGAGGAAGGGAGGAGATACGGGGGGAGATCATAGGGAAAGGAAGGGAAAAGGAAGACAAGGAAAGAAGAGAAGGGCAAAGTATACGAATACTATTGTATATAGTATATAGTATATAGTATATAGTATGTATCATAGTCTATATTTCTTACACTGAAAATAGCAAAATATAAAAATAGCAAAATATAAAAAATAAAAAACAAAAGATAAAAAATAAAAAATAACAAATAAAAAAGGCAAAAGACGTATCAAAATAGAACTTTAAAAAAACGAAAAAAACGTAAACAGAAGGCGCAGGATCATGTACACTCGCATACGCATGAACGCACATACGCACGTACATCTTAAAGACCAAGACCAGATAAACACGGCAAAAGGAAAAGAAAGAGCACACGGAAAGCACTACATACCACAGCACTGAGGATAAAGCTAAGTAAAGCAATGAAAAATAAAATAAAATAAAACAAAGTCAAGTAACAGTAAGAATACTAGCACAACGAAATAATATCAAAACAAAAAAACAAAAACAAAAACAAAAAGAAATACAAGCACGAATGCAAACAAGCAGAAAAACAAGAGAAAAGAAGGGGAGGGGAGTTGACGGTTGGGATGGGAAGAGAGCCAGTCCCAGCGGTCGTTTCGATTTAGAAATGACTATTGGCACTTAGTCGAAGGGGTTGGCAGAGGCTCCAGGAGGAGGGGGAGGGAGGCCTTGGGAGGAAGAGGGAGAGGGGAAGAAGGAGCGCGGAAGGAAGGAGTGGCGGGGAGACCTCCGGGAGGAGGGAGAGGGGCCTTAGGCTGAGCGGGGAGAGGAGGTTGAGCAGCAAATCCTTGATTGGGCGAAGGGAGAGGAGATGTAGGGAGAGGCTGTCTGGGGGCAGCGGGAGAGAGGGGAGCAGCAGGGAGAGGGGCAGCGCGGGGGGAGCGAGGTTAGATGCAGTAGGAGAAGCAGCAGCGTGGGTGGGAGTAGGAGCAGAGGAGTGCGCAGGAGAGGCAACGGGGATGTCGTTGCGAGTCCTGGACACCGAAGGTCTGCTTCTTGAGACAGAGGACTTGCGAGCATTGGAAGGGGAGATCACAGACTCAGTCCTGGACACGGATACCATCGAGTCTCCGCTATCAGAGTATTCGTCATGAGCCTCCTTCGCCCCCGCTCCCGCTCCGTACGCATCACCGTAATCGTTAAAGGGATTATAGACGTTGTCTTGCTCTTGGTGCTTCTGGTCCTGGAGCTTTCTCTGCCTTTCCTCCTCCTCCTGCTGAGCCTTGCGCTGCTGTTGTTGTTGCTCGTACTGCCTCTGGAACTGTTCGGTCTGCGCATTCGCGATATGGGGGTACACGGCATTCGAGGGGGAAGAAGGACCCTGATTTTGAGAGGTGGAGGAGAAGGAAGAAGAGGAGGCGAGAGTGGAAGGAGCCTCAGCACTCTTCGCACTCTTGGAGGACTGAGACTGAGACTCGAGTCTCTGCTTGTTGATGTCGTCGGCCCTGTCCTTCTGCTGTTGCTGCCTGATCTCAACCATCACGGGCAGAGACTCCACCATAGCCAGGTTCTTGGAAAGAGAATCCCTGAGCACTCCCATCAGCGCAGCGTCGTCGAGCCAGAGACAGGGCTTCTCCGAGGCGAAGGGCCTGACGTAGTCCAGGAGATCGTTGTCGACGGAAACGTCCTTCAGAAGAGGCACCACACAGTTGTTCAGCATTGCTCCGGTTCCATCTTGGATCTGAGCGAACGATCTGGTAATATTGTTCAGGGTCTGTTGGAGGAGAGACATACGCACTCCGTCCAACGCCTGAAACTCGGCTAACGAGCTCAGCACAGTCTTTGCGAACTCGAACTGGGCGTTCTTCATCGTGTTGAACGAGTTCTCCAACTTTGTGTACGTCTCATCCAGTTTCTTGAACACAGCGAGACCCTTCTTTGAATCAGAAGGGCCATGGAGCCAGCGGGGGCGGAACCCAACGGCAGCTCTGGTGGGGGCAATACTCTCTATGTCATACTTCATGGCGGCCTTTCTTCTGTCGTTGTACTTGTCGATGTAGTGTTGGTACTTGTCGATCGCAGCTGAGAACACACGCTGAGATTGTTTGATACTGTCCGAGAATTGCTGGGAAGGAGCAACGAGGCTGCGGCCAGAGACAGGGAGAGGCTTGCTAGCCTCCTGCAGCTGAGAGGCAAACTGCTGGTGTTGGGTCGCAGTAACCGACAGAGCGGTGGAAAGAGAAGAAGCAGCAGCCATGATATTGGAACCCTCGGCCTGCAGAGCGTTGTTCTGTGAGCAAGGTCCCAAAGAGTCAACAAGCTTGCTCAAGGACTTACCGTACTCATCCTCGATCTGCGCAAACTTTACCAAGAAAGCCTCCAAACGAGAACCGTTATTTTTGACGTCTTTTGCGCGGTCAAACACCTGGAAACTCTTGTCCCAGCTGCTTCTAATGAAAGGAAGCTTAGCTGCCTCGTATTCAGGAGTAAACTGAGGAACAGTTTTGTTTGTTTGTTCCATTGTTTTTGAAACTATCACGCGACAAAAAGCCAATAGAATTAGAAGTATTGAGTTAAAGCGAGATTTACGTAAATTAGTACAGGGGATCATGCACGAGAATCATGTTATACATATACAATATATATAAAATAGAAAGGAATGCTGGTAGCGTTATTGGTTGTGAAGAGTATGATTTAAAAACGGAGTGACACACTACAGCGTCAAATCGCACTTGATCAACGATCTAGTGGCAGAATAGAAGATGATAAACATAATGTAGTGCTGTTTTGTTTAGGCAAAAAGGTGTGTATTTACATGTTTGTGAGAATGTGCGGAAATAGATCATTTGAAATGGGGTTTTAGCACATTAAAAATAATTATTTGGTGTGTTGTGCGTTGGATTTGTCAGGAAAGATGCAGATAAACATTTATGAATAACTCGCGATTACTTTTGAAATGATAAAAGGCGCCTCCCACATTTAACTTATTCTCTTATGCAAGCAGTAAATGGCAAGGAAATAGTCTAAACTGTAAACATCACTCAAGAGAAGTTATCCAATACATTTCAAGTTGTATTTTGTAGCTATAAACTTCTTATACAAAAATAAAAAGCTTTGTAAGGATCGGTGCATTTAAAAACAACGTTTACTTAGTCAATTTTGATAGATAATAACAGTTATATACGTGTAGATAGATTGTTGTTTGTGTATATGCCGTTGTTTGTCTCCATTTTGAGTCCCAGTCTAGTTTATTTTTTTTTACTTTATTTTTTCCAAATGCATGTTTACGGATGCCACAAAAAGCACGTGCATTTTCTCCAAAACGAAAAAGAAAAAACAATACAGTGCATCTCTCCTAATCTGAACTATCACTAAAAAGGAGTCAGCTGTATGTGCACGAAAAAAAACAATGAAGCGTGTATTATCAACCAAATGGTATTCAAAATTGATCACAATGTTTCTCAGTTGTGTATTTGCAGAGCCAAGAAATGTGTGGATAAACATACTACGGCCAATACGCTCAGCAAGATTAAATACTTGTACTATATATTTTCCGCGGACTGTTCACTAGCCTAAATTGGGGTCCTGCCAGCCCTATCACGTACGTATGTACGCGTTTCAATAATCTTTGTCTACACTTCACCTTTAATACGTGCGCCAAGTGAGCATTTCTCACTCTCAAGCTCATGTTCATGCCTTCAATGATGAGGGATACTAGGGACTTAATATACAAATACACAGTTAATCCAACTGGGTCATTCACACAACATTTTGAGAAACAAATGCGGTATTTGTCAACACGTATATCCATTTTCCCCATGAATGAGATGATGCCATTCTATGTAGCGAAAAAGAAAGGGAAAATGAAAAGAAACCTTTGTTTTTATTTGGCATCGACACAAACACAGGGGACATATGTTCATAAACATATAATACTTTTATAAAGAAGAATAAGGCTATAGCAACGCAAATTGTAGTCTGTCTTAAGTGTAGTGAATCAATACTATTGATATTAAAATATAGTGCATTTAATATAAGAGAAACATATATAGATATACACAAACAAGAAGTGCAAACAAGCAATGAACACCATGCCCACATGCAGGTGCACAGACGTTAAATTAAAGAAGGGATAAATAGGATAAAAAAAAGAAAAAAAAAAAAAAGATATATATACATGGGGATATACATAATTTATCATAACATAATTTATAGCACACGTAATAAGAAAATATATAGGAGGATGAGGAGGAGGAAGAGGAGAAAGAGGAAAGGAGAGAGAGAGAAAGAGGAAATAATCAAAAACAAAGAGGAAATAATGGGAATCACCACGGAAAAAAAAGGAAAAAAAAAACAAAAAAAAACAAAAAAAAAAAACCGACATAAATAGAAAGGAAAGGAAAGGAAGGGAAAGGAAAGGAAAGGAAAGAAAAGAAAAGAAAGAGAAAAGAAAGGAACGAAAGGAAAGATATGGTTAGAGTGTGTGCTTGGGTGCGATGGAGTGAACAGTTCGAGAAAGTGAGAGAGAGATTCTTCAGCTCTCTGTTCTGCTGATAAATACGAGCATACATCCTATCGATTAAGGAGATATCCTCTTCTCCATTTCACTTATCGCCCTGCCGAAGAGAAGGGGAATGAGGAAGGTGCGGAAAAGGGAAGAGGGGAAGTGGGAAAGGAAAGGAAGTAAACGAAAGGAGAGAACGAAGGAGGAAAGGCAAACAACGGAATGGGGAAAAGAAGGGAAAGAAAGAGAGAAAGGAAGAGAAAGAAAGGAGGAAGCAGATGCAGGGATAGTGGAAGGAGAGGAGAATGAGAGGGCGAGGGATTAGAAGAAATGGATCACAGGACGGACGAATAGTTGTGGTGTGTTAGAATTAAGGGAAGCAATGAAAACAAATTATAAAACACTAGAACAGAGCAGGAACGAAGGAGAAACAAATTTAAAAAAAAAAAAAAAAAGAGGATAGAAATAGGAAAGGGAACGAAAGAAGAAAATAAAAGAATAAAAAGAACTAAAAAGAAAAGTATGTTACCTGAGTACTTCGCTTGCTTTCCTTTTGCTTCTTGATGCGCATGATTGCTGTTCCGAACTGAAGGAGTCCCCCTCTCCTCCTCCAAATTCACTTCTCCCAAGTCGACCTCTCTCCCCCTCTTTACCCTCTCCTCGCTTCTCCTCTCCCCTTTCATTTTATCCCCCTTCTCTCCATTCCTCGTTCCCTTCCTCTCATCCCTTGCCCCTCCAAAGTTCATTGTGTTCACGTTCTCATCCCCTCATCCTCATAACGCTCGCACTCAAGCTGCTTCACTTTCTCCTTCTCCCTTTCTTTCTTCTCCTTGTTTCTCCTCCACCCCCACTCCTCTTCTTCTTCCCCTCCTTCTCCCCATCCCTTTCCCATTCGTCTGATATTTCTTGCAGATCCTTCAGTTTGAGACAACGTAGACAAATCAATTGGACGCCAGTTGCATACTTCTCTCTCTTCGTTCTCTCCTTTCTCCTCTCTTCTCTTCATCCTTTCCTCCTCTTTCATCTCTCCCTTCTCCTCTGCTTTCCGCTCTTCTTCCCTCTTCTTTTCTCCCCTCTTCTCTTCTTCTCCCCTCTTCTCCCATCCTTTCGTTCGTTTCTCTCTTCATTTCTCTCTCCTTTTCTTTGCGTCTCTTTCATCTTAAAGACATCTTCATTCCATTTCTTGCTTTCCTCTTTCCTTTTTATTCTTTTCCTTCTTCCTCCACCCCTTTGCATCATCCACTCATCTTCCTCATTCATATTTTCCATCTCACTTCTCTTTCTTGTTCTCTTGCTCTTTCCATTTCCTTTTCGACCACCGCTCCCCTTCCATCGTTGTCTTCGTCTCTTCTCTCCATGCGTCTTCTTTCTCCCTCTTCTCCACACCTCTCCACGCCCCTCTTCTTCTTTTCTCTAGAGCTGAACTCATTAAAACAATGTTCATCCCTCTCTTCCCCCCACTCTTTATCTTCCTCCTTCTGACCGCCCCCTTTGCTCTTTCTCGCCCTGGTGGAGAGACCGCGAGAGGGAGAGGGAGATCAAGGTCTCTCTGTTTTCCAGCCATGGCAGCAATCCATACTCGCACGTACACTCCTTCCCATGGGCTGCGAAAGGATTGACTCCCCGAAACTGAGTTCTTGTATGCCCTCTTCGCCCTCTTTAACTCCTCCTCGATGCTATCTACCTTGCTGCTGCTTCCCTCCTCTCTCTCCCTTGCTACTTCCATTTTTATCTTTCTCCTTGTCCTTCTCCACCTCCTTATTCGTTTCATTTTCCCTTTCTTTCTTTTCACCCTTCTTTGCTACCACTGTTTTCTTCATTGTGATCTTCTCCTCCACCTCTCAACACGTGCCTTCTTTCCTCTAGACGGAACACGCTCCTCCGCCTCTGCCTCCTCGTTGTCTTCCTCTTCCTCTGGGTTGAACTTCTTGTCAATCTCTCCCTTCTCTCCATCTGACCTCTTCCTGTTGCTTCTCTTTCCTAGGTCTTCGCTTTCCTGCGACAGCTGCTGAGTCCAGTTGTTCCTCCTGCTCCTCGTCACGACAGTTGTCTGGGACTGAGTGTATAAATCCTGAGATATAGACTCATCCACCTCTACGTGTTCTTGATCTCTTTCTCCACAAATGCATCCTTCTTCTTTCCTTCTTTTTTTCAGCTGTCGGTGCTTTCTTTCCCTCAGCAGCCACCCTCTCTCCCTTCTCCACTAGTACTCTACCCTCAGACATATTCACATTTCCACCTCTCTCTCGTGCCTCCCCCTTTGCTTCTCTTGGTTTCAATTTCCTTGATCTCCACTTTTTGCAGCCTCTTCCATTACCTTCCTCTTCCCTCTCGTTTGCACCACCTTCTGCGTCTCTCCCTCTTCCTCTTCTTCTTCTCCTCCAGGATACTCATTTTCGTCTCCATAACCTTTCCCTTCTTATTCTTCTCTACTACGTATTGCGTCTTCTCCTTCTTTCCACCTTTCTTCTTTTCTTTCTGTACCACTTCCTTCACTTTGTCAACAACAGGATGTGATTCCATTCCCTCTTTCTCTGTTTCTTCTTCGCCCCCCGCCCTGGATATCATCTTCCGGGAGCTCTTTATCTTCCACATCATTTCTGTCCGCTGGGGGATCCTGGCGTGGATTCATCCGACTAGAGTTGTCCGTTCTGTAAATGTGAATAACAAATCCAACGGAGACACAATTTCGAACATTAGAAAACGAAGAAGTCCACGAATATGAACGTGGAGGTTTGGGTGGTGCAAACTGACGAAAGAATGTGGCTGTTTAACAGAATACGTAAGAAGAAAGTTAATTGGGTAGAGTTAGTTCTAAAGACGTTCCGATCTGATGGCAGATCTACATACGAAGCGGTTACCTTTGTCTTCCTGTTCGTTTGTTTCATCCATGCAGTCTAGGAATGTGTTCTGTTTCTTCCTCATTCAGTTTCACGAATGTCGAAAAGGACGCCACGCTCGTTTTCCTCCTAGCAGAAGCAGTCGCCTTGGCATCGATTATCTAGAGATGTGAGATATATTCATTTCACACATGGTATGGGCAGGAAAGGAGGCGCGACGAAGATAAGGAGTTTTAAATCATTGGATCTGATATTAGCAGGGTTTCAATCAAACGTGTGCACCCGCGTATGCACACGTGTATATATTGGCAATGTATAGTAGTGCTGTTCAATTCTAAACTCTTTAAAAGCATCGTTCCTCAAATGCAACAGTTGTCGGTGAGGTAGAAGCATCTTCTCAGCGAAATACACAACCCACCTTTTTTCTCTCGGAGCATATCTGCTGGACGATATCAGCATCTCCATCTTCCCACGTGGCCTTCATGAGGACGTGCCCTTTGACTTGTGGGTCTACACTCTTTCTGATGATATTGTAGAACTCCTTGCATCGCGCACAGTTGGGTCTGGGCGGCAGAGTCGTCGGAGGTGAACTTGGAGATCGTGGTGTAGGGGATTTCGAACAGTCCAGCCGTTGACTCATCCTCTCCCATGAAGAAAATTATCGATAGCTTCCCGAAGTTGACCCACGTTCTCTCTTATTACGTCGTCTTCTAAGTAGACTGTTCGAGCTGTAAGGAAACAACACTACGCCATAGCAAATCAAAACAATGTTGTGATAAAAGAGTTGTCAGTCGCAGAATGAAAAGGAGTAGATGTGAAGGAAAAGACAAAGACAAACAAGAAACATACTAGAAGCTACGATAAGCAGCAGACTCGGAAAAACAAAAGTAATACGTGGTACTTACGCAGATTGTCCGTGCTTTGAGTGACAGCGTTGAGGACATTAGGTCTGGATACCTAGGAGTGGTCTCTCTCTCTCTCTTCTCTCTCATCGTGGGCTCCACTCCATCTCCCGAAGGTAGTTACTGAATGACCCCCCTTCATCAAGCTCTCCAGCATCAAAGCCTCTTGTTTATCTCTCTGCTCAGTCCCAATGCGAAAGCTTTCCTCAATCTCTTTCCCCTTGCCTCCAAGTCAGACATGTACGCTTCTCTTTGCGGCTTCTTACCTTCTTCATGATCTTTTTTCTCCGTTGCCTCCGTGTTCCACCTATGCGCCTCCAGTATTTCCGCACACATCTCGATCGTGTTCAATGTTTCCCTGGGCTTCCGACAGTCTCCACAGTCTAGGACACATGAAGCAAGGGAGATGACATGTTTGCACACGGCATCGACGGCCAAACACTTCGGCTTATCGCATAAATGCTGCCAAGAAATGAACATGGAAAACCCCTCACGCAGAAGACGCAGGTAGGAGAGTTGAGTGCAGAGTTAGTTTTGTTTTTGTGACGGATTCCAGACTGAGCGAGGCGGGGTAATTCACGGCAACTGAGCTGCAAATGATCGACAAAAGAGGTTCCAGTGTCACTTCTCTCAGATGGTAAAACATTTTCTCTGCAAACAAAAGGAGGCATCACATTTCAGAAAGAATAAAAATTATTAGCACATAAAATACTCAATTCTAAGTGATAGTATTTCATGAGTAGCTATTGGTTTTCATTTTCTTGCTTTCTCATACCGAATTTCTGGACATTTTGAGCCCGCTCCACAACCTGTCCTACGAAGAAGGCGTCGATAATTGCCTCATACTCATGAAATGCTTTGTATAGATCTCCAATGAACTTCTTCATCAATGAGCCGTACTCTGTCAGTTTGGGAAAGTTGGGGAGCTATGTGGTGAAAGATATGCTGTTAGTAAGCATTGGATTAGCGTCTTCAACAAGCCCCTTTCAATAAGATAAGTCATTACCATTTTAGAAAGGACGGCAATAACCACTCCAGCCCCGCAGCTGTCTCCTACTTTTAAAAACTGATATATTTTTTAATATATTGGTTAGTTATGATGAATGAAACAGTAGTTGCAGAGAAGAAATTATGAATAAAACCACAGTTATCATAAAAGCTTACCTCAAACATCTTTTCTCCCAGCAGTGCATACATGTCATCCTTAAACTTGAAGTTTTTCGTGTATGTCCTGGGAATTTTGTATTCAAGTAACACGTGGCATAGAATATGATCAGTGCACACTCACAGCTAAACAAATCAAAGAAAGAATAAACACGTCTCACGTATAAATGGTATCACTTACCGTAGTGTTCAACACGAAATCAACCATCGAGGCTACATCCGGAAATTGAACGACATCTCTTAGTTTTTTTCTAGGACGTATACAGATACATATTCTCGCGGAATTAGGATTTCTAATACATGAAAAAATGGATGTGCAGCAAGTTTCTACTATTTTTAGTATAAACCTACCTCGACGGAAATCATCTATACAGTAAATTTGTTCTCAGTATTTAAATCGTGTATATTTCAACAAATGAAGTATTACATAAAATTGTAGTTACGTGAACCAGTCAATATTTAACTGAAAAGTGTACTTTTTTTTTAAGTGAAAACTTATTCAAAATGATAGATACGCCTATTGTTTGCTTCCTCTTACCTCAAACAAATGGGTTTTATAAAAAGAACACAATGTTTCAAGCATAGCTAAATAAAAATATATATATAACCCATGTAAGTATTTTTTTATGCACTAAAAGTACCACGATGAGTTTCGAAAAAAGACAATATAAACATTGAATTTGCGTTTATGAATTATGTTCTGCGCAACTTTGCATTTACCATACAACCAAACTACATGTAGTGCATACCGTTTAGTATTTTGCAATCATTTATAAAAATGAAGACAAATTTGAAACTCTATTGATTATTATTGAGTAGGAGAGTAACGCGTTCCGTGATTCTCCTACATTTTTAGGAGTATAGGAATACTCCGTTACTACGCTAATAATATAAGCACACATGCCTAATAAATCAGAAAAAAAAAAAAAAAAAAGTTAATTTATTGTGTAAAATGGCAGGAGTAAAAAAAGTGTGCAAGTTTACTTAGAAGCGATGGTTTGAGCTGCTGCCTTGTTTTGCATGATAGCTTCAGCAGTATCAACGATGACTTTAGGATTTAAGTGTCTTCCTTGCTTTTGAACTCAAAACTCTGGCTATAGCCTCACCAAGTCATCCTTCCTTCCCCTCAAAGTCCTCCACGAGAAGGTCAGACCCGATGAACCTTGCTTCTGCTTTAGCTTTCCGTTTTCTTTCACTCATTCCATCCCTCGTCACCTTCTCCCTCGTTACTCTTGTCTCTCTTCTCCAAAAGCCCCTTCGCCAACGAATAACCATCTTTCCTTCTCGAGAGCTGCGATCCTCTTCTGCACAAAGTTCAGCTTCTCCTTGATGTAGGCAAGCACCTGGATCATGGTGATGGTCTCTTTTGTAGCTTGTGCAGCTTGTCGCTCGCTGTCCTCGATCCGGTCGTTGCGCGCTGGAGTCTTCGATTTTTAGTTGCTCGAAGTCGATGGGGTGGAGACCCTCCTTTGACAGTTCTTCCTTCTTCTTTAAACCATTCTCGATAGCCTTGACTTGGTTCTTCAAGTTGGTTTGTTTAAGTCTCACCTCGGCAACGTCTTTATCCAGCGTCTCTTCCTCATCCTCAAGTGAAAGGAGCTTCTTCTTCGGTATTGGGTTCATTGACTTGGTAAAAAGAGCACCAAGAGGGACTTCCCTCTTGAAAGTTTTGAATGAAGCAGAGAGGACAGTGAGCTGCTCATCCTTCTTGTCGAGATCTCTGGTGAGTTTGTCGACTTTTCTGTCTGCCTCCTCCCTCTTCGTCCCTACATCATCCCATAACACGTTGATCTCATCCAGGTTCTTCATGTACTGAATGCGCAACTGGTCCAGACGAGTTCAGTACTGTCCCTCTCTCATTCGCCTGCAACAACACCTCCTTCTTCCTACCGGACGCATCCAAATTTAGAAGAGCCAAAAATCATCCTCTCTCTCTCTGCATTTACTTCCATCAAATGCTCGCATTCTCTCCTCGCAGCCTATACACCCACACATTTCCCACAAATCAACAGTAAACACAGTGCACCACATACACAACATTTGTTAAAACGCATTACATATATATATATATATGCATACATACAACGTAACAGACGTACATACAACGCAGACGTACATACAACGCAGACGTATCGCATGTGAAAAAGACGGCGTAAGATATAAAACAAGTTCAGGAACCCAGAAACAATGCAGAT
>JAWNMU010000632.1:0-21589 GCA_035043665.1 Drosophila quasianomalipes | reverse complement strand
AAAGCGTAAAAAATATCCTATGGTGCATAGGCTCCTGTAAATGTTGAATACCAAACTTAAGAGGTAATAGTCATTTTAAATTTAGTACCGTTATCACTCGTACTGTTTCTTGGTACGCCGAAACATGAAAATATATCTTCCCTCAGATAATCGATAACTACGTTAGAGGAACTTTTTAACGGATCAGGAGTGTACATTTTTGAAAGTTATGCTATAAAAAAATCGTGTGAGGAAACGGTCCAATGAAATCAAAATACAACGCTGAAATGGTCTATCGCTGGTAATTCGAGCACCCTAGGGTGTCGGAGAGATTGGGTGGGGTATTTAGTTTTCAAGTATATCAATCTTCACTAATGTACTTATGAATATCAACGGATGGTTGGCCAATACAAATGACGTCATATTCATTCATGGCATTTCGCTGTGCCGAGGTGTGCAGTAGACATGATCATGAGCTGAACATATCACGCAATTTCGCAAAGACTCGGGCAAGAAGAATTTGCACGAATCGCTTCATCGATTTGAATCAAATCAGAGAAACCTTTACGGACATGATAAATGTAACCATCGACTACTTGATAATTCGTCATTTTCGATTCGTTAAACTTATCTCGCAGTTGTATTCGCCAACTCAAAATGCTTCTAGATTGCAGATCCAATTTGCAAAAACTTCAACCTTCAAGTTAGCAATCTCTTTCACTGATTTATCACCATGACTACATCATAATAAAACGAGGACCGTCGATGTACATAGGAAATTTTTAACACTCAGAATTACCCGGTATATTTACGCTCGTGCCTAGTTCAACTAGTTCACATCACACAGCTTATCATACTGCATGGATGAACCAGACATGGGAACTGAGTGCAACGCAATCTTGAACTCTTCAAATGCAGTTTGAGCTTGATCACTCCAGATGAACAACTTCTGCACGGTGAAAGCACGGTATTTGGTGGCATAAAACGCTGAACCATCCAGTCATTTGCAAAAATCATCTGAGTTGCTTCCGATTTTTCGGAATCGGAAACTCTTGAATAACACGAACTTTCTCCGGATTAGTGAAGTGTCCCTTAGCCAATACTATACTCCATCTTCTTAAGACAAAACTGACTCTTTTGAACATTTATAGTAAGGCCAGCCTTTCGCAATTGAGTCGCAGCTTCTGAAAGATGCAAAGCACGTGAATCAAAAATAACAGACAATACAAGCCAATCATTAAGTTATGCCAATACGTCTGATTACAGCTGATATGGAATCACTAAGTCCATTAAACGCCTCACCGGTTACGAAACATTTGTCAATCCAAAGGGCATTCTTTTGAATTGATAAAGAGGTTTATTTGGTACTGTAAACGCTGTTTAAGCACGGAATTCTCGATCTAAACAGATCTGCCGAAAGGCATCGCTGCAGTCGATTTTCGAAATGCAGTATACCGGCGGAAGACGACTCAGCAGTCCAGCGATAATTGGAATAGAATAAGCATCGAGACAGAAGCGCCAGGTTTTATGTGCCAGGTTTTATGTTCAGGGTGATATAATATATAACACGCATTTGAATCATTCTGTCAATGTCCTTGCATAATAGATCTTCTTTTGCAGGAGAAAGAGGATAAAATCCAATCTAGTGGAAACTTCTTCACAATTTTACATGTCAACTGATTCGAAATCTGCGTCAGAATCTGACAGCAGACCCGCGCGCCCTCGTGGTGCTTCACGATCACCAGCAGAAGTAGACGGCACTGCCTCCAAGTCAATTTCATCTTCAAGTATCGCAATTTTCTTCTTTTTGTTGGCGTTGTAGTTGAAATTGTTGACGTTGATAGTAGTGTTATTATTTGTGATTTTAATAGAGTCTATTTTGTTTTTGTTTAAAATGTTTTTGTGGATATTGTTTTTGTTGTTGGCGGTGTTCTTGTTGATGTAATTGTTATAGCAACTGTGATTGTTGGCGTTTGCCATTATTCTTGCGTTTTTGGCGTTGTCGTTGTTCTTGCCGTTGCTGCTTGCCGGCCGAGAGCGCAGATTATAGCGGTGTTCGCTGGTCTGCCAGACAAGAGAAGGCGAGCACCAAGGAACTGCACTATCTGGCGCATCGCCGTCAGTGGCGGTATGGGAGGAGTTGCTCATATTGGTTCTATAGGCGGGCACTAAGCACACGCACTCTAACAGAGTGGTGGCGGCACACGCACAAATCACACTGATTGAAGGCATACGACGAGGGAACCGATTGTTTGAGTACATCACGAAAGTAAATAAAAACCTAAATAAAATTAAAAAATGGAAAAACTCAATTCAAAGACGAACAGACCGAAAAACTGCAGTCTGAGCAAATCTCGATAGTAGTCAGGAATACGAATTAAATATCACTTACGTGGTAGAGGACAGACTTAAATCAGAACTAAAATTCCAACGCAATTCGAAACTAAAGAAACGAATTGATTAAATATCAAGAATATTTTCTTTCGCTAAAATGAGGCATTAAATAAGAAATCTAATTTCTGAAAACTACCTCCACCTACTGGTCTGGTATCGACAATAATCAGTAACTCCGAATTAAATAGAGAGTACCATCAGAATCTAACTGAAAGAATATGGATGAAATCTGGTTTAAAGAAAATGAATGTGAAAAGGTACTTTGGGAAGCGCGGGATGTAACTATTAACTAAGAATAATAGTAATTATTCTAGCAATGAATACATATGATCGTTTGACCAGTTCGGGGTCAAATCTTAAGTAACAACTAATCGGTCAGCAGTTACTCGGCTGCAACCAATCGGTCGAGCACAACTACGTTGGACGCCAATTATTGTGTAACAAACATTTAGAGAGTCGTCTCGCATGCACACTCTGTCTACTATTCGGACGGCCTTACTCAGGGAAATTTGGCGTGGGTCTTGTGCTGTCGAGACAAACAGTGTTACAATAATAATGATGTAGACAAAGAAGGACTAAAGACGAAAATTGAACCAGACAATATGGATTCGGACTGATATGCATTTTACCCTAAGGTTGGAGAACGAAGATGTTATGTTTCTCTTTCTATAGCAACACAACCTTGTAGGAATCAACCATGATTTGAAATCTGAACTTGAAACAAATTAATTCATATTGAATTTATTTTAATATAATTTGAAGGTATTCAGAGGACAATTCATGGCTCTAATATTTCACTTTATACATATTAAATTACATTTTTAAATATTATCTTTACTCTATTTATAAGTTCCAATATATCAGTATCTAAATATTTAAAAAAAGTCTAGGGCGCTTTATTGTTTACCATTGCATCTCATGATGCAACCACATCCGGCTATGCCGAACTTACTCCTTAATACTTTTATTAATCCACCGATGTCAGGAGGCCTATCGACATAGATGGACTGCGGGCGATGATAATCAAAATTAAAGGTGCAACAATTCAAAATAAAGCGCTCCACTAGAAAGCATGGTAACAAATTTATAAGTATGGAATTTAATATAAATTAAGTATAAATTTAAATTATAATAACGATGGCAGTATAGCTCGTTGGGCTTTTAATCCATTTGCAATTTAAAGAACATTTCAATTTCGTTGCCGTTTGGTAGTGAGGTTGTTATTGTTGACCACATTTACGCCGTTAGACTAAGTTGCGTTGAGCAACCCACAGAGTAGAAAGATGTCAGAATCCGAATGACTGTATTATCCGATGCCCGAATACAAATGACATTATTTTTTGAACCTACTAACAATCACTAATGCATATATAATGAATAAAATATAATGAAAATACTCACAAATGAAGAAAGGGCATCGGTAGCCTGTGCCGTGGTCGATAGCGTGTTTTGGTGTGGGAATCGACTATTTGGTCGGGTGTGATTGCAGTATTTGCAGGTCAGATCAGGGTATCGGTAAGTCGGTATGCGCCGTTTATTTATTTCTTTTTCTTTGCAATGTCCTTTCCGATATCGGGCGTACACCCACAACTGATTAACTGCAATGCACTTTGCTTCGTTATTATTTATTTTTTTTGGTTTTAGTTTTGTTTTGTCCACACAAACACACATTCTTTGCACCACCACTAACACTGGACACACTTGCAATGCCGCAATTCCGGTGAAGGGTTGAAAATTCCAGGGTCGGGTAAGCCAGGTCTCCAACGTGATGTTGCCAGTATTATTGCGGATCAAGATTTCATCCAGTTCCGGATGTCTCCAGATAAGATTGCTGGTATAACGCGTAAAAAGTTGTTCACGTGGATTCAGAAAAATTTGAGCACTGAATTTGCTTATTGCTTCTGACTTTGCCAATTGCTTCTGACCTTCTGGCGTGCTGAAGAATAAAATGCATGCTCAAAGCGGAAGCGCAGTGGACCTAAAAGCTCAAGGGCTTGACGACGGAAAGCTTTATGAACGCACGCTTAAGCCAACTCTTTGAGTTGCATTAATCGAACGATTTACTCTTTCAGTGGCGTTCGCCTATGGTGCATAGGCTCTCGTAAATGTTGAATACCAAAACTTAAGAGGTAATAGTCAAAGACGCGGATTTTAAATTTAGTACCGTTATCACTCACGACTATTTCTGGTACGCAGAAACATGAAAATATATCTTCCCTCAGATAATCGATAACCACGTTAGAGGTGAACTTTTTTAACGGACTTCCAGAATGTAAATTTTGAAAAGTTATATAAAATTATAAAAAAAAAATCGTGTGAGGAAACGGTCCAATGAAGTCAAAATTCAAGCGCTGAAATGGTCTATCGCTGGTAATGCGAGCACCCATAGGAGGTTTGAGAGATTGAGTGGGGTATTTAGTTTTCTTTCAATCCGAGGCCAATACAAATGACATCATATTCATTCAAGGTATTTCGCTGAGCCACGGTGTGTAAAAGATGGTTGATCATGAGCTGAACATATCACGCAATATCGCAAAGACTGGGCCAAGAAGAATTTGCACGAATCGTCAACTTGATTGGAACTGCAATCAGAGAACTTTTTACGATGATAAATTTAACCATCAACTACTTGATAATCTGTCATTTTCGATTCGTTACTCTTATCTCGCAAAGCACAGTATTCTGCGGACTAACATGCTTCAGATTGCAGATCCAATTCTGGTAAAACTTCAACCTTCAAGTTAGCAATCTCTTCTACCGATTTAGCACCATGATCGGTGACTACAGTGAAACGATGACTGTCGATGTACATAGGAACTTTTTAATACTCAGAATTACCCGGTAAAGTTCCGCCGTGCCTAGTTCAACTAGTTCACATCACACAGTTTATCATACTGTGGATGAACCAGACATGGAACTGAGTGCAATGCAATCTTGATCTCTTCAAATGCAGTTTGAGCTTCATCGCTCCATATGATCAACTTTTTACCAAAAAGTTCGGTATTTGGTGGAATAAAACGCTGAACCATCCAGTCATTTGCAAAAATCGTCTGAGCTGCTTCCGATTTTTCGGAATCGGAAACTCTTGAATAGCACGAACTTTCTCGGGATTAGTGAAGTGTCTCTTCGCCTACTATACTCCATCTTCTTAAGACAACACTGACTCTTTTGAACATTTATAGTAAGGCCAGCCTTTCGCAATTGAGTCGCAACTTCTCAAAGATGGAACACATGTGATTCAAAATTATCAGACAATACAAGCTAATTATTAAGGTACGCCAATACGTCTGATTACAACTGATATGGAATCACTAAGTCCACTAAACGCCTCACCGGCTGCGGAGCATTTGTCAATCCAAAAGGCATTCTTTTGAATTGATACAGAGGTTTATTTGGTACTGTAAACGCTGTTTAAGCACGGAATTCTCGATCTAAACAGATCTTCCAAAAGGCATCGTTGAAGTCGATTTTCGAAATGCAGTATACCGGCGGAAGACGACTCAGCAGTCCAGCGATAATTGGAATAGGATAGGCATCCCTACTTGTGACATCATTGAGCTTTCGGACGTCGAGACAGAAGCGCCAGGTTTTATGTGCCAGGTTTTATGTTCAAAGTAATAAGAGATGACCAGGGAGAACTTGAGCTTCTTCTACAAGAAGCATTTGAATCATTCTGTCAATCTCCTTGCATAAGAGTTCTTCTTTTGCAGGAGAAAGAGGATCAAATACAATTTAGTGGAAATTTCTTCACTGTTTTCCATTTATATTGCTGAAATATTGATATCGCCAAAAGATGAAATAGATATAGCAAATGTCTTTCAAATATCCATGCCACAAACAACACCCGTTCTAATTGAGGGAACTATCAGAAACTCAAAGTCAGCTTGGGTTGAATTATAAGTCAGGGGTATGGTAATTGTACCAGTAACAGGTTGAGCTTGGCCATCGGTCGTACAAACAGCGCCATTCATTTTGTCGATATTGAAGTTTTTTGACATAATAACAGGTTTGTTGGCCCCGCTATCTAATAAAGCTATGTAATCCTAACCAAACATTTCGATGTTGATAAAAGACCGAATACCATTGCTTTTATGGGCAATGGAGTTAGTGATACATTTAGTTAGTGCTCTCCGGCGGTTCCAAAATTTTCGCACACATAGAAAGGAACGAGATTTATAAGAAAGTAATTCGTCAGCGTTAAATATTTCGGACTTACGCTTCTCGTACTCCTCATGATATGGCTTAAATCGCATGAGAGCGAGTATGTCAGGGGTAAAAGTGATTCTTCCTGTAATTGTTCAGAACTGGTGAATTGAGTGTTTTGTGGATCCGAGACTAATATCGGACATCCCCTTTCGGAACACGGCGGACATCCTTCGTCGAGTTTTCCGATTTGGGATTACATTTTTGACAGTTGGGCTTGTATGTCTCAGGTGTGCCACAACCGTAACAAAAAATCCGACGATGCTTCAGACAATCCTGGTATCCGCGAGCCTGTACATCACAGTCCCAGCAGTTAATCGAACTGCACAGATTTCATCCATGGCGTTAAGTTCCTCTTCAGACTCAACTCCCAGGATTGGTTTATGAAAAACAGTTTTGGCAAATTGAAGTCTACATTCAAAAGAGGGTTTTGCTTTGAACTAAGGCTACGAATGAAATCATCAGAAATATCGACATGCAACAACTCGTGCTTTAGTTCAGTCTTAAGATTATTGCTGACTTCGATAGTTAAATCGGTGTTCAAAATTACGTCACGCATCAAAGCTTTTATTGTTTTGTTTGCGACGACGAATTGCATCTTTGATATCAAGATCAGTGCGCTGATGAGTCTGTTGTGGCTGTGAGTGCTGTGGATGACTAAGAATCTGGCGAACTTTGTGTCTGCGCGCTTTTCTTCTCCGCTGTTGCTCAGGAACTTGCGGTGCAACTTGCAGAAGCGGCAAAAGTTCTTGTTGCTGGTGCTGCGTCTGCTGGCGATGCTGATTTTGAGGCTGTTGTTGATAATGAAGCTGCTGCTGGTGATGACGCTGCTGCTGTTCCCCAAGTTGCTGCTGGAGCCGAGCAGGCGTTGTCATTTTGGTGCCGGGATCATTGGGAGCGACTTCCGTATGTCTTGAGCCGACTTTCCTGGCTGGCCCACAAGTCATGAGGGAATCAGTTTTCTGCAGCGATGGATGCTGATCACCTCTATCCTCCTTTAATTGATACGAATTAAACAGGATTAGCGTATCCGTAAACAACCTTTGGATTGCCCTGTACGCATCAAAACTATTTGGCATCATTTTGACAGTAACACCACGGCTGCATTTAAGCGTAAAACTGTCAGGCAGCGTGACAGTCCAACAATGTTGGTGATACCGTCCGCAATAAGTGGGGGAGGCTTAGCTTTGTCAGCCGAATTTCAGCAGTATGAAAAGACGTAGGATAAGATTGGGAACAATCGCGTATCTCAGCGGAAGCGTTTAGATTGGGGTCCTCATTGTGAGTTACTTCGTTACGTGTTGACACACTCGACGGATACGTTCGCGAACCAGGCACCACTGGGACCATCCCTTATTTGTCAACTGACTCGACATCTGCGTCAGAATCCGACAGCAGACCCACGAGCCCTCGTGGTGCTGCACTATCACCATCAGAAGAAGATGGCACTGCATCCGAGTCGATTTCATCTTCGAGTATCGCAATTTTCCTCTTTCTGTTTGCGTTGTAGTTGAAATTGTTGACGTTGATAGTAGTGTTATTATTTGTGGTTTTACTAGTGTCGATTTTGTTGTTGACAATGTTTTTGTTTAACATTGTTTTGTGAATATTATTTTTGTTGTTGGCGGTGTTCTTGTTGATGTAATTGTTATAGTTATTGTGATTGTTAGCATTTGCCATTATTCTTGCGTTGTTGGCGTTGTCGTTGTTGGTGCTGTTGCTGCTTCCCGGGCGAGAGCGCAGATTATAGTAGTGTTCGCCGGTCTGCCAGGCAAGAGAAGGCGAGCACCAAGGAACTGCAGTATCTGGCACAGATACTGACTAAAGTAAATGAAAACCTAAATAAAACTAAAAAAGAAAAAAATTCAATTTAAAGACGAACAGACCGAAAACTCCAGTCTGAACAAGTCTCAATATTAGTCAGGCATACGAATTAAATATCAGTTACGTGGTATAGGACAGTCTGGAATCTGGTTTAAAGAAAATGAATGTGAAAAGGTACTTTGCGAAGTGCGGGATGTAACTATTAACTTAGAATAATAGTAATTGTCCTGGCAGTAATACACATGATCGTTAGACCCGTTTGGGGTCTTCCCCGGTATTTAAAAAAAATCTAGGGCCTTTATTGTTTACCATTGCATCTCATGATGCAATCACATCCGGCTGGGCCGAACTTACTCCTTAATACTTTTATTAATCCACCGATGTCAGGAGGCCTATCGACATAGATGGACTGCAGGCGATGATAATCAAAATTAAAGGTGCAACAATTCAAAAAAGGCGATCCACTAGAAAGCATGGTAACAAATTTATAAGTATGGAATTTAATATAAATTAGGTATAAATTTAATGTATAATAACGATGGCAGTATAGCTCGTTGGGCTGTTAATCCATTTGCAATTTTAAGACGCAGAGCTGATAAACCGCAACGCGCTTTGCTTCGATATTATTATTTTTTTTTAAGTTTTGTTTTTCCACACAAACACATACTTTCCACGACCACTAACACTGGACACACTTGCAATGCCGCAATTCCGGTGAAGGGTTGAAAATTCCAGGGTCGGGTAAGCCAGGTCTCAACGTGATGTTGCCAGTATTATTGCTGATCAAGATTTCATCCAGTTCCGGATGTCTCCAGATAAGATTGCTGGCATAACGCGTATAAAATTGTTCACGTGGATTCAGAAAAATTTGAGCACTGAATTTGCTTATTGCTTCTGACTTTGCCAATTGCTTCTGACCTTCTGGCGTGCTGAAGAATAAAATGCATGCTCAAAGCGGAAGCGCAGTGGACCTAAAAGCTCAAGGGCTTGACGACGGAAAGCTTTATGAACGCACGCTTAAGCCAACTCTTTAAGTTGCATTAATCGAACGATTTACTCTTTCAGTGGCGTTCGCCTATGGTGCATAGGCTCCTGTAAATGTTGAATACCAAAACTTAAGAGGTAATAGTCAAAGACGCGGATTTTAAATTTAGTACCGTTATCACTCACGACTATTTCTGGTACGCAGAAACATGAAAATATATCTTCCCTCAGATAATCGATAACCACGTTAGAGGTGAACTTTTTAACGGACTTCCAGAATGTAAATTTTGAAAAGTTATATAAAATTATAAAAAAAAATCGTGTGAGGAAACGGTCCAATGAAGTCAAAATTCAAGCGCTGAAATGGTCTATCGCTGGTAATGCGAGCACCCATAGGAGGTTTGAGAGATTGAGTGGGGTATTTAGTTTTCTTTCAATCCGAGGCCAATACAAATGACATCATATTCATTCAAGGTATTTCGCTGAGCCACGGTGTGTAGAAGATGGTTGATCATGAGCTGAACATATCACGCACTTTCGCAAAGACTGGGCCAAGAAGAATTTGCACGAATCGTCAACTTGATTGGAACTGCAATCAGAGAACTTTTTACGATGATAAATTTAACCATCAACTACTTGATAATCTGTCATTTTCGATTCGTTACTCTTATCTCGCAAAGCACAGTATTCTGCGGACTAACATGCTTCAGATTGCAGATCCAATTCTGGTAAAACTTCAACCTTCAAGTTAGCAATCTCTTCTACCGATTCAGCACCATGATCGGTGACTACAGTGAAACGATGACTGTCGATGTACATAGGAACTTTTAATACTCAGAATTACCCGTTAAGTTCCGCCGTGCCTAGTTCAACTAGTTCACATCACACAGTTTATCATACTGTGGATGAACCAGACATGGAACTGAGTGCAATGCAATCTTGATCTCTTCAAATGCAGTTTCAGCTTCATCGCTCCATATGATCAACTTTTTACCAAAAAGTTCGGTATTTGGTGGAATAAAACGCTGAACCATCCAGTCATTTGCAAAAATCGTCTGAGCTGCTTCCGATTTTTCGGAATCGGAAACTCTTGAATAGCACGAACTTTCTCGGGATTAGTGAAGTGTCTCTTCGCCTACTATACTCCATCTTCTTAAGACAACACTGAGTCTTTCTGAACATTTATAGTAAGGCCAGCCTTTCGCAATTGAGTCGCAGCTTCTGAAAGATGGAACAGCATGTGATTCAAAACTATCAGACAATACAAGCCAATCATTAAGGTATGCCAATACGTCTGATTTCAACTGATATGGAATCACTAAGTCCACTAAACGCCTCACCGGCTGCGGAGCATTTGTCAATCCAAAGGGCATTCTTTTGAATTGATACAGAGGTCTATTTGGTACTGTAAACGCTGTTTAAGCACGGAATTCTCGATCTAAACAGATCTTCCAAAAGGCATCGTTGAAGTCGATTTTCGAAATGCAGTATACCGGCGGAAGACGACTCAGCAGTCCAGCGATAATTGGAGTAGGATAGACATCCCTACTTGTGACATCATTGAGCTTTCGGACGTCGAGACAGAAGCGCCAGGTTTTATGTGCCAGGTTTTATGTTCAAAATAATAGGAGATGACCAGGGAGAACTTGAGCTTCTTCTACAAGAAGCATTTGAATCATTCTGTCAATCTCATTGCATAAGAGTTCTTCTTTTGCAGGAGAAAGAGGATCAAATACAATTTAGTGGAAATTTCTTCACTGTTTTCCATTTATATTGCGGAAATATTGATATCGCCAAAAGATGAAATAGATGTAGCAAATGTCTTTCAAATATCCATGCCACAAACAACACCCGTTCTATTTGAGGGAACTATCAGAAACTCAAAGTCAGCTTGGGTTGAATTATAAGTCAGGGGTATGGTAATTGTACCAGTAACAGGTTGAGCTTGGCCATCGGCCGTACAAACAGCGCCATTCATTTTGTCGATATTGAAGTTTTTTGACATAATAACAGGTTTGTTGGCCCCGCTATCTAATAAAGCTATGTAATCCTAACCAAACATTTCGATGTTGATAAAAGACCGAATACCATTGCTTTTATGGGCAATGGAGTTAGTGATACATTTAGTTAGTGCTCTCCGGCGGTTCCAAAATTTTCGCACACATAGAAAGGAACGAGATTTATAAGAAACTTACGCTTCTCGTTCTCCTCATGATTTGGCTTAAATCGCATGAGAGTGAGTATGTCAGGGGTAAAAGTGATTCTTCCTGTAATTGTTCAGAATTGGTGAATTGAGTGTTTTGTGGATCCGAGGCTAATATCGGACATCCCCTTTCGGAACACGGCGGACATCCTTCGTCGAGTTTTCCGATTTGGGATTACATTTTTGACAGTTGGGCTTGTATGTCTCAGGTGTGCCACAACCGTAACAAAAAATCCGACGATGCTTCAGGCAATCCTGGTATCCGCGAGCCTGTACATCACAGTCCCAGCAGTTAATCGAACTGCACAGATATCATCCATGGCGTTAAGTTCCTCTTCAGACTCAACTCCCAGGATTGGTTTATGAAAAACAGTTTTGGCAAATTGAAGTCTACATTCAAAAGAGGGTTTTGCTTTGAACTAAGACTACGAATGAAATCATCAGAAATATCGACATGCAACAACTCGTGCTTTTATTGGTTTGTTTGCGACGACGAATTGCATCTTTGATATCAAGATCAGTGCGCTGATGAGTCTGTTGTGGCTGTGAGTGCTGTGGATGACTAAGAATCTGGCGAACTTTGTGTCTGGCGCTTTTCTTCTCCGCTGTTGCTCAGGAACCTGCGGTGCAACTTGCAGAAGCGGCAAAAGTTCTTGTTGCTGGTGCTGCGTCTGCTGGCGATGCTGATGTTGAGGCTGTTGTTGATAATGAAGCTGCTGTTGTTGCTGTTGCCCATGTTGCTGCTAGAGCTGAGGTGCCGCTAGAAGTTTAGCGAAACCAGCATATGAAAAATGTTCACTGTTCACGGTCTTGGAATCATTGGAGCGACTTCCGCATGTCTTGAGCCAACTTTCCAGGCTGGGCACAAGCTTGCATTCATTTGTAACGCGCTGATAAGATGGGCATCCGTTCCAATTTGCTGGATGTTTTCCTCCTCATACCTTTTTCGCATACCTGACTTGCATGAGCTGAGCCACACTTTACGCAGCGATGCTGTTTTTGCCAATATTTCAGTGTATGACAAAATTTCTGGCAACGGTGGCGCTGGGGAATGTCCATATGACGGTCAGGGCATGCTTATAAGCCTTTGGACACCACGCACTGCGTGCCCGAGTATGGCCAACTCATCTCTGAGGAAATCAGTTTTCTGCAGCGATGGATGCAGTCCCCTGGTCGCCACGCGGAAACCTCTATCCTCCTTTAATTGATACGAATGAAACGGGATTAGCTTGTCCGCAAACAACCTTTGTGTTGCCCTGTACGCGTCAAAACTATTTGGCGCTCCCTCTGACAGTACTCCTCCACTGCATTTAAGCATAAAGCCGTCAGGCAGCGTGGCAGCATTTAATACTTCCAGCAGTCCAACAACGTTGGTGATACCCTCCGCAATAAGTGAGGAGGCTTAGTCTTGTTAGCTGAAGCTCAGCAGTGTGAACTGACGATGCATATGCTTGAGAACAATCGCGTATCTCAGCGGCAGCGTTTCGATTGGGGTCCTCATTGTGAGTAACTTCGATACGTGTCGACACGCTTGGCGGCTACGTTCGCGGACCAGGCAGCACTGTGGCCATCCCTTATTTGTCAACTGACTCGACATCTGCGACAGCAGACCCCCGAGCCCTCGTGGTGCTGCGCGATTACTAGCAGAAGTAGACGGCACTGCATCCAAGTCGGTTTCGTCCTCAAGTATAGCAATTTTATTCTTTTTGTTTGCGTTGTAGTTGAAATTGTTGACATTGATAGTAGTGTTATTATTTGTGTTTTTAACAGTTTCGATTTTGTTGTTGGCATTGTTTTTGTTTAAAATGCTTTTGTGGATATTGTTTTTGTTGTTGGCGGTGTTCTTGTTCATGTAATTGTTGTAGCTGGAATTGTTACTCGTTGTTGTCGTTGTCGTTGTTGTTGCTGTTGCAGCTTGGTGCGCGGAGTGCAAATTATAGCGGTGTTCGCTGGTCTGCCAGGCATGAGAAGGCGAGCATCAAGGGACTCGCACTATCTGGCGCATCGGCGTCAGTGGCGGTATGAGAGGAGATGCTCATATTGGTTAAATAGGCGGGCACTAAGCACACGCACTCTAACAGAGTGGTGGCGGCACACGCACAAATCACACTGATTGAAGGGATATGACGAGGGAGCCGATTGTTTGAGTACATCCTTAAAGTAAATGAAAACCTAAATAAACCTAAAAAAGAAAAAAATCAATTTAAAAACGAAGAGACCGAAAAACCCCAGTCTGACCAAATCTCGATAGTAGTCAGGAATACGGATTAAATATCACTTACGTGGTATACGACGGACTTAAATCAGAATTAAAATTTCAACGCAATTCGAAACTAAAGAAACGAATTCATTAAATATCTGGAACATTTTCTTTCGCTAAAATGAGACACTAAATAGGAAAATCTAATTTCTGGAACTACGTCAATCTACTGGTCTGGTATCGACAATAATCAGTAACTCCGAAGTAAATAGAGTACCATCAGAATCTAATTGCAAGAATATAGGTGGAATCTGGTTTAAAGAAAATGAATGTGAAAAGGTACTTTGGGAAGCGCGGGATGTACTATTAACTTAAAATAATAGTAATTATCCTATGATCGTTTGACCAGTTCGGGATCAGATCTTATGTAACAACCAATCGGTCGGCATTTACTCGGCTACAATCACTCGGTTGGGCACAACTACGTTGAACGCCAATTATTATGTAACAACCATTTACAGTGTCGTCTCGGCATACTATTCGAACGGCCTTGCTCAGGAAAATTTGGCGTGGGTGTTGCGCTGTCGAGACAAATGGATAATAATGTCGTAGACAGAGAGGGACAAAGACGGAAATTGAACCAGACAAAATGGACTCGACTGATATGCATTTTATCCGATCTAAGATTGGAGAACGAAGATGTTATGTTTCTCCTTCTATATCCACCCAACCTTGTAGGAATCAACCATGATTTGAAACTGAATTTGAAAGTACTAATTCATATTAAATTAATTTTAATATAATTCGAAGGTATTCAGAGGACAAGTCGTGGCTCTGCTATTTCACTTTATATAAATTAACTCACATTTTTTAATATTAACTTTACTCTATTTATAAGCTCCAATATATCTGTATCTAAATTTTTTAAAAATCTAGGGCATCGACATCCGGCTATGCCGAACTAACTCTTAATACTTTTATTAATCCACCGATGTCAGGAGGCCTATCGACATGGATGGACTGCAGGCGATGATAATCAAAATTAAAGGGGTAACAATTCAAAATAAAGCGAAACACTAGAAAGCATGGTAACAAATTTATAAGTATGGACCATTTCAATTTCGTTGCCCTGTGGTATTGAGGTTGTGATTGTTGACCACCTTCACGCCGTTAGACAAAGTTGCGTTGAGCAAACCACAGCGTAGAAAGGGGTCAACGCTTTTTCTACTCCGAATCGGAATAACTCGATTATCTTATGCCCGAATACAAATGACATTATTTTTAGAACCTACTAACAATTTCTAATGCACATATAATTAATAAAATATGATGAAAATACTCACAACAATATTTATGAAATGATGAAAGGGCATCGGCGGACTGTTCCGTGGTCGATAGCGTGTTCTGGTGTGGGAGTCGATTATTTGTTGTGGTGTAATTGCAGTATTTGCAGGTTAGGTCAGGGTATCGGCAAGTCGGTATGCGCCTTTTATTTATTTATTTTTGTTCTTTGCAATGCCTTGCCGATATCGGGTGTACACCGAGATTTGATTAACCGCAGCGCACTTTGCTTCGTTATTATTATTTGTTTTTTTTCTTTTTAATTTTGTTTTTCCAGACAAACACACATACTTTGCACCACCACTAACACTTGACACACTTACAATGCCACAATTCCGGTAAAGGGTTTGAAAATTCCAGGAAATCAAATCGGGGTCGGGTAAGGCAGATTTCCAACGTGATGTTGCCAGTATTATTGCTGATCAAGATTTCATCCAGTTCGGATGTCTCCAGATAAGATTGCTGGTATAAAGCGTGAAAATCTTCCATGTGGCTTCAGAAGAATTGTGCACTGACTTTGTTTATTGCTTCTGACTTTGTTAATTGCTTCTGACCTTCTGGCATGCTAAAGAATAAAATGCATGCTCAGAGCGCAAGCGCAATGGACCTAAAAGCTCAAGGGCTTGAGAGCGCCAGTTTGAGAACGAAAAGCGTAATGAACGCCATCTAAGCCAGCTTTTTGAAGACAGTGGTGGCGAATGGTATTGGAGATACCATAAAAGTGTTCTCATCCGTTTGTTGGCCCGACTTGTGTCGAGCGTTAAAGGCCCATTTTAAAGATGGTCGAACACACTTAGACATTCGCGCAGCCATTTCGTTAAGAAAACAAAAATACCACGAACCTTTTTACACCTATCATGAAGCTATTACGTTGTTAGCCTATAGACACACAGCCTATGTCGGAGCAGTCATTGCTTGAGGTGCTGCAAGCAAATTCTATTACCGGAAGTGCAGCATGAGATTTTGTACGTACCGATCTATAATCTGGATCAGTTGCGACATGTTGTACGCAAGAGAGAACCGTTCGTGAAAGCAGTTACAAAATCTATTGTACCTTCTCAGCGCCTAGTTTCAGGACGGCAGGTTCATGAAATTGCAATGCAAGCAGATTGCGAGCAGGATTTAGAAAATCCAGAGATCGCTGCTATAACTGTTTCGTGTTGAAATTGTGGGAGATATGGTCATCGATACCAAGATTGTGAAGCAGAGCGCAGTGTTCTGTTACGGAAGGCGTGATACGTACAAGCCGTCATGTACCAAGTGCAATGTTTCAAAAAACGAAGGGAATCGAACACCGAGTAACTGATGAAATGATTAGTTCACTCGATCAACCACTGGACTTGACTTTATTCGCTAGTAGTCATTTGGATAATATTTCAACAAACTTGAACGAAAAATTACCTGATATTATTAAAATCAAAACTCATAATCAACAACGAAGGATATCTTTCCGAAAACAATGCAAAGTATCCCGTAATGCAATCATGTCATCAGTCATAAAGGATGTCAACGATATCCGACCATATGCGTTAGTGTCGCTGTGTGGAAAGACCAATAGTGGTTTAATGGACACTGGGGCTTCTATCAGTTGCATAGGCGGTAGTTTCGCACAAGAACTAGTAGAGAGGCATACCAAACTCAAGGGAATGAATTTCAATGTTAGGATGGCAGATGGCCATAAACAACGAATTATTGGTAGGATTACGACGCCAGTTAGTTTCCGCGGAGAGACTAAGCTTTTGTGTATTTATATAGTACCATCTTTGTTTCAAAACTTATATCTCGGCATAGATTTTCGGCGTAGTTTAAATTTATTACCCTTGATTGTTATGAATGAAGAACAATCGCAGTCTGTTATGAGGAGCTTGACAGAATGCTGGCGCTTGGCGTAACATCATCATCGCCGGTCGCCATAGTACAAAAACCAGGCAAAGTGTGTTATGTATAGTCGCAAGGTTAATGCAGTAACTATAAAGAACGCATATCCAATGCCGTTAATAGATGGAATCTTGAGTCGACTTCCAAACGCTGAATATATAACGAGCAATGATTTAAAAGATGCATATTGGCAGATTCCGCTCACTGCTAAGGCTAGGGAAAACAGCCTTTAGGTTTTGTCTTAAAGAAGTAAAGTATCTCGGACATATAATTGGAAATGGAAGTGGAAATTATCAACACTGACCCTGAAAAGGTAGCAGCTATACGAGATTTTCCAGTCCCAAAGTCAGTAAAGCAAGTGCGAATGTTCTTGGGCACTACAGGGTGGTACCACAAATTCATTAAGAGCTATGCCTCAATTGCTACTCCAATTACTGACACGTTAAGGCAGCGACGCAAGTTTATTTGAACAGACAAAGCGCAGAAGGCGTTTGTAGACCTGAAAGACAAACTGTGTACAGCGCCTGTACTGCATAGCCCAAACTTTTCACTGCCAATCGCTATCCATTGTGATGCAAGCCATAATGGAGTAGGTGGAGTATTGATGCAGCACGATTGAGAAATTTAGAGGAATTCTCTATACACACGGATCATGCGTCGTTGAAGTGGCTCATGTCACAGTCTGACTTAAGCTCTCGCTTGACCATATGGGCTCTTAAATTACAAGGATTTACATTTAAAATTTACCACCGAAAAGGCAGCCAAACTGTGGTTCCTGCTGCGCTGTCCCGAATTCATTGTGAGGACTTATCGTCAATCAGTATCGATAACAACATCGACCTTAAGGATAAACATTTCAATTCTGATGAATATCAAGAACTAAGAAGAAAGATTCAAAGCCAACAGACTCTTATGCCTGGCATTAAAATGATTGATAATGTTTTTTATCGTCGTGCTGAGCATGCCTCTGGCGAGCAAGTCGCTGATGATGTGTGTTGGAAGATCTGGGTTCCCAAAGAACTAGTTCCAAAACTTTTAAAGCAAAATCATGATAGTTCGGTCGCTTCTCATAGCGGTATCACTAAAACTCTTGAAAGAATCCGGCGCCAGTACTTTTGGCCAAACATGGTAAATGATAAAAATCGTATATAAAAACCAATGCGACATTTGTAAGAGTACGAAGCATCCAAATCGTTCATTACGACCACCATTACAGCAGAACATAGATATGCAAAGATGTTTTCAAAAGATTTTTGTCGATTTTCTGGGTCCATATCCTCGCAGCCAATCAGGCAACATAGGCATTTTTGTGGGTGTGTATAATTTTTCGAAATATCCTTTTATAAAGGACGTAAAAAAATGTACGGCTGAATAAATCATTCGTTTTGTGGAGGAGGATATATTTCATACCTTCGGAGTTCCGGAAATAGTATTGTCAGACAATGGTGTCCAATTTAAATGTCATAAGTTCAATGCTCTTCTGAATAAATATGGCGTACAACACTGCTACACTCCGGTATACGCCCGCAGTCGAATGCTTCTGAGCGCGTTAATCGCTCAATCATTGCGGCCATTAAAGCCTATATAAATGCAAGTTAAAAATACTGGGATGAAAATCTTAGTCGAATATGTTGGGCTTTAAGATCTAGTGTTCATGCAGCTATAAGTAGCAGCGCATATCGTGTTGCATGGTCAACAAATGATCACTAATGGTTCCACGTACCAGAACTTGCGTTATTTGCAAATGTTGGAAGACCGGTCCGTCACATTTAATCTTGAAGACTCATTTGACATTATACGGGAAACTGCAAAAAAGGAATACAACAGCAGCATTGGCGGAATGAAAAACTTTATAATTTACGTAGTCCTGAGGTTTCCTATAATATTTGACAAGAAACTTTCAATTGAGTAACTTCGCTGAAGGTTTTAGTGCAAAATTGGCACCAGCCTTCGTAAAAGCTAGAATCAAAACGAAAGTCGGTCATAGCTATTAACACTAGAAGATTTACAACGCCGCCCAATTGGCAAATATCACACAAAGGACATTAAACAATGATAACCTTATGCTACATTAATTTATGCTCTCCAAGCGTTTATCGCTCTTTGGTGTTTTCAACACCAATGTGTGATGTTGGCGGAAGGGTGTGTAATGATTCGCTTGTCGAGCTTTGGTATTTCCTTTCCTTTGGTATTTCCTAAAAAGGGGCAATAATTTGTTGCGTTTCGCATATAGCGCCATCTATGAGCAAAAGTGGTGAACTTCAAAAAAAAAGAAAAAAAAAACACCAAAGAAAAGAAACAATAATAAAGGAAACTCAAAATTGTTGAAATAAAGGGTAAAGCGATTTTTTGGCAAAACGTGTCTTCATAAATTCTTTTGACCGCGGACAAATTCTCTTCATCTTCTAGCCGTTGAGCGAACAAGTGATGCGCGTTGCAAACGTCAAAAAAACTAATCAAATTTAAAGGTTAGAATTTGCCGTACAGTGTGATAAAATAATTAGTGTATAAAGGAGAAAAGCCTACAACTACTGTAAGTTAAAACACTTAATTATTTTTTTTTGCACAAAAGCCTTTTCCAACTAGGAAAATTCTTTTTAGAAATTTCGCTGCAGCAAGCTGCTGCACAAAATGCTTCTTATATCAGTGCCTATTCTGAAATGTATTAAAGGTAAATGAATTAACAACCATTCAAAAAGGGATACCAATTTAAATAAATGTGTTTTTTTAGAATGGACACTTAATATGACCCCCTTTGTGTTGAATTTTCCCGGTACTAGTAATGTGTTCTACGTTGGATTTGTAGTTCATGAAATATTGAATTAATTGGAGCATCAAATTGACAACTTTTTAAATATAGTACCCTTGCCACGCCCATGTTCACGGTGGAGATGTCGGTGCTAAGTTATTTGCCCAAATTGCTTTAGTTAATGAGCTTAAGAGAGTCTCTCTCTTAAAACTCTCCATTGGCTCACGCATTAACATACGATCATACACACCAACTTATGTATGTCGATCTAATGAGAATATGTAAAGGGGCATCGAGCGCGTCTCATTAATATTCCTAAACCGAACTTAAACGGATGAACATTGTCAACTTTTG
Organism: Drosophila quasianomalipes; assembly: GCA_035043665.1. Taxonomy (NCBI): domain Eukaryota; kingdom Metazoa; phylum Arthropoda; class Insecta; order Diptera; family Drosophilidae; genus Drosophila; species Drosophila quasianomalipes. Next base: position 1,480 of record JAWNMU010000632.1, on the reverse strand, counting down.
CGGATCTTCTGCTGCATTCCAAGCGTATCATCAGGTTTACACAAATACAACATGGATTCAACTTTAATACTTATAAAAGTAGTAAGGAATTAGAGCAATTTCCTTCTTTTTTTCTTTATATACAAAAGTGAATAATGAAAAGTTAACCTCAGTGTAAAGTTCAATATTCATAGTGTATTACATGACTCAAACTTCATATTTCTAGTAAATATAAAACGATAGAAAAAGCTAACACGCGCGTGCGCTCGGCAAAGTAAATGAGTAAAAGTAAGATTAAATGTAATGGCGGAATGAAAAAAACGCAAAAATTTGTCTCAGCGTATGGCTTATGCTTGCAGCGAGCTTTCGCACGTGGCTTGTGATAATTGCTCTCTCCCATGATAATTACCCACAGCGAGTTTTCGCACGGGGTTTGCACTCTCTCTTGATAACTAATTACAGCAACACACACCAACACCAGGAAATACTTCCAGCGTGGGATGATGTATGTAAGTTACTCTATTTCTTTTATTATGAGTCGCGCTTAGATAAAGAACCATGCGTGCATAATGTGAGTACGTAACCTTTCCAAAGCTGCTCGTTAAACATAAGCAACTGTACACAAGTCTCTTACAATAGCAGCCGCACTGCTAATCAACTATATATATTCATTTAATTATTTTTGTTTGTTTTTAAAAAACGCAAGGCGACTATGCACTGAATGTATAATTTTCATATAAACTACCTAATTATAATAAATATCCACTAAACAAATATATATACCCCCCACCAATTAATATTGGATCCTCTCATATTACTATTATTTAAAACACAAGAGACAAACCCAAGTAATAGTTTTTTTTATTATTTGCCAATCCACTTGATTTAAAATAAAATTGTTTTATGAAATCATATATTTGAAGATGTACATGCCACCTGTTGAATGAATGATGCATGTACCTACTGCATGACAACTTGCAGACAGTAACCGCGCTGATCAACTGGCATTTTTGTTTAATAATTTAATTAAAAATCTTTCTGCATAAATGCGTATAAACTATAATTATCGCTTCCTGGTATATACATCTATAATATTCTAATGGTATTAATCAATCATGCATTTAAAAATATGAAATATATAAACCTTTCTAAGGTTAATATTTAAATGTATTGAGGTCGTTGTTATGTGGATGACATGCAGTTCCTGATGCATATACCGGCCCGCAGGATCATTGCAGCGAGAGCGAGTGCGCCAAAAAGGTAGCAGAAATAGGTAGAGAGGTACCACAATAAAAAAAGACAAACAAAGGGATGACCTGACAATTTGAGTGATTTGATCCTCCTATTACTTTTTGATCTTTCCTTCTATCTCATGTCCATGGTCTGTCTTCGTCTGTCTTTCTTTATGTAAAAATATATATTGACAAATAATAAACCCACCCTGGCGAGCTTCGGCCCGAGCAAGCGCGTACTCCGACCGTATTAATAGCCCATCTGCTCC
>JAWNMU010000630.1:0-171031 GCA_035043665.1 Drosophila quasianomalipes | reverse complement strand
GCTGTCTCCGCCTTAGGGGTTGTAGCTCTGAAAAACAAAGCAAACAAGCCGCCAAAAAGGCTAGATGGAGCGATGAACGGAAATAATGTCTCGTGCGAAATTTACAGAATACAGAGAGGCCACTCATATACTTCACCTTGTACGAGTTGTTGCTGAAGAGAAGAGGCTTCTCCCCCACACTTTGTCCTCGTCGCGAGTGGGCAATTTGTAGTGGTTCTTGTCCAAGTATCCAGTGTCTTCTGCAGTATTTAGTAGAGGGGTTAGCATGTATGTGGATGTATATTAACTGACGTTAGAACGTGTATTAGACATGTGAGTGGTCATACTATAAAGAACGATTGTGTTGAAGTGTAAAAAGGGATAAAGCCTCACCTTTAAAATCCCACTGCTTGGTCTGAGCATACTTCTTAGGAGTGGGTCCTGAAAAACCCAACTCAACGCCTTCTGAGTAGGATGATGTCTTTCTGGGACATTATGGCTCAAACAACCTAAATGTGCAAGTGAATATGCAAATTACTGGTGGAATCAGTAATAAATTGGGTCCAAGCGGATGATCAGTTTCTTCTAATTTGAAACAGAAGAAATATCTGTTAGATATTAATGTCCACGTTTGCAACAACGTAGCATACGCGTAGAAAATTCACCAAAGAGTATATTGAGTCAGCACGCATAAAAATATGCATGCACGCTATGTTATTTGTTACATAAAACTAATTTTTCCCTACAGAGTTCGTAAATATGGAACGTGAGAGTTCAAGTTCAGCTCTTTTTTTCTCCACTGGCTAGTTTGACGAAGAGCAAAAACTGCTTGCGGACCGTATGAATGTATGTTGGAAAAAGAATAGTATAGTTATATTACGTGGTGCATGTAATAACTATTATTAGTGGTATTTGTAAAATGAGTTGTATGCCTCATTTAAAAAGCGAGCTAATCTAATTGTCTGTATGCACGATCGATAATAGACGTCAAGAAAACTTGACTCTAATAGGAGCATGTACACCACATCTAAATGAAAGACTGAATCCATACATCAAGATCAAGGTAAGTGATGTATATATACACACTTCTGAATTCAATTACATCTTTTTATTACATACTTTTTGTAACATAATAGAAACAAACTACTAAATGTAACATACTAAGCGATGTAAGTCAAGCAAGTACACTCGCTGCACAATAAATTATATAGATTAAAGATAAAGACAACTAAACTGACATGAAGCACTAATCAAACAATTAATAAATTAAAAAACAACGGAGAGCGGAGGTGCTTGAATCGTTTACCAGTTCTCGTTGAAGTCGTACTCACTGTCGTCTCCATCCTCAGCAGCTCCCTCCTCTCCATCCTCCATAGCCTCCTCCTCCTCCTCATCGTCCTCATCAGCATACTCCATCTGCTCCTCGCTGGCCTCCTCTCCTCAAAGTTGCTTCCTCCAGTGAATTGATCGATGTTGAACTCGGAGTCGAACTTGGACACGATGCTGGCCTCGGCTCCCTTGAGAGCGGGGGGCTGGGTGTAGAAGGGAATAACTCCGCTGTTCCAGTCAGAAATGATGGTTCTGGCAGCATCATCCATGTTGGGGACTCCTCCCTTTCCGAGCTTTCCTCTCCTGTGTCCGACGAACTGCAAGAGCTGAGGGACAGAGTCGAACTCGGCGATCTCGTAAATACGCATGAGCTGCTCCTTGGTGATACGCTTTAATATTCCCTCGACGGCCTGGATGGGGTCGGCGATCTGATCGACACGAAGGACGTTCTGGAGGACGACGGACTTACCCTCCTCGGCATTGAAAAATGACTCCAGGGGAATCAACCAACATTATGTTGCTGTCGAGGCGCACGTGCTGGAGAGCCTTAGTGCATCCAGGGACGGAGCTCACCTGCACAGCTCTAGACATCTTGAGGGAGTTAATGATGGAAGACTTTCCAACGTTGGGGTATCCGATGACTCCTGACAGTGAGAGCCTTCTTGAGGTTGAGGGAACGGGAGTAGTTCTTCAAGAGCTGGAGGAGGGCTCCTCCTCCCACAGCGCTCTTGCTGTCCAATACCTTCTCGGAAGACTTGGACATCTTCACCTTGGACATGTTCTGCTTTCCACGGGCCTTGGATGTGTTGGCCTTGAAGGCAGCGACGGGGAACTCCCTTCTCAACACACGGCACCACTGGTCAGCAACCTCCTTGGGGACCAAGTCCACCTTATTCATGCAAAGAAGCAAACGTTTGTTCTGCACTCCCTCCTGGTTAGTTTGCTCGATAATGAAGCGCTCAATGTCCTTTGCACGAGAACCCTCGGGGTCACGAGCGTCAAGCACCTGAATAATAACATCTGAAGCCTCAATCACCTTCTTCAACTCCTTGAAGAACCACTTTCTGCGTCCCTCGGGAGTAGACATCTCCTTGTACTGTTCCTCCAATTCCTTCTTCTCCTCCTCAAGAGCCTGTTGACGAGCAATCTTTTCGAGCTTTTTCTCATCACGAATCTTCTGGTTCAACTCGAGCTCAGCCAACTTGTCCTCCTTCATCTGAGCCATCAAAGCCTGCTTGAAAGGGAACATGTCAGGGACTCCAGGGTCCTCCTTAGAGCGAGACTTTCCAGAGAACCCGTGAAGCTTTGCCAACTTGTTGGCCTTCTTCTTGAACTCCTTACACTTTCTCTGGACTTTGTACTTGTGCTTGAAGCTCTGTCTCTTACTCTCTGTGGGAAAGATAATCAAATAGAAAAACGAGCGTGTTAGCATAAATAACTGGAAAACAACATAAAAACGGATGAAAAGCACTTGTACTTTGTAGATTACTTACTTGCGTTGGCCATTTTAACGGTAAACTACAATTTAAAGGGGTTGAAGATTATGTATTATTTCTGTACTATTTAAAAATAAAAATCTGACCTATACTGTGCGGTCATACTTCCAACAATGAGTGATGAACGTGGTTATGCGGAAATTGTATATGTTTAATAGCAAACGCTTGAAATATAACTGGAACTCTTGTTGTATTCACCTATTCATTATGGGTCTGTTTTGGAACACTAAATCTCATTTACAGTCAGTTGCATTACTGCGTATTCTATTTTCTCTCATATGGGAAGAGATATTTTCTTTGAGTGGGAAAACGGTGTTATTCATTAACAACAGGTATTTTAGTTGTTTAGGAGCATCTATATTGGTATATACTTGTCTCATTCTCGGAAAATCAACTTATAGTGTGGAATTATATTCTAGTAAAGTGATTTTTTTCGTAGAATCTGTAAAACTAAGGGGAACGCTCTGAGATGCATATATGAAGTGCATCATTCTCGCAGTTTTACTCCTTCCATTTTGTCTGGGGATATTTACGGAGGACTTATTTACTAGGCAATTAGACAGAACGCGGAGTGTGGCCCTGTTTGATTTTGAAATACGCCAGAATACGACAAGAAATGTATCTCATTACACGGACTTCCCTAAGCCCATTTTGGAGCTATGGAAAAAATACAAAGTAGAGCGCATGGATCTTCGCCTCACTCAGGGGAGGTGGTTAAGTGAAGAATGGGGACATGCTGTGATCGATGTAGAATCTGGCGAGGTAGAAATGTCGCCATTGTTAGATCATAGTTCGTTCCCTGTTGAAAACGTTCAACCCTCTCCTGCTGGAGCTTTTCTGTTTGTAAAATTCGAAGACACTTGCAAGGCAGGGGACTGTTCTGAATATTATTCATCCGCATATCGTGCATTGGTTGGTTCGTTGTCAGGGCTGTTTTGTGCGTCGCTGTCTTCTTTGTCAAGTGAGCCCATCCTTCCTATTGACTTCGACTCTGGCGATATGTATGGCCGAGGAGGGCAAAGAGAAGACGATGCGTGGGATGAGGGCAGAGCAAGAGATCTAGGGGAGGCAAATGCGAGAGTAAGAATGGGTGTGTTGCCGGAGGAGAGTGTGTGTGGAGAGAACCTGAGCCCGTGGATGAAGTTGTTGCCAGGGAGAGGAAGGCACGGGTTGTGTTCGCTCATCGACTCCACCTTCGTCTTCAATAGCTGGTACCACTCCCTTCACTTTTCCTTCTTTGCCAAGCAGAGTGGATTAGAGGGTGGAAAGGGGAAGGAAGAGCGTAGAGGTCTAGTTGAGGTTGGAGCATCGTTTAGACTCACCACTGTGTTAGCAAACAAGCTCTTCCTGCCCTATTTGAAGGGAGAGAACGAGGCACTGGACAGGAGAAGGGATAGGAGTCGAGCAGAGCGGAGGAGGAGAGCGGGTGGGAACGGGTGGGGTGCGGGGCACAAGAGTTGGGGGGAGGGGAGAAGAGGGTGGAGAAGAGGGCGACGGGGCGATGGAAGAAGACGCTGTCTCCTCCTCTTCCTCTGCCCCTCTCTCCCTCTTTACTGCTCCCATTCGCTCTCTGCGCAGTCCCATCTCTGACTCTTCGTGCATTTGGATTTCCAAAAGTGGAGAGGCGGAGGAGAGAAGTGTTTTCTCGTTGTCTCTGCACTCTATTCACAACAACTACAGAGGCAGAGGAAGAGGAGGTGGTGTGGAAGGGAACAGAAGGGGAGTAGGGGGATGGGAGAAGACGGAGTGGAACGGGGGTGTTGACCTTTATGGAGGAGAAGGAGATAGAGACACTGTGCCTGAAGGGTGTGGGAGAGGACGTAAGGGGAAGCGGGGAGGAGAGAAAGGAGGAGGAAGCGAAGGGGGAGGAAAAGGGGTGAAGGACGGTGTAATATCCCAAGAAGAGTTGGATAGGGCACAGATCAATTTGTATGGGGGGTCAGCGAGCGAAGTGAGGCCGACAAAAGAGAGGGGGAAGTAGAGAGGAGAGAGGAGAGAGAAATCATTAGGCTGGGGAGGGAAGGGAGGATTTTGACTCTCCGAATGATCCTCCTTCTCTCTCTCTCTCCACCCCTCTATCTCTTCTTCTCCCCCATTCTTCTTTCTCCATCTCTGCCCTTCGCCCCAACTTCCCCCTCTTGACTCCCAACCCCCGCCCCTTCTTCCTCTTCCTCTTCTCCTTCCTATTCCACTTCCACTTCTACTTCCCACCCTGTCCCCCCCCCCCCACTCCCCCTCCTCCTTCCCCTTCCCACCCTCCAACGCCCTAGACATCCGGACAGCGGTGATTGACAAAAACAAAGTCAAAGCCACCCTCTTTCACACCCTATCTACTCCTTCTTTCCCCTCCCCGCCTCCTTTCCCCGCTCCCTCCCTCTCTCCCTCCTCCTCTTCTTCCAACTCTTCTCGCGTGTTAGTCTCTCGATTTGAGTGGTACATCCCTTCCTCCGTGGGACTTTTCCCCATTCATAGATCTAAAATATCTCTTGCTCTCTCTTGGCACCATTCTCCTCTCCTCCTCTCCTCCTTTGACGTATTCTCATCATTATCCTCTTTCTCTTCGCGCCGTTCTTTCTCTTCCTCCTCCTCCTCCTCCTCCTCACTTGTCAAAGTCTATCATGGCTTTAGAAAAAGATCTTCCTTTTCTTCATCCCCTGCCTCTTGTTCGCCCCCTTCCTCCTCATCTTCATCTTCTGTCGCTTCCTCCTCCTCTCCCTCCTCCTCTTTCTACTCGTCCTCTTCCCCTTCCCCTCCCCTTCCGTCTCGATTGGTCTGTCCAGTATCTCTCCCTCAGTTGTTGGCTCAGTTGGCTCCATCCCCTTCCACTCCATCCTTGACTCCCACCTTTCCTTTTCCACTCAATCCTCCCTCCCCTCTCACTCCGCAACATGCACTCTCACCCCGTCAACCCCTGACTTTTCGGTAGCTTTTTCAGCATTTCCTTCCTCTTCTCTCCACCCTTCATATTGTTTACCTTCCCGGTCCTCGTCCTCTTCCCCATCCTCCTCCTTTTGCGCAGACTATACTCTTTTGCAAGTGGACTTGGCAGTCGCAGAGGGTCTTGGAGTGATGTTAGAAGCGGAGGCGGAGGTTAGGAAGATGTTGTTTCCCCTATCACACTATGCACCCGACATTTCCAGGGGAGTAGACCTCCCCCCGCTCTCCTCTTCCAACGCATGTATGCAATTCCTCAAGAACTCTCCTCCACTTCTTATTCGCAAGCCTCTCCTTCAGAACCCTCTCCTCCCAATTCATCCTATAACCACTACTCTCCGTCTTCTCACTCCCATTCCCATGCTTCTATTACCGTAAACTCCCTCTCCTCCACTCCACTTCTCCGATCCTTCTCGATAGGATACACGATCATCGTTCCTTTCCCCGATGCGTCCATGCCCTTCAATGTGATTGCAATATGTTCTTCAGTGGTCGCGTTCGTATTTGGTTCTGTATTGAGCATTATGCAGAGGTCTACCTTAGAGTATGCACTTATACACTATTCTAGGGGAAAGATTGCAACTCTTAAAATGAACTTTGCCCGCAAGCTAAATAATATCATATCAAGGTGCAGTAGAAAAAAACATACCTAGTAGTTTAGTCAGCTTTATGTTGAAATAATGACTCTTGGTCTACCTTGTTTGTACGTCATTTTTATCTCAGAAACATTGTTTCTTTATCACAATAAATACCTCATAATTCTATATGTAGTTGATGAGCTATAAGATTGCATGAACAAATGAAAAATGTGAAATTGACAAAGTGCTGTAAAATATGGATTGGCAGCGAGTGCATGATCAGCTGACAACTTAAATGGATTTAAGATTTGTGGACACCATGAGTAATTGCTCAAAAGAACTCTAGAATTATAAGGTAAATATCAGGGATTTAGTCTCATCAATTGTGTTGGTTTGCTTGTGGAGAAATTCAGCCATAAACATTGTTTTCCTTGATTAAAAACAGAGTAATACAATATTATTTGTTATAATTAGTTTGGTCAGAGTAGTTTTTGTACAAAATATACCATATCAGAGCTTGGTACGAAATTGAAATAGTCTCTGAATAATAGGACAATGTTGACAATATATATAGAAATCTGTAAACTGACAAATCATCACTTCCGAGTTTTATTATGATAAAAACAGATGAACTTAATACTAACAAAAATAATTACAATTACATACTTCATTTTACGTAGCGAATAAATTCAATAAATGTAGTATTTGTGCTCGATCGAAAAAATCATTCATATTTCTCTTAATATGGTGTCCCCAAGTTGTATTTTACATTTACTAAGATGTTACTCATAAATTATTTTTAATATTTACCTTATATGTACACACACAATATACGAACATATTTATACGCGACATATCTCTATTTGCGACTCCACGGGTATCATTTTCTAAATTAATATGTATTATTTATTATCTATTATTTTGTTTTTTACTGCTCGAATCGAACAAAACAATTTTATTTTTACACCATTAGACACTCCATTTTTTTAAAATCCATTAGCAGACTTAAGTTCTACACGTATTATTGAGAAAGACTATACAATCTATTTTACAAAACACTTTTTAAGTCCCACTTAGGGATATTTTCACTTCAAGTTGAACAAACCAGAATTGGTGAGTTTTTCGTACAATGAAAGTCCCTACATAAACCGTAAAAAATATTAATTAATCACTGGCAGTCATTCATAACTACGCACCTTTTCATTTGTTTACACCTCCTGATCGGTGACGGGGTTTCCAGACATGCTTCATTATTCTGCTCAGACAGTAGAAATGTACTATCAGTGACAACGAACTGAATTAATTGATCGAATTACACAATTAATCTATTACACAAACTTGAAGCATTTATACTACGAGTTGAAGATTCTGATCCACAGAGTTTTTATGCTTTATATACCGCCATTGTGTGTGGACCCTATTCTATGCAACAGGAAGAGAACGGAGAGGAAAAAGCTACTATCTTACATTCACAAATCTGAAGAAGGACTTTACACATCAATAGAAAAAACTAAAAAATCGAGACCTTAATATCAATACGCAGCCTTTACATTTAATAATTTAATCACTCGCAAATATGGGAAATACTTATGGCTCTCCAACTCGTTCGTCTCAGGGAAGAAGAGACAGAAACGGAGATAGGAGGTCTTCAAACCCAACCAGCGCGTCCGATACCAATGCCCCTCAGCCACCCTCTACTGTGAGACAATTTATCCCCTCTTTTTCTCAGCGACTTCTGACAGAGGAAACGCATCTAGAGAGGGTGAAAGGTGTCTTGGCCTCCTTGTGAGATTAAGACAAGTGATGACAATGAACAAATGGTGGACACAGAAGATATTAGGTGTGTTGCCCTTGACGATGAAATCATATCTCCACGAGTGAAGGAGTTGCTGGAATTTGATGGCGAGGAGGACATTACTGACTTCCCTCGCAGAGACTGTTGCCTTCCTCTGGCGAGAGCGTACAGGGATGAGTACGCGAGCAGAGTGCTGGAGAACAAAACAGAGTGGAGTGATAAAGAGGGTATGTACATACAAAATGTTATTCAATATATTATCTTACCATTTTTCCACTGCAAACTCAATGTTTGCGTGATAGGCACTATAATAGATACTAATATAGATACAATGTTAGATCCTACAATCAATACGCCGTTCTAATACCACACTACAACCCTTCCCCTGTCTTCGTGTTTGTGTCTTATCAAAGATGACTTACTGTGCCACTACTTCATTCTACACGGACTGACTCCTCTGTCTATCCAACAGCTCTGGGGAACAAGGTCTTCTATCGAACTGGCCAAGAGAATAGCGGAGCGTCTCTCTGCCTGGCTTCGAGTTCAGCAAAACAGGTAAGCTCAGTCGTACATAATTCAAAGCATACATACGTTATCAAACCCTAATCATACACACATATACTCTATCTAACATTATTTGATTTTTATTGTATCTTGACGCATGCTTATTATTATGCTTCCATAGACTCGATTTGGAGTCAAGAATTAACTTTCACATTGCAACGAAAAACACAAATCTGAAGGTTCACGTGCTGAAGGTAATACCAATTAACAATATAATCCACGAAATATTCTAAAATACCTTCTGCCATGCAATCCACAATGATTTTCATACTCAAACCTATAAACACTACACTGCTTCTATTTTTCTCAACCATTGATTTGCATTCGTACGTACATAATTCATATTTACACGCTATGCGCACATATAGGAACTTGTGTACGCGATCCCGATAATCCCCGCTCCAGTTTTATTGATTATAGCAGAGTATGCGGTTGCAGAGGTACACGAGGGAGATAGAATCGATGTGCTAGACGAGAGAGGGAGAGAGGTTTGGTACAATGCGGAGATAGTATCAATCCATTCTAAACCAACTCCCATCGACCCTCTTCTCTACAAACAGACTGCACTAGAGCCTTGGGGAGCCCCCCAAAGACATCCTAGAGTCTGATTCTGAGGAAGAGGGAGACGAAAAGATAGATAAGAGATGTCTCTTCGTGAATGGAAAACCCAAAATTCCCATCACGCCTCTGATTATCGATGAAAGGAAGCCTCCCCGTAGAAGCAGAGTCAGGGGTAGCAGTAAGATTCACTCCAATAGGAAGAAGTCGTGTTCTGGGGAAAAGAGTTCGGACATAGATATTCCCATTCGTTCATCTACGTACAGAAGGAGGAGTAAACAAATCAAGGGATCTGCAAGCAACGAAAACCTCCTCAAAGCGATCTCTGACAAGGATGCTGACTTTGATAAACTAAACAAAGAGACCGTGTCTCACGCTACAAATGAGGATTTGCACACCAACTCTCTGCAAATATCTACGTTTAACACCCAAATTGTCCCCGACAATAACTTGATAGAATTAAACAAGAGCCCCTTCTCATTTGGCGACAAAATCACTATCAGCAAGGATAACAGTAATTCACTGGGACAGTCTTCCTTCTCCCTTCCTACCAACCTCCTCCGGAGGTCCCCTCCATTGCATCACCTACCTTCTCTTCTCACTCATCACCTCTTCTTTCGTCTTCTGCATCTCCAACATTTTCACCCCATTCGTCCCACTCTCCTCCTATATTAAGCTGTTCTTCCTCTTTCTCTTCATCTTACTCGCCTAGCATTTGTCTTTCTGACGCTTCCACTGTACTCAACACATCCAAAACCACATCCAGGGATTCACTGGAATACCACTCAGGCCGGCCTACCTTCACATTCCCTAGTTCCACTCGGAACGATGCGTCAAACAAACAACAATCCTTCAGTTCATCTCACGCACAATACTTATCATTTACCAACAAACCGTTCTCCTTTTCGTCCAGCATTACTCCAACTGATTCTTCCCTCAAGAACGACTCTACTAATGAACAACAAAACAACCTACGTAACGTCTTAATGAATTCCAGAAGCCCACAACAGGACTCTGGGTTTGCTGCTGAATACGACGACGATGATAGCATCACCGAGTCTGAGTATGAATACGAAGACAGATTAAACAACAAGACAACTTCACATGCTCCTATTCGAGTGAAAAACAACGAAAAAAGACAAGACAACTCAATGCCGGAGAACAGCGAGGAAGAGGAAATTTCTGATACACAAGAGAGAGACCTAGAAAGAGAGCTTGAACATGATGATTTCGAGCGAGAGCTAGACGACTTGAACGAGTCAGAGGAGGAACAAGATGATTTCGAGGACGACGCACTCGAAAGAACAGTCGACAGAAGCGACGGACAAGATTCAGGCGAGGTTGATACGGAAGAGGAGAATATGGAGGAGGGAACCGATGAGTACGAGTACGACTATGAGGATGATGACGAGGAAGATGATAAAAGGGAGGATAACAATGTCTTTGAGGAGGCAAGGTACGAACGAGAAAGGAGGGAGCTGGATGCTGACCTAGATGCAATTGTTCAGTTGGCAACCCTTGCTTCCACAGGCCCTTTCACGACCAGCGGACTCGTCACCACTTCCCCTCACTCAGGCTCTTCTCTTTCAAATACCAGCCAAAGACCTGACCACGAGAGGAGCAGGAACAGATTGGATGGAGAAGGAGTATCTGATGTATACAGAAGACTGATGATAAGAGTGAACGAAATAGAACAGCAAGACCAGGGCCATGCAGGAGCTGCTGATAATGAAGGAAGCAGCCATGCTCTTGTTCAGGAAACCCATCCAGCACACTACACGTATAACAATAACACGTACAATTACAACAACAACTACAGGAACAACCACCAAGAGAGACCTCACGGTCCTGTGGTGGATCCCATCCTCCCTGGAGGAGTAGTAGTGAGGGCTGCTATCCCCGGTCTTCTCGGATTCAGCAACCGAAAGTTCATCTATGCAAGCGACGGACCAGACCAAAACTTGGAGCACGCACAGGTAATACACACAAGCAAGTACTAAACATACCAGATTGTATACTGCCTATTAATCGATGTCACTGACACTTGTACACGCTTTTCGTATGCTTTTATTCAGGTGCTTGTCCACTATGTCGGGTGGAACAAGAGATGGGACGAATGGCTCCCTATCAATTCCAAACGCATCGCAGCCCCGAACTCCAGGACCAGGTACAGTAATTCATATTTATCATTGCCTGCACATGTGACCATTCACACAATATATACTTTACTATACTAACGTTCACACTCATGTTTGATTGCTAACATACGCGCAGAGGAAAGAACACGAGCCCAGAGCTGGCTAATCAGCAAGCTCAAGCTCAAGCACAGGCGCAAGCGCAAGCACAAGCACAGGCACAGGCACAAGGAGAAGGACAACCCCAAGTCCAAGTTGAGGCACAAGGCCAAGTCCCTGCTGAAATTGCTGTAGAGATAGCAAATAGGAATGGAGAAGTGCTCGTGGAGGCAGGCCAAGACATCCCCAACCCAAACATCAATCAAAACTAAAAAGATATTGAGGAAAACACACGCACTGCAAACTTGTGCACCCAATAATAGGCATATTATATTATAGCACTTACTGTACACAATGGTCCTACTTTTTATCCTATGTTTTTGTTACTTTTCTCACATCCTTTCCGCATTTGCATCGTGCCTTTTTTTTTTTTTCATGCGTGCTTTTTTCTTTTTGGGCTTACTATTTATACTCTTTCATTGCTTGCATTTATCTCGTTTTTATTTGATATCTCTTACAAAACATTCTACTGAAGTATTAAACTCAAATTAAAATCGCGAATGAATGTAGGAGCTGTGAATGTGTTAGCAAGTCGTGCGTGTAGAGGGAGGAGGTGTATTCAACATTATGTTCAAGGCCAAAAATAGTCTTTTACTTGAAAAGAAACAAGAGTACGCTACCAACTAGATAAAAACACATGACTATACATGCACATAATGGAAAACAAAACTAAACTTTAATACATACAAAAGTGTTGAATAACTACAAAGCAGACAGAATGAAAGACAGAAAAAATACAAGAGAACTAAACTACTTATGTACTAGAGACACATTTACAAAAACTGATCGAGATAATCGTCATCCAAATCATCATCATCCGCAGATGCAGCCACTTTGGGCTCTTGCGTTTTTATTCCACGCTTGCGAAGAAGGAACTGCGCAGACAACTCATCAGAAGCTTTCATTCTCTTTTCTGAACGGCCAGTCAACAAAAGAAGATTTGCTTTTCTCTTTTTCACAGGGTCAGCTTTTATTTTTGTCACAACATTTTTGTTGTCTCCAAGAATGTTACTCGCTTTTTTAGCCTGTCTCTGAATTTCATCTTTACGAGCCTTCTTTCCTTTCGAATTAATTGCTTGGACGAAAGGGTTTCCCAGCGAAGCTTTGACCTTCTTTTCATCAGTATGTTTGGAAGATGTTTCAGAAACCGTGATATTCCTCTGTTGAAGCGCAATCTTCAACTGCTTCTTAGCGATAGATACAGACATCTTTTATCAAAATTGCTCGTTAAAAGCACTTATTGCAAAACAAATCTCCATTTGTGCAATAAAACTCGAGATATTTATAATGTGTTGCAACTTGAAGTAATGGAAATATGATTGAATACAGTCTCTTTGAAGCATACAGTTTACTATATTTCAAATCACTTTTTCTTTCAAACAAACTGAATTTATTTGCATGCATTTTATTTCACTGGTCAGAATCACCAGTGAATTATATAATGGAAAGACTTTTTGTACATTAAAGTATCTAGTATAACCGTTTTGTCTTAAATATTCAAAATTCAAATGTCGAATTTCAAAGTTGAACCCCGATTATACAGCTAGCGCCAACGAATTTGAAACGTGGGTTTAGGGGTGTTTTACTTACGAAAATGTACTTTGTTACATATAAAAATGCATGATAAATCGAATCTAGGTGTATACACGTATCTTAAATTCGTTAATGTTCATAAAAAAGGAGTATAATACATTTTACTCAGAATTCACGGGTATATTCCATAATTATATATATTTTTTAAAAAACGCAATGATATTTCCACAAAAAAAACAGAAAATTGTCTAAAATTTGAATAACTCATTCATAACTCCACTGACATGAAAAACGTATTTTTAATAAAACGCTGTTTACTCAATAAATATCAATATTGTATGATTGATTTTATCTTTATATTATAATATAATAAAGTTTTCATGTTCACATTAAGTTATTAAGTTAGTTTGCGAGTAAAACATGAATAATCACATCACTAGAGACCAACGAACTGCTGTTGCAGAAACATTGAAGCTGCACCTCGATTATAAGGAAGTTGCCTCTTATTTGTCTATTCCACCGCTTACAGTTAAGCGCATTCGTGACAAGATTGATCGTGGCGAAGGTCCTTACCGAAAAGTTAGAATTGTAACCCCTAACTACACTCCTGAAATCAGGGCGTTCTGTGCCGCTAAGCTAGCAGAGAATAATCGCTTGATTATGAAACAGCTAACGGAGCTTGTAAACACACACTTCGGTAAAAACTTCAGTGTAAGGAGTATAACTAGGTGGGTGAAGCAAGATGACTTCACTGTTAAGAGGCCTACTGTTATCCCCGAGGAGAGAAACTCCGAAAGAGTTATCGAAAAGAGGTAAGCTATATGCATTGAACATATTTCAACAAACACGCATAAAACGCATGACCTACTCTTACTGATAAATTTGAATTGTCGAAACACAAACAGTACTCTCTACACCACACATGGAAAGGAAATAAGCACTCTGTTTTTATTGACATTTATTTATTAATTTCTTTGTGATGAACGGATTCTAATATTGCTTACAAAATGCATGGATAACTTCACAACAGGTATCAGTTGAGCAGAGAATTCGCAGAGAAGAACATAAGAATCAACAGTACAGAAGTGGTCTCTGTCGATGAAACTTACTTTGAGGTAGGAGAGGTATCGCACCAAGCTCGTTCGAAGAAGGGAACACGAGCTTTTGTTACCCACAAGGGCCGAAGGGCTGGGAAGATTTCGATGGCGGTTGGTATGACCGTTGAGGGTTACGTCTTCCGGCGGGAACTGCAGGAGTATGTGGACGAAATAGAGGATGAAGAAGAAGCAAGGAATGTTAAGGGGTTCAACAGTGAGATATTTGCGAAGTTCCTCAGAGACTTATTCAGGAACATAACATTTGTTTCACCTCATGCCAACAAGTACGTCTTTTACATGGACAATGCGCCCTTCCACCACAGTGCCCCAGTCAAGCGGTTCGCTGAGGAATACAAAGACAGAGTCGTGCTAATGTACAATGCTCCTTACTCTCCCCAACTCAATCCAATCGAATATTTGTTTGGTTGGATCAAGAGCTTTGTGAAGAGAAAGGAGTATTTGTGCATGCGTAAACTTCGTAAATTCGTTCACGAAGTCATGAATAGATGTACAGCGGAGCTCTGCATTAGCTGGTTTGATCATAGCCAGAGACTTCTCATCGAAATAGCTGCTAATCGTGAGCCTTTGCTTGTTTGTTAATTTCGTTGCCACTCAAATTTTCTATTTTTTTGTGGAAATATCATTGCGTTTTTTAAAAAATATATATAATTATGGAATATACCCGTGAATTCTGAGTAAAATGTATTATACTCCTATTTTACGAACATTAACGAATTTAAGATACGTGTATACACCTAGATTCGATTTATCATGCATTTTTATATGTAACAAAGTACATTTTCGTAAGTAAAACACCCCTAAACCCACGTTTCAAATTCGTTGGCGCTAGCTGTACAATATTATTCTCATCTCCCAGTTAATTCCAGCTATCCACAAGTTTGTGTAATAACCATTAAATACCCGGAATTAGTCATCACTCGTATAGTCGCCAATCTCAGGCCTCGTGACCAGGGATGACGAGAGTGTCGAGAGGGTTAATATCCAGGCACGAAATTTCTAGAAATGAGAAATAAAGAAGAAACAACAAGTAATAAGAATCCTTTTTCAATACATTCTTGATGATTCGTTAAACACGGACACATTTATACATGAAAACACAAGATGGGTAATTTTGCCTTGTTTTCCCCTAGCATATTTTCATGAAAAACGTTATTGCTGACTGGATGGATTTTAAATATCAACTTGAATTGTTTTACGGTTCTTTTAAAATCTTTTAAGTCGCACATAAAAACTCAACAACCACATGTACTGAGAGAAATTCACTTGTTTTCGTAGCATGTTTTCTCATAGATTCTGAGAGAACGAACTGTTATTTTTAAAATACACATACATACCAATGTTTTGTATAGGAATACCTATTTGTATAACATTTTTTCCTAATTTTCGCAGTTAAATACGATCCATTGTTCTGCGCTCGTTCTCACTAACTTCGTTTGAACCAAGAATACAAGATGCTGAATTTTGATTCTCTGTGTTCTAGAGAGCACAAGAAAACATGAGTTCAGTGCCATACTGACACCTTGCTTTTTGCACTGAGGTTGACGTTGTCTAATGAGAGTGTATTCTTTATTGTATTCTTTTCAATCATAAAAGGGATAGTATGTCCCAAGAACTTGCTGGGATTCAACTTGGAGTTTCTCCAAGCGCGTCACATGCGAATAGTAATGGTTCCTCTCGACCAGACTATATCAAGTCGTTTGTGCTGCACCCCGTACAATCAATGCGTTCTCGTCAGTTCTTACTGCCGCCAAGTATTCCAGGTTGGTTTGAGCCTCACTCGTCGATGTACGTGAAAGCTCATCCTTGCTACCTCTTTACTACGATTCTAAATAACTTGACCAAATTTGTCTCTATAGATGGGTGTGTAGAGTACAACAAGTACAAGGTAAGCCGATACTTTCGTTTTCTTTGTTTGCATTGTGCACGTTTGTTAACGTTTGTTTGGTGAACTACTGTGCCCATCTGTGCCCATGGCGTATTTTATTTTATCCTCCTTTGCACTCCATTTTCATTTGAATGTTTTTTGCAATTCGGAATAAAGTGATCAGAAACACACTCCCATATATATCCGTAATAATATCCCGTCATCATATTCTTAGTATTGGGCTTGTTTGATATTCGTTTTCGTGTGTCTTGTTTTATAGTTCCTTTCGAATCATTTCTGCTAGTGTGCTTGACTAACACAACGAATTGTTTTCCTTATTGACTTAATCCTTTCTCTGATTGCCCCCCTTCATACATGTTGCCCTCTCTGTACACCACTCTATATTCCCCTCTATATTTCTATATGTGTGTATGTGGTTCCAATATACCCGTCACTTCTCACTTCTCTCTCTCTTCCCCCACATACTTCTACGGTATAGGTAACGGGAGTTGTGTATGGTTGTTCTACAAAGGCGGAGTTTACGATATCATTATTTCGGAACGACGCCAAGTTCCCTAACTTCGACACGTTCATAGTAGAAATGCACCGTCAGAATGGGTGTTCTCTCCTCTTCAACACTCTGCTAGCTGATATCTTCAGCTCTCTCAGAAGCACCTACAGCACCATGCCCACCACCCCTGCGCCCTCTATGGGTGCGGAGGGGAAGGGCAGGGTGATCGAGAAGGGATCAATGGGTGGAGGCAGAGGAGCGGGAGGAATGGGGATGTGTGGTCCTCTGCTAGAAAGAACAGGGGGAATCGTTCGATCGAGGTCATTCGGTGTCAGCCAGAAGAGGCAGTATACAGACGCCTCCTCTTCCCACCCATCTTCGTCTTCGTTCACCCCGAATGCTAACAGAAACAAAGACGAGTACTCGTTTTGCTCTGGAGGAACGTTCTTAGGAGGGCCCCCTAGAGTATCTTCGTCTTCTGACATGCAGGCGATGAGAAGGCTCTTAAGTCCTCAGGTGAGCACGCCCATCAGCCACAACAACATTCACAACGTCAACTACAACAGCTACAACAACGTGAACACCAACAACATGAACAACATGAACTTAATTGCCAGCAACGGACTAAGTCTTGGCCTTGGGGGCTACAACAGTTCGATCCACGGGCCACTTTCATCGAGGGAAGCAAGGGCCACGAATGGGGGTGGGGGTGGGAGCGGGAGTGGGTGTCCGGTTGGAACGAAGGGGATGGTGCAGGCTCTGTCACACCATAACTTAGGCTGTCTAGGGGAGGCGAACGGAGGGAATCGGATGAACGGAACTGGAGGAGACTTCGGAGGAGGGGAGTGGGGAAGGGACGAGGCGGGGAGGGGAAGGATATTTGAAGAGCCTCCTTCTCTCTCCTCCTCTCCTTCTCTCTCCCCCTCTCCTCTCTCCTCCTCTCCTCTCTCTTCCTCTCCTCTCTCCTCCATGCCCCCCTCTGCCCCTTTTCTCCTCCCTTCCTCTGGGGGCCCTTCTACGTCCCCTTGCACGTCCTCTTCCCCTTCGCAGCCCCCCTCCTTCCCATCGGACCCCTCTCTCTACTCTTCTCAAACATCTCAGGCGTTTCTTCCCTCTGCTTTCCCTCTCGATGCAACCTCGTTGCCTTCCCCTTCCCCCTCTTCCTCCCACTCCAACCTCACTATCTCAGCTATCAAGAAAACAATGTCCTCCCCTCCTCTCTCCTGTCCCTCCTACCCTCACGCTCGTCAAGCCCTCCCTTTCTCCTCTGTTTCCTTTGTGCCACCCCCCTTACTTTCCTCTCCTCTTCCTCACCCATCCCTTTCTTCAACTGACTCTAATCCTGAGTGCAGCTCTTCCCTTACCCTTCCTTCTCTCCCCTTCCTTCTCCTCCCTCCCTTCTCTTCCTCTTCCTTCCCTCCCCCTCCCTACTCTTTCCCAGCCTTCCACCTCTACTCTCCAACCTTCTCTCCCTTTCTCAGCCAGCAACTCATTCTCCTCTGTGTTCCCTTATCCTTCTCCCGCTCCTTCTCCCTTGTCCTCTCCCTCTTCCTCATCTTCTGCTTCTGCTTCTGAAATACCTTGTTCTCTGCGCTGCTCCTCCTCTATCCCCCTCCCCTTCTCACACCTTTTCACACCCTCAAGAGCACTACTCTCCCTCTCTCTCCCCCTGTTACTCTCCTCTATCTGGAAGAGAAGAAGAGGGGAAAGAGGGAGTGAGGGGGAGGGGAAGATGGGGAACGAGCTAGAGGAGAAGAGAGAAGGGCAGGGAGAGGGAGAGAGAGAAGGAGAGGAGGCAATGGAGACCGAGACAGAGGGAGAAGAACAGAAACAAATGTCTTCTGTTGAACCTCTCTCACCAGAGTCTTCTTCATCTTCCTCTCCCACCCTCCTCTCCTCTCCCACCCTCCTCTCCTCTCCCACCCTCCTCTCTCTCCCTCTCTCCTCTCCTCTCCCTCTCTCCTCTCCTCTCCCACCCTCCTCTCCTCTCCCTCTCTCCTCTCCTCTCCCTCTCTCCTCTCCTCTCCCACCCTCCACTCTTCTCCCTCCTTCCCCTCCTCTTCGTTCTCTGCTGCCGTATCGTCATCCTCCAGTTCCTCTGGCTCTCCCTCTCTCTCTACCTCTCCCTCCTCCTACTTCCCCCGCCCTTCGCCTCTTCTCGTCTCCCCTTCCTCCACTCCATCTCTTTCTCCTCTTTGCTCTTCTTCTTCCTCCTCCTCCTCCTCATCCTCCTCTTCCTCTTCCTCATCTTCCTCATCTTCCTCCTCGCTTTCTCTCTCTAGCGCTCTCTCTTGCTCTAATTCGGTCTCTCTCGCCTCGTTCACGACAAACAGTGCAAACACATCTTTTTCCTCCCTGCCCCTCTCCCTCTCCTCCTCTCTCTCTTCCGTCCCCTCTGCCTTCTCCTCTTCCCTCCCTTCCTCTCTCCCTTGCCCTCTCGCATCTTCTCCTACTTTCTCTATCCTTCCCTCCCTGGCTCCGTCCATTTCCCATCATCCCCTTCGCCCCTCTTCTCTTTGTCCTCCCTTTTCCTCTCCCTCTTCTTCCCCCTCCTCTTCTCCCTCTTCCTCATCCGCTTCCTTCTCGTCGTCTTACACAGACACTTCTCTCCCCCATCCCCAGTCACCCTCTTCATCCTCTTTCCCTCCTCTTTCGCCTTCTTCTCCCCCTTGCTCTTCTTCTCCTTCCTCTTCCTCTTCTTCCTCCTCTTCCTCTTCCTCTTCATCTCGTTCCCCCTTCCTTCCTCTTGCATCAGCTACAGTCTGAATATGAGTGACAGAACGGGGAGAACAAATCAAGAGGGGAAGGAAAACGAGGAAGAGAAGTTAAGGAAAGGAGCAGAGGCAGAGAACGGAGCGAAGGGAGAGGCAGAGGGAGGGGCAGGGGTTGGAGAAGGACGAGAGAGAAGAGACGGGGGAGCGTGCAAGGAGGGATGGGAATGCGATGCTGAGAAGACGAGAGAAGAAGTGCTTTGCGAGACCAAGACCGCCCCTTCTTCTCCCTATGTGTCTCCCTCTTCCTTCCCCTTCCCTTTCCCCTGTTCCCCTTCCTCCCCTACGCTTTCTTCATCTTCCTCCGCTTCCCCCTGCGCTTCCTCTTCCCCTCTCTCCCCTTTGGACTCCGCTCC
Source organism: Drosophila quasianomalipes (assembly GCA_035043665.1). Taxonomy (NCBI): domain Eukaryota; kingdom Metazoa; phylum Arthropoda; class Insecta; order Diptera; family Drosophilidae; genus Drosophila; species Drosophila quasianomalipes. Next base: position 151,351 of record JAWNMU010000630.1, on the reverse strand, counting down.
TTTCTCAGTCGCCATAATTACTAAGTCTGTGAGCGAACTATGCGAAAGAGGAAACCTCTCTGAACGAAGGAGGGAGAGGCAGGAGGAGTCAGAGGCGAGGGAGAGAGAAAGAGAGAGAATGTTGCGATGCAGAGACAGAGGAGTGGGGTGGTGAGAGAGGGTAGAGCGGAGGACTCGGACTATTTCACGCGAGGGTTGGATGCTCAAACGTTGATGGGTGTTAGCCCCGTTTGCTCGTTCTACACCGACGAGAAGACGTTCAGAAATGTACACAGGTCATTCGACTTCCTCCCCTACTCCATCCCCCAGCCCCCTCCCTCCGTCTCCTCCGTTGCTATGCCTTCTCTATCTCATTGTCACCTTCCCTCTTCCCTTCCCTTTTCTTCCCTTCCTTCTTCAACACAGTCTTCTCTGCCCCCTCTTCCCTTCCCTCTTCTCTCCCCCTCTTCCTTCTCTTCCTCCTTCTCTTCATCCTCCTCTCTCACCTCCACTGGCTTCAATAACTCTTCTACGTTTACGAACGCACTCTCCTCACCTTCGTCCCTCACCTCCTCTTCCTCTTTCTCTTCCTCCACCTCTTCCTCCTCTTCCTCTAACCCTGACGTATCTACTTCCGCCTCTTCTGCCTCTTCCGCCTCCTCCTCCTCCTCTTCCGCTTCCCATTCTGTTCGTGTGGACTCCAACACCTCTCCCTACCACTCCCCTCCCCTTCTCCCTCTGCGTCTACTTCGTCTCTCTTTTCCTCCGCCTCATCATTCTCCTCCTCTTCCTCCTCTATTTGTTCTCTCGTGGACGCGTCCTTCTCCCTTTCTTCTATCGCTCATATTTCCAAGGGTGGGTTTGCTCCGATGAAGCAGCAACGTCGTCCTCAACCCCAGTGCTCCCCTTCTTCCTCTTCCTCTTCTACTCCTTGCCAAATGATAGTCACGAGCTACGACAAGGACATCCGATCAGCCTTGATGTGTGGTAGGAGGGAGGTGGGGGAGAGATAGTCAAGCCGGTGCAGAGGTTGTCGCAGCTGAGTCACAGAATAGTGGATTCCCACCCCTTCGTGCTAGGGGATAAGCACATCCTTCTGCTCCTCAATGAAGTCGTTTCCTTCTGCTTGCGCTTGATCGAGAGATCCCCTTCCCTCGAGGCAAAGGTGTGGGCAGCCACCGCTCTGGGATTCCTGTCTTCTTCTCCCGTTGCCTACGCTAATACTTCCCTCTCCTCTCGCGCCGTCCTCTCCTCCATCATAGAAGAGGCCGTGCGCCCTCCTAGGAGAGGCATGTGCGTGGGGGATGGGAAAGGGGGTGGGGAGGGAAAGATTCCTGCGAACAAAGCGCTATGTACTCTATCTTTGGTCTCATGGAGAAGGAGGCGTACAGACAACTGATCCACGTCCTGGCCAACAGCGTAAGGAGTTATGAAGGAGAGACAAAGGTTAAGGAAAAGAAGGAGCGCTTGGATTCTAAGGAGGACGGAGAGCTCAGAGGCAAGCCGAGTGAGGGGGAAAACCAAGGGGAAGGAGAGCGCGAGAGGGAGAGAGAGAGGGCTAAGGCGGAGGAAGAGGCGATGACTGAGTGCGAAGTGGGAGGAAGAGAAGCATCGAACCCTTATCTCCGTTCAAGGGGAGGTGCGGAGGAGAGGGAGACGAAGGAGACGGAGGCGAAGGAGGCGAAGGAGGTGAAGGAGGCGAAGGCGGAGTGTTTGTGGGACTGCCAGTCTTTGTTGCGTGAGAAGGGGCAGGTGCTGCGCAACAAATGCCTCGACATCATCATGAGCGATAATGACGAGAAGACGTTCACCTGCGCTAGACAGAGGAAGGCTCAGCTAGACGCTCTCGTCGTCTTCAAAGCTCTAGAGGCGAACATACCACACTCAACCTCTTCCTCTTGCTCCTCTTCCTCTTGCTCCTCCGCTCCCGTCTCCTCCTCTGCATCTGCACTTGCCCCTGTATCTTCATTCTCGTCCGTCCCTCCTTCGCCTGACTCCCCTTCGCAGCCCTCTCACTCCCTCACCAAAGAGATGAAGAGAGAGGACCGTATGGAGATCCAAAGGGGAGTCAGAGAGAGAGTGTAAGGGGATCAAAACGAGACAGAGAGAGATGTTGGAGAGAGATGATAGGAGTGGGGATCTCCAATCAAACTGCATATTTACTATTCCCACTACTCGTTCGTTTTTTTTTTTAATTTTATTTTGTAATGTGTTCATTTTGGATTGCAACTTGTTCATTTCTGTATTTTGTTTCAACTATTGGTAATTATTTTGAACTGTACCTCGATTCTTGTATATTTCCCTATCTTTTCTTTAATGTTTCATTATTCCCCCTTGCTCTTTTTTTTTTTTTTTTTTTGTTTTGTTTTGATTTCATTTTTTTTTTTCATTTTCTTCTGTGCTTCCTCCCTATCCCCCTGACACTTGACTTCTTCTTATCCCCCCTGATATGATTTTTATTTCTAGCAACCAATCCTCCTGGCTTTATTCCTTGCCTTTTCTGCAGAACATGTTGCATTTCTATTTTGACCTATCCGTCCTAGTTTCTTTTATTTGCATCGTCGACACCCTTCCTCTTTCTTTTCCTTGATCTCTTATGACCGCATTCTCGTATTATCGCATCGGAGTGTTACGTAGCATACCCGACTGCTCCTCTATCACGTATTGCGCACTCCACTTGCATAATAGTCAAGTGTTATATCCTCTCTCACTTTCACTTTATTTTTCTACCTGTCTGTATGTACGAACTTTTGCTTGTTGCCACGTCGGCTAACCTCTGTATCTTTCTCTTTGATCTCCGCATCTTTATTATCTTTCTCTTTGGTTTTTGTATGCTCTTTTTTAATTTCCATCATAGAATCTACATTCTTTGTTTCTGAACGTTTCTAATTTAACAGCGCATTCCAATGCCTTAACGTTATACGTCGTTATACGTATCGTACACGATATAATCACTCGTGCTAAGGGACCACGGCTACTTATTGGATCGTGTGCTATCTCAATAACACGCCAACCCATTTATACTATTTCTAAAAAAAAAACAGCGTATAACTACTTGTTTGACTAACACGAGCACAGCTGTGCTGTGATATACTCCTTCGTCCGTTTGCATTTACCCACCTTATACTTTTGTTTCCTTTATCATACCTATCTGTGCATTCATATAATATCACATAATATCATATATTATATACCAGATTTTCTAATTCAATTTCATCGTGCTTAATAGAATTCAGAAATTGATGTAAAAACAAATAAATAACTGAACATCACTTCATCCCACACGATTTCCGACAAACTGGTTCTTTACGATGCTCACGTGTATGTATTACATGTGGTGGGTGGTGTCGATCTCCTTGTTCACTATAGCGACGTTGTTAGGGGCTTTAATTTTCAATAAGCCGTCAGTTGAAATACAAAATGTTTGTTTGTTCCCTACACAAGCCTCGTATTATTTGGATAGAACCTTTTGAAGTTATGAGTCAGTGTGCGTGAGATAACACCAATTGCAATGCACACAAGGAGAATCGTAGGTATCCGTAAGTGTACTGCTCAGAAGAACGTATAGACAGTAAAGGCACATGTATATGAAGCAGCTGAAACGAAGGTCGAACCACGCAATGCAAGTGCCTGCGAGTGCCTGCTGCCACGCCGTAATTATCACATTACGCCTCACCTCACTTCATAAACCAGAGGACAAATACCAATCGAAGAAGACGCCACCACATTGGCGTTGTTTCAATTGAACGACGAATATGGTGTTATCCCGAACGAGGAAAGCAAAGGAGACAAGGAGTCTGCTATCGAGGAGAAGGTAACATCATCAAATCTCTCAACAGCAAGATTACTGAGGGGAAGAACAAGGCAAAAAATGTGGAAGCAGTGATTGCCTCTGAGGAAAAAGAAAAGCTCTCTCACCGGGAATCGAACCCGGGTCATCTCCGTGACAGGGAGATATACTAGCCACTATACTATAAGAGATGTATATAAATAAAGCCTAATAATATATTTATTTGTTTAAAGTCTCCTACGGAAACGAAACATGCTTCTTGATTGTTTTTCTTAGTTTGTTTTCTGACGGAGCAATGTTGATACAAATATCCAATATTTGAGTAGAGGAGTTGTAAGTAAAAAAACACGTTCTGGGCCGTGAGGATTGGGTTTGAAATTTGGATTAGACTTATACAAACATGATTTATAAGTTGCGCTGCATTTGCGAGAGGAGGCTTTCGAGAGAAACCTCCAAGGAAATTATCTTAGTAAATGTCCCATTCTTAATCTGATCGGGCATCTCTCCCTTCTCTTTCCAAGCTCTGAACTCTTCGATGATGGTGGCGTCTCTGTTGCTCTTCTTGCTTTCTCCAGCCAACTTCGTGAGAGACCTTGTCTTTGAGTTGTAACGACACACATCTCCTTCTTTTACGTTCCTGATGAGAGACTTTAGCTCTTCCTCAGTGGCATCGATCAAGAAAGAAGGGGACACGAACGAAGGGCAATGACGTTTAGAGAAGGGAACTAAGTCATTTTCAATATTAAACGTGACGCATTTGACAAGGTTGAAGCTCTTGTCTCTGATCACAAGAAATAACCACTTAGAGTTGGAGTAGTATGCCTGAGATAGGACGCCTTCCACTTTCTCATGGAAGAACTTCGAATCTTTCTGAAGGGCTTCCAGTACCTCGGCATTAGTCTGGGTAGACCTCAACAAAGAAGGGTTCCGGAGGAGATGTAGCTTGATCGCACAATTCTCATTCCCCCTGCACTGACTTCTTTCCCAACCAAACTATCTACTTCTGCAACGAAAAGAGCCTCGAGTCCTTTCGGAAAAGTGCCTACACAGAGATTCCGATAGTGCGAGTAGTTGTCGATAGTAACACTTCCAATCCCCCGAGTGAATATATCCTTGGCTCGGATGCCCGTGTAGGAAGAAATCCTGTTTTCATCGTAGAACCTCCTATCTCTTGGTGCTATTATTAACTGACCTTTGTACTTAATCACGTCAAAGTCAGAGTCGCTTCTTCGCCCAATCTCACGGAGCACCCCAGCAACACACAGCACTGGAATTTTACTATTTTCTTCCCTCTTTTCATCATCCAACGTAGATTCATAATGCATGACTGTTGCAAGGAGGTTCGCTACAGACGATTCACCTTCTTGGACAACGAGGGGTTCAAAGCGTTCATGACCTTTACACACGCTAATTCTCTGCAAAGGAGTTGTAGGAACAACCAATCTGTGAAGTTGAGTTTTGTCAAACTTGATAGTGGTCCTATCTACCTGAGAGTAACAATCAACTTCAGAAATCTTCATTTTGTCCACTCGGATTATGATTAGTCGTCGATAAATGTTCTAGTGATCAAAGCAAAAAATCTTGAATTACATATATACGCAATTCACTGGAAAAAAAATGTTACTGCAACAATTATTTATCACACACTGTTGTGTACATTGAAAACACAATTCAACTTACTCAACTGACAGTATATTTGTGCATGTAGTGTATGCAACGAGTGTGTACAACTATGGTAAAATTTACGCGTGCATGCATTAACAGAAATTTACATTTTAGAGCGCGCATATGAGCGGCACTATTTATTGACTTGCCAACCTATTCCACGACCAAATATACCAAAACAAAAAACAGAAAACCACACAAATATACATAAAACAGAAGCAATCAAACACACAATAGAAACAACTAATCTTTCAAAAAAAACAAAAAAGGAAACAAGCATATTACGCACGATTTTGCGCGCACGCGCCCAAAATGAACTGAATATAATTTAGCCATTCAGAAAAGTTTAAGAGCAAACGATCAAAATCCAAGTTAAAAAAATCAGTGGGCATATGAAGTGATATACACTAGGAAGTATAATCGTGTATATTGTGTGTTGCTAATTGAGAAATGAGCTATTTTCGAATGCGAGGGAGGAGGGAGAGTGAAAGTGAGGGGAACGAGACATCTATATGCGACTTCGATCATCCGTTTTTTCTGTACAGACGCTTAAGAATATGAACAATATCCAATCTTGAACATGCATTAGTTGACGTTGAAATGATTATTTATTCATGGGAATGGTATCTATTCCTATCCAGTTGAACTCCGGAATGTACCGCACTGGAGATGCATGCTAACCATTTCAGATACGCTATAAATAGATGTATACTAGTGCAGAGGCAGATCTTACATTGCTCACAACTCTAGCAAAAATAAAGTAACACAAACACATACGCAAACAACAAACATGACAACACTCACGTAGTGGCTGTAGGAAAACACAATTAACATTCAAGACGAGAAGTTGTGATGAATAGGATAAATTATTACATGCAACGTTCATAGACACACATAGAAACATACACACACACACACACTACGCATAGGCATAGCCATACGCATAGCCATACGCATACACATACATACCAACACAAAATACAAAAATATATGACATGGAGATAAAAAAAAAACACGAGTGAAACCTGAAAAAATAAAAGACAGAGTACGCATTAAAACGAAAACAGAAAGAGACACGCGAAAACACATGTACGCTAACAAACATATATGCAAACACAACTACATAAACTCACACAAGCAAACCGATACTATAGCCTAATAAGTGTATGATAGATACCCGATACGATACCAACGGTTGCTAGAAGAAGAGCTGGTAAGAGAAAAGGAGGAGGACAGAACACTGCGATTTCCGCTATCGAAGACCAGCGACCTCACTCCCATAGCTATTAACAAAGTCTCCATCTCTATCTCTACAATACAGTCCTAAAGATAGCACTGATGTGTTTGCGGAGAAGGATGGAGAGAGGGGAGTAAGAAGCAATGACTGCGCAGACCATTGCACATATAACAACAGCTAGGACAAGCATGTAGGGAAACACAAACTGTGTAGGTAGCTGCATAAAGAGGGAGAATTGGAGGGTCATGGTGAGCCCGATCACATAACCGATAGCAATTCCTAACACAGAGGCAGACATAACGAGGGTGAAGGACTCGTACACGTACACCCTCGCCAACTGCCACTTAGTGAGGCCTAGTGCTCTGAGGATTCCGATCTCCTTGTTGGCCTGGAATATGTTGGCATACATGGAGGCGATGAGGGAGAAGGCGCAGAGGAACATGGCGACGTAGGTTGCAATGTTGAATATCATTGAGATAGTACCAGAGGACTTGGAGAGGGTCGAAGTGTTCCTTTCTATGTCGTAAATCTTTAACCCGTGCACACTGGCATACTTTGACAGCTCCTTCGCCATGCGAGAGTATGAGGGGGAGGAGGTGTCAGCCTTGATCGCGAACCCTTCGTATCGCAGCAAAGAGGGGTCGACAGTGTTGTTCGAAAGGAAGAGGTAGGTGGGAAGAGAGACAAGCAGGGGCTGTGAACTTGATGACTGGTACTTGGTGAAGGCTGCGTAAGAAGCGGAGGAAACAATGGAGGAGGCGGACAGAGGGAACTGAAGCAGTGAGGAGGAGGACTGAGCAGAAAGGAAGAAGGTCTCCTTGGCTGGGTCTTTGTTGTCGACGTGGACTGCGAGGTAGTCCGCTACGTTGGTGCTCATCATCGCAGTCTGAGAGCCTCTTACGGTGTAGAGCTGTTCAGTGAGAGAAAGACCATTTACGTTGGTGTATTCGTAGAATTCGTTGTAGTTGTCGTACATGATGTCAAGCCAATTAGGGGACACCGTGGACACAGCGACGTTGTGCTGGAAGTAGTGTCCTTCGTTGTTGACGACGAGTGCATCGTAAGACTTCTCGAGGGTCTGCGCAACCCACGCCAGACCCTTGAAGGCGGAGTAGGGCGCCACAATGGCAGAGACAGCAGAGAGATCGACTGGGCCCAATTCTCCAGAGATGAAGACTTCGCACCCGTACCTCTTCAATAGCTGAGCGTTCGTGGAGGCCACGATGCTTTCGTACGCAACGTTTATGAAAATGATAAACCCAACCGCCAATGCGTATGTTATCGTCGTCTTCCTATTCCTGAGGCGATGGGAGATAAGGTTCTTGATAACCAGGGTGGGTACCACCTTGTTCTCCCAGAAAAAGAAAAGGAACACCACTGCTTTCTCGACGAGAGTTTCGAGGGAGAGGGAGAGGGTAATGAGACCGAGGAGCATGCATATGAAGATGCAGAAGAAGACGTTGAAGAAGAGGATGAGGTTCATAGAGACGAGTGAGAGGGGTACAAGATAATACACTAAAAATCCTGCAATACCAAGTGCTCCTCCGAGGGTTAGGTACTTCCAGGAGAAGGCAGTGCGTTCGGATCGCTCGATGCTGACCTTGACTGCCGATATGGAGTTGTGGTTTGTGTCTAGTCCGTCTGCTAGCGTCTTAGACAACACGGTCCTCACTGGGAATATGACGGCGAGAATGGGGATGAGAATTCCTAGCACAGTGGCGGAGATGATGGAGGGAGCGGTGAGGGCAGTGGGGAGAGATACGTCAGTCGAGGACGCTATCATCTTGATCACGACGTGGGAGAGGATCTGGGCCACAACGAGACCCAGTCCCCAGGAGGGAATGGAATACGAGAGGGCCTGGAAGACAAGCATAAGGATGACCCCTACTCTTCCCATTCCGATCATTCGATGCACGCTCAGCTCATACATTCGAGACTCCACTGAGATCATGAGGAGGGAATACATGAGAAGGAAGGAAAGGAGGAACAACACAGTCAAGACAATTGAGACGACCAGTCCGAAGAAGAGGGAAAAGAAGCGCAGGGGGTAGAGGGAGTGGAGAACGGGGAGACGAGTGTCCAGCACAGCAACGCCGGAGTAGAAGAGGACCTTCGAGGCAAAGGACACTACTTGATCCTGCGCGTATTGATAAGAGTCAATGTAGACGAGGGTGCGGTCGGGAATGTTGAATGATACCGAAGAACAGACGTCATTTAGACTGGTGTTCTCGTGGGAGATTAGTGATGAAAGAGAGTAGGTCCACTTCTCATTCTCAGCCTCAAGCAAGGGGGAGATAGGGGAGGAAGGAGCAGAAGATGAAGAAGACAACGACGAAGGTGAGGAGTGAGAAGAAGGAGTGGAGAGGGAGGAGAGTGAGAGGGAAGCAACGGAGGAAAGACCCTTCTCTCCCCCAGCCTTCCTTCCCCCTTCTTCACCTGCGCATTTTTTCCCAAGTTGAAGTTCTGTTTGATTCTCTCTTTCCTCACCCCTTCTTTGAGGAGAGATGAGATAGAGTGGGAAAATGAGGGGTAGAGGGAGGAAGAGAGGAAGGGGGTGGGGGAGGATGGGGACTGGGGAGAGACAGACAGAAGCTTTCCAAGGGATAGGATGCGGTTGCGGAGGAAGAGAGCGATGGAGGAGGAGAAGGCGTGGGTAGAAGAGAAGGGAGAGGGAGAGGGAGAGGAAGATGGAGGGAGAGGGGCGAGAGGAGACGATTTGACCGCTCCCTCGCTTCCCTCCCCACTCCAGCCCTCAGCCCCTCCCTCTGCAAGGACATGAACCCTCTCGTTGTCTCGTCCTCCTTCGTTTCCCTCCTCTGCTACCCCCATTTCCGTTGCCCCTCTCCTCGACACGTGTTCCTTGACAAGAGAGTAGTTGGTGGTGCGATAGAGAGGGTGTGTGTGGTCCAACAAGTACTCCCTCATATTTCCGATCTCAGCGATCACAGTGGTAGGTTCGTCATCTTCTCCCACCTTTCCTCCGAAAGAGTCCAGCACCCTGAAGACGGAGAGAGGGATGTTCAGTACCGACATACGAGAGAGCAGGCGGTCGATGGTGTGTGTGTGGTTGGAGGAGTAGTCAGAGCGGAAGAGGGAAGGGTTCGAGTCGTTCAGAGAGAGCACGGAGTGGATGATCAGACTACGGACAAGGTTGGCTGAGTAAGAGGGGAACGAGAAGAGGACGGTGTCTCCTTCCGCTACTCCTAGGTTGAATGCTAGGGTAGACGAGATGACCACGCTCCCAGCGGGGATCCTGACTACCGAGGAGGAGGGTGACGAGACAGAGGAAGAGAGTACGTCATCAGTACTACTGAGGTCGTTGTTACGGTTTCTGTTGCGATTCCTGTTGTTTCCCTGTGCCAGTAGTCTATCCCACTTCCTCCCCACTCCCATGCGTTGTTCCTTCTCGGAGTCAATGAGAACCATCTCAATGCTAAACTGATTGACGGAAGGGCACGTGCTCGTGATGCAGGTGGAAGAGGAGAGAGAGCACCTGGTGGCTTCGCATCCTCTTCCGTCGTATGTCCAATCGAACGAAGACATGTTACACTGCTTTTCCTTCGCCACCGAGAGGCACGAGCTGCCGAACGCCACTCCATCCATGTAGGTGCGTGGGGAATTGAGGACGAGGGTAGAGTCATTGAGTGCGCTGATCTCAGAGGACACTCTGGTATAGTTTAGAAACTCAAACTGTGTGGAGTCAGGATAGTACATGAGGTCAATCTGACCTTCACCAGATTCTGCTTGCTCCAGAAATACCGCCTGGGACTTTGACGCCACCGAATAACTAGTCGCAGCCACCAATACTACAGTGAAGACTGACATGAATCCCAGAAAGTACTGGAATTTCCTCTTACCACATTCAGAAATGGCTGGACAAACCACACAGCAAACATACAACAACACAAAAAACATACATTACCAATTAGTACATACACACCCATACCATATGAACTACACACATCAAATAAAATAAAGCTTGAAATGTAATGTTATCGTCTGCGTATCCAACCAACCCCCTCACATAGAACAACGTCCCTCTTCATTCGCCTCCTTCCGAAACACTCACGTGCGCACTGCTCACGTCAATTAAACACAAGATTTACGCACTAAAACATACAAAACCATACCATTCCTTAAAAAGTAAATCAAACGAACATAAAAAAACATGTATTTCTGGCATCTGCTCTGGTGCTGCTGTCTGGTGATCCACCTAGGCTCAGTCGAATCAAATTCAGCGTCATCACTCAGCACTATCCTCTCTCTCACTTCGGGGTTATCCTGAGACATTCTTCAAGCTATCTATTCTTGTCCCAATGACAAACTAAAAAGATAGTAATATCCAACACAGAACTGAACACGTCAGATATATATGTTAGGCTTGTATAACTCAATACATATACAAATCAAATTAACGCGGCATACACACAATTGCGCTCGCTACAACACTCAATTCAACATATACTATGTTGCACAGGAGTATACAAAAAAACACACCATTCAACACAATAAAATACTATTTAATCCCCTTATATATCATCACAGGTATATGCCACTGCCCTAACTAATCAAAAACCAAAATCTCTTTTGAGATTCCAAATATTCCTTTCTCAGCAATTGGCAAGAGAGAGCAAGAAGTTTTTATCGATAATTGTTCATTTCCCCCGAAACCAACATATTTGACAAACACACCAAACACAAAAAAATCACAACTATTCGAATAATCCTGTACTCCCCTGCAGATACAGTAACCATTGAAAATATTCCAAAACATTACATAAACTGAGAGCAGGATGGGATCATTCAAATTTAGAACATTCGATTTTTCTTCAAGTTGTATTTTGAACAACAAACACTAGGTTAGGTACACATTTACTACATATTAGATAGTATATATCGCCAAATTAGTATACATATCAGGCGACAATATAAACTTTCATTAACACTGTATCAAACAGTAGAAAAATCTGTATTATATTTACTGTAAATTCTTTCATTATGTTTAGTGGGGCGCATATGAGCAGCTAACTTCAAGTAGTATATCGCAGACATACCCTCACACCAAGGGAACATAACACAGATGTGAATTTACAAATTATATTCATGTATTAAATACTACGGATGATTTTACTACACATGAAATTAAATACTCTCCCAGTTCATAACAAATCTGAGCACTACAAACAACAATCAAAACGTAGAATAAAAAATATATACGAACAAGCTGAAATTGATTAAACAAACAATACATAACTGAAAACTAAACACAGATTTGACACATATATACACTCTCAATCACCACTTAAGAGACAAACACATACATAGACACAATATCGGACGGAAGTTAGTTACGCTCTCCAGGGTTGACATACTCGTTGTCAGCAGTGAACTGCTCGAGGTGGTACTGCGCCTCATACTTCTTGACATGCTTGAGCATTTCCTCCTGCTGTTCCTTGAGCTTGGGAGTGAGCTCGTCAAATACATCAGTGAAAAGCTGGCTGAGAGCAGGCTTCTTCTCATTCTCTGCATTTCCCAAGGCAGCAAGAACATCAGCCCTAGCCTTCTCCCTGGTGGCAGCTTCCTGGGCTTCATCCCAGAGTCCCCTAGATTCGAGGAACTTGCGGAACCTGACAATGGGGTTATTTCCAGTCATCCACTGCTTGATTTCGTCGACGTCTCTGTACCTAGTGCTGTCGTCTGAGGTTGAGTGGTGGCCCACCCTGTAACTCATTGCCTCGATGAAGAAGGGTCCTCCCTTCTCCAACATATGCTCCTTCGCCTTCTTGGTAGCAGCGTGGACAGCCAAGAGGTCGTTTCCGTCTACTCTGATCACGGGCATTCCATAGGCCAATGCTCTCGATCCGATTCCGTCTCCTCTGTATTGGTCGTGAGTCTGCAAAATCGATTCATAGAGAGCAAGCGAAAGTGGGGGAAGCCGATGCGTAAAATGAGAGGTAAGGTAAGGAAACGAGAGAACAAAATACATGCACAAGAAAGAAAAAACGTGCACAAGAAAGAAAAGACATGCACAAGAAAGACAGATATTCATAGTACAGAGATGTCAGACATAAATTCATAAACATATATGAGAGGGGTTTGCTAAAGAACTGGGATATATATGCACATATGAGAGGACATACAGGAGTGGAGATGGCGTATCCATTGTTTCTGCAGAAGAAGAGGACAGGCGCTTCCCTGGTGGCTGCGATGTTAAGCGCAGCGTGAGCATCTCCCTCACTTGCAGCTCCCTCTCCGAAGTAGCACACAGCGATGTTTCCGTTACCCTCTCTCTTCAATGCGTACGCAGCTCCAGCAGCCTGGGGCATCTGGGTAGCAAGGGGGAGGAGATAGTCTGGATGTTGAGGGCCCTTGATCCATAGTGAATAGGCATCTGTCTTCCCTTTCCAAGGTCCAGAGTGGTCGAGAAGCACTGGTTTGCGAACTGCTCAAGAGTGAACCCACGCCACATCAAAACTCCAGCCTCTCGGTACTGGGCGAAAACAACGTCTCCGTTGTCCAGGGCAGCAGAAGATCCCACCTGGAGAGCCTCCTCTCCTGCATTCTGCATGTAGAAAGAGATACGACCCTGGCGCTGAGCATCGTAGAAGATAGAGTCCATCGTGTTCAACTCAAGCATCGTCTCATACACCTTCTTCATCTCTTCATCAGACAGCTGAAAAAATACATCATAATACATATATGCATGCTCAGATGTTAGAGGATACATGTCTGAACTATGGAAATCTACTGACACACCAACAAATACTGAGACTAACAAACGCATGCCCTACGTTCACACATCGACTATGAAGAGCAGACACTTACGTCACTCTTGAAGGAGGAGTCCAGCAAAACTCCGTTCTCGTCAATCACACGGTAAGTGGGAAGAGCCTTGGGAGGAGTCTGGATGAAGTCGGAGGTAATGTAGTTCAAGTGGGACCCAGGTACAGCGGTGGAGAACTGTTTATCCGAAAAAACCAAGAGCATATTCACGTTACTATGTTAATTCAAAAGTTCCCTTTCCATGTCTACAGAGGAACCATTCCCTCTCCATAAAAAATAATACTCAAGCGACTGGTTGGGCCCAGGTGACGAGTTAAACCCCTAGTTTTACACAATTTCGAATTTCAGGAAAGTGAAAAAGAACAGGTCCACACAGCATCGATTACTTACATCCAACTTCACCTTCTTCAACAAAGAGGAGGAGGAACCAAGGGAAACACGTTTGCTAACAGCTCCGAACATGCCTACTACTAAAACCAGAGTGATTGTATAGAAATTACCATTTTCGTTAGACTAAGCTTCTTTTACGAAGGAGAAAAGAACCACCGACTTTGGAATCATTTTTCTTAATTACAATTCAACTAACTATTCAAGTTTTCTTTAATTGTGCACACATAACCATTATTTTAGGTCATTATAATGTACAATTCTACAAAAAGTATACATGAGAAAGGACTTAAAGCACGTTAATTCATGTTTGCTCTTGATTTACAATCTTCGAAAAAATCTGCACTTTTTTTTCATCCCAAGTTTTTTTTTGTAGTTTTCGATGGAGCTTATGTGCATACTAAACTACCGGAAAATAAACATGCAAAATTATAAAATTTCATCTACATCCTATGAATCTATACATATACAGAAGTATGTGATGGAATGAACATACTTTAAGATGATTTATGCTATTAATGCCTTCTTTAGGCATTATAACGAAATTATTCATATTTCTACATTCAATCAAATAGTGGAACTGCACTTTACAATTCCAGGTACCACGAAAATGACCACGAAAAAGACCACGTAAGACTTTTACGTCAAGTAAAGCATACAGCATACATGCACATAAATAACATTTAGGGATACATACTAGAAAACGCATTTACGTGAAAAAATCTTCTCTGGTATTACATTCTGAATCATGGGAAAAAGAAAAAAGAGGGAAATGACCTGTGCCTTGACAATGTTTGCATGCTCGAATTTTCTTGCACTAGTACTAGCCCACAAGAAAATCTAACTGTTTCTAATAGATTATTTTATCTTTTACTATAGTCTTCTGTTGATCTACAGGTTATATAAAGAAATAGAGTGAAAACAAGACTAAAGCTACATTATATTTTGAAAAAAAAACGCTAGATTCAAATTTAGATATGGTAAGTTGATATCGAAAATATATTATACTGCACTTTTATAGTTTTTTATTTCATGTGCATACCATGTTCGAATTGACTCTAAATAGCATGCTCTTCCTTTATTTCCTCTCTAACTAACGTAAACACTTACTATTCATATCTTTATTTACAGCATAACCGATTGCTGGTATCTTGCCTGCAGTCGACTCCTATGCCTGCTGGCATAACGAGTACCCTTCTAGTAGACAACTATTTATGGGTATCCTGTCTGGACGGCTGTATTCAACGCCGTGACGCGAAGGTTCGTTGTACTTTCTTTCCATCGTGTTTACTGATTGACGCATGTTTGTCTACGTGTTTCATAGCTTATATGAACTAGCTCTACACGTTGATTTATGATATACTGTTTCCAAACTGCCCTATCTCGTGTTAATATTCTTTCATTATTCTCTCAATGCGGACTATTTTACGTTGCCAGAGTGGAACAATCATCGACTTTGTATGCCCCTCTGTGTACACCACTGGAGACTCTGGCTATGCCACTCGCCTGGAAGAAATCCACGGCCGCATTTGGGCTGTAGGAAGTGATAGCTCCATCCGTACTTACAATCGCAACGGTGAGTTGCTGAAGAAGTCTAAGCTCCCCTCTGGAAAGTTGAGCGGAGTGGCAGGGTGCGGAGATGTGGTGTGCGCATTCGCGAGGGATTCGAAAGTTGTCTCTGTGTTCGACACTGGACTATCTCTTGTCTCCCAAATCAAGGTCCCCGGAACCTCACCAGTCTCTTCTGTCTGCAGCAGCAGCAGAGGGTCGGCGTTAATTGCCACTGGGAGCGGTTCTTTGTTCTTAGTGGAGTCTGCTCTGACCGACCAATACCCCAGACTCAGACAACTTGGACTTAATTGGAAAAACTGTCTCAGCGGAGATGTAATTGTCGAGGGAGAGGAGGAGGAAGAGGATGTAGAGACTCAGACTGAGGGGGATTTGAACAGCTCGTTGATGAATTCTTCGTTTATGTCTTCGTTTGCGTCACCTTCAAAACCCCTCCGCCCTTTCAAGGGAAAGAAGTCGTCCTCTTCCTCTGCATCCTCTTCTTTCTCTTCCTCCCCTTCTGTCTTTCTCTGCCCCCTGTCTACAGGTTCTATCCTCTTACTCGGTGCGAATGGGGCGGGAGCAGTGATGCGTGAGGGATCCTGGGACGCCGAGGCGATGGATGTGGTCGGAGAGGGAGAGGTGAAAGTAGTGGAGGATAGGGATGCCTTCGTCTCAATAATCATCAACGGACCATCCGGGTGTGTGTGCAGTGTCGTTTCCAAGTCTTCTCAGAGCGTCTCTTCGTTTCCCCTTCAGAAAGGAGTGGGGGCATGTAGTGTGAGCGTGGAGGGATCGTCTCCTTCCGACTTATCTTTCTGGGTGGGGTCCTCCTCCACTCCACTTCTATCATCCTTCAAGGTGGACGAAGTAGAGGAGGTTAACGATGAGGAGAGGAAAGACGATGATGAATCGTCCCTTCCCTCTTCTTCCCTCGTGTCCTCTTCCCCTGCCCCCTTCCCCCGTCTCATTGGACCTGAAGAGAGAGAGGATACCAGGGAAGGAGTGATCAGAGAAGGAATCAGAACCATCGATACTCTCAAGGGAAAATTGATCGAGTCACACAACCTCATTGCCAAGTTGGAGAAGAAGAGGAAAGGTTTGAAAGAAAAACTAGCTGAGTCAGAAGAGAAGCTGAAAGAGACTAAGAAGGTTCTCGAAGAGTCTTCGCTGGATCTGGAGAAGGTTAAGAGAGAGTGCGGAGAACTCAAGCTGGAGTGCTCGGAACTAAGGGACGCGTTGAAGAAGAAGACTGACGAATGCATCGAAGTGGAGAAAGCAAGACAGTCGCTGGAGAAAGAGAGGGAAGACATCGACCAGGACCTCAGGGATGTTGAGGAGGAAGTCTCGAGACTGAAAGAGGAGTTGGCGGAGAAGGAGGACGAGGAAGAGAGAAAGAAACAAGAGGGCGAGAAGAGGGATGCGGAAGAAGATGAACGCAGAAGACAGACGAAGGAAGACATCGAGAACCTCGAGAAGCAGAGGGCTGCGCTGGAGGAGAGAGTAGGGGACTTGGAGAAAGAAGTTACGAAGAGAGAAGAGGAGGTGAAAGAGCTGGAGGGTGAAGTCAAGAAGCTCTCAGCTGAACTAGAGGAGGCTATCAAGGAGAAGGAGGAGTCCCTCGAGGAGATCGAGAGGAAGAATCAGAAGGAGGAGGAGAGAGAGGGAGCTATTTCTCAGCTCGCTCAGGACTTTGCTGAGTCAGAAAAATTGAGGAAAGAGGGAGATGAGGAGAAGAAGGGGTTGAAGGAGGAGCTAGACCAGATTGTGAAGGAGAAGGAGGAGGTGGAGAAGGAGAAAGATGAGATCGAGCGGGAAAGAGATGAGTGGAAGGGCAAGGCAGACGAGGCAGACAGATTGAGAGAGGAAGTGGAGAGGGAGAGAGATGAGCTAGAGGAGGAGAAGAAGGGATTGGAGAGAGAAGTAGAGGAATTAAAGGGAGATAAAGAGGAGTTAGAGAAAGAGTTGGAGAGAGAGAAGGAGGAGAGAAAGAAAGAGAAGGAGATAGGAGATGAGAGAGAAAGGATGTTGCAGTCTGAGCTGAAGGAGTCTAAGGAGAAGGGTTCGGATTTGGAGGAGGAGATTGCAAAGCTTATAGGGGAGCTGAAGGAGAGAGAGAAGGAAGTGGAAGAGGGGAGAAAGAGAGAGCAGGAAATATCTGAAGGCCTCGAGATGATGAAGGAAAGTGAAAAGAAACAAAGGGAGAAGGCTGAGGATGAGCTCTCTTGCTTGCTGAAGGAGCAGAAGGAGAGAGAGGAGGGCGAGAGGGAGAAAGCGAAGGCCTTAGAGGAAGAGATCGAAAAACTGAAGAAGGAGACTGAGGACTCTCTCAATCAGATTGCTAACCTTGAAGCGGAGGTGGAGAAGGAGAGGTCCGAGAAAGAGAGAGAGAAGAGTGAGAAAGAGGAGAGAGACAACAAACTCTTCGAGAAGGAAAAAAGATATCGAACTCAAGGACTCCGAGATTCTCAATTTGAACAGTACACAGAAGGAACTCAAGGATGAGATCGAAAAACTGGCTGCTGAATTATCTGCAGCCACGATTTCCCTTGGAGAGAAGGCAAACGACATAGTGGAGAGGCAGAAGGAGACAGATGGTTTGAAGAAGGAGGTAGATGAGGGAAGGGAAAGGGAGGCTCAACTCGAAAAGGAACTAAAGCAATGGGCAGAGAAAATGCAAGAGAAGGAGGAGGAGATTGAAGAGAACGGAGAGGGACAACGAGGAGCTTAGGACTATGCTGTTCGACAAAGAGGGGGTAATCGAGGAGAAGGAGAAGGAGATTGAGGAGAAGGTAAGTGAGATCGAGGAGAAAGACAGAGAGATCGAAGAGAAGAACAACTCAATCGATGAAAAGGAGAGAGAAATCGAACAGCTAAAGACTACGCTGGGCGAGAAGGAGAAGAAGATCGAGGAGAAGGAGAACGCACTATCCGAGATCGAGCTAGAGCTAAAGGAGAAGAAGAAGGAAGCAGAGGAGAAGGCAGCGGAGGTTACCGTTCTCTTGGAGAAGGTGAAGGCCCTTGACGAAGAGGTGGAAGCAAAGGAAAAGGTAATCGATGAGAAGGACAGGGAGATCGAGGAGAAGGAGAAACAGATCGAGGAGAAGGATGCAATCGTCTCTGAGAAGGACTCTCAGATCGAGGAGAAGAACACCTTGATCGAGGAGAAGGACTCTCAGATCGAGGAGAAGAACACCTTGATCGAGGAGAAGGACACCTTAATCGAGGAGAAGAACGCTTCAATTGCTGAGAAGGATGCTGCCCTTGAGGAGAAGGATTCTATCATCGGTGAGAAGGATGCCTTGATCGAAGAGAAGGACTCTGCTATCTCTGAAAAGAATGCTCTTATCGAAGAGAAGAACTCTGCTATCGCCGATAAGGATGCTCTTATCGAGGAGAAGAACTCTGTTATCGCCGAGAAGGATGCCACCCTTGCTGAAAAGGACTCTGAAATCTCTGAGAAGAACACCTTGATTGACGAGAAAGACTCTGCCATCGCTGAGAAGGACGCTGCTATCGCTGAGAGGGACGCTGCTATCGCCGAGAAGGACGCCACCATCGCTGAAAAGGACGCCACCATCGCTGAAAAGGACTCTGAAATCTCTGAGAAGAACACCTTGATTGACGAGAAAGACTCTGCCATCGCTGAGAAGGACGCTGCTATCGCTGAGAGGGACGCTGCTATCGCCGAGAAGGACGCCACCATCGCTGAAAAGGACTCTGAAATCTCTGAGAAGAACACCTTGATTGACGAGAAAGAGTCTGCCATCACTGAGAAGGACGCTGCTATCGCTGAGAAAGACGCTACTATCGCCGAGAAGGACGCCACCATCGCTGAGAAGGACGCCACCATCGCTGAGAAGGACGCCACCATCGCTGAAAAGGACTCTGAAATATCTGAGAAGAACACCCTGATTGACGAGAAAGACTCTGCCATCGCCGAAAATGAGGCTTCCATCGCCGAGAAGGACGCTGTTATTGCCGTGAAGGACGCTACCATCGCAGAGAAGGACGCTATCCTGGTTGAGAAGGACGCTATCCTGGTTGAGAAGGACACTGAGATTGCCAAGCAGAACTCCTTGATCGAGGAGAAAGACTCTGCCATCGCCGATAAGGATGTTTCCATCGCTGAGAAAGATGCTCTTCTCGAGGAGAAGGACTCTGCGATCGCAGAAAAGGACGCTGTCTTTGCTTCCCTCTCTGCCGAACTGAGCGAAGAGAAGAAAACGAACGAGGAGAAGGACGCGCTGCTCTCCGATAAGGACGCACTCATTGCCTCCAAAGACGTTTCTCTTGCTACCCTCAACGATTGTCTCAAGGCTGAGAAGAAGGAGGGAGAGGAGAAGGATGCGCTCATTGCCGAAAAGGACTCGACTATCTCTGCCCTCAACAAGTACCTTGAGGAAGAGAAGAAGAATGGATATGAGAAGGATGCTCTTATCGCTGCGAAGGAATCTGAGGTTGCTTCTCTCTCTGATCGACTTGATGAGGAGAGGAAGAAGGGAGAGGAGAAGGATGCTCTTATCGCTGCGAAGGAATCTGAGGTTGCTTCTCTCTCTGATCGACTTGATGAGGAGAGGAAGAAGGGAGAGGAGAAGGACGACCTTATTACTGCGAAGAACTCTGCTATTGCCTCCAAGGATGCTTCCATTGCAGAGAAGGACGCTCTTCTCTCCGACAAGGACGTCCTCATTGCCGAGAAGGACACTTCTATCGCCGAGAAAGACGCTGCTATTGCTGAGAAAAACGCTTTGATCGAGGAGAAGGATTCCGCTCTTGCAGAGAAGGACTCTGCCATTGCGGACAAGGACTCTGCCATTGCCTCTCTCTCTGACGACCTTGCTGAGGAGAAGAAGAAGGGGGAGGAGAAGGACGCATGCATTGCTGAGAAGGAGGCTGCTCTTGAAGAAAAGGATGCTACCATCTCTAAGAAGGACGCCGCTCTCGAAGAGAAGGATTCCACCATTGCCGCTAAGGACGCTTCTATCTCCGAGAAGGGCGCCTCTATTTCCGAGAAGGACGCCCTGATTGCTGAGAAGGACTCTACCATCACTTCTCTCACCGACGATCTGGAGGAGGAGAAGAAGAAGGGAGAGGAGAAGGACGCTCTCATTGCTGAGAAGGATGCTACCATCGCTAAGAAGGACACCGCTCTTGAAGAGAAGGACGCCTCTATCTCCGAGAAGGACGCCTCTATTTCCGAGAAGGACGCCCTGATTGCTGAGAAGGACTCTACCATCACTTCTCTCACCAACGATCGGGAGGAGGAGAAGAAGAAGGGAGAGGAGAAGGACGCTTGCATTGCTGAGAAGGAGGCTGCTCTTGAAGAGAAGAATTCCACCATTGCTGCCAAGGACGCCTCTATTTCCGAGAAGGATGCCTTAATTGCTGAGAAGGAGTCTGCCGTCACGTCTCTCACCAACGATGTGGAGGAAGAGAAGAAGAAGGGAGAGGAGAAGGACGCTCTCATTGTTCAGAAAGATGCCACAATCGCTGAGAAGGACGCTGTCATCGCCCAGAAAGATTCAGAGATCGAGGAGAGGGATGCGTCTATCTCCACCAAGGACTCTGCTCTTGAGGAGAAGGACGCTACGATTGCAACCCAGGATGCTAGTATTGCAGAGAAGGATGCCTTGATTACGGAGAAGGACGCTTTAGTTGCCTCCCTCCGCGGTGAGATTGAGGAAGAGAAGAAGAAGGGAGAGAACATGGCTGCTGTTATAGTTGAGAAGGATGCTACTATCGCCTCCAAGGACGCTTTGATCGAGGAGAAGGATGCTACTATTGCCTCCAAGGACGCTTTGATCGAGGAGAAGGACTCTTCGATTGTTGAGAAGGACTCTGCTATTTCTGCCAAGGACTCCACCATCGCCGAGAAGGACGCCTGCATTGCCTCTCTTACCGATGACATCGAAGGAGAGAAGAAGAAGGGAGAGGAGAAAGACGCTCTCATCGCTGAGAAGGACTCGCAGTTGGAGGACAAGGACTCAGAAATCACTTCTCTCACCAACGATTTGGAGGGTGAGAAGAAGAAGGGAGAGGAGAAGGACGCTTTCATCGCTGAGAAGGACGCTTTGATTGCCGAGAAGGACTCACTGCTGGAGGAGAAGGAGGCGACCATCCTCGATCTCAACGCGTCCCTTGCTGAAGCAAACGTCGCCAATGAACAGAAGACCACCTCCATTTCCGAGCTCACTTCCGACCTTGAGGACTCCAAGAAGGCTGTGGAGGAGAAGGATGCGCTGATTGACTCCAAGAACGCTACGATTGCGGAGTTAGATACTGTGATCTCTACTCACGAAGCCTCTCTCGCTGAGAAGGATGCGTTGATAGCAGAGGACGAGGCTCTGACCGAAGAAAAGAACGGAGTGATAAGCTCCAAACAGGCTGTCATCGACGAGCTGGAAGCTGTCATTGAGTCGAAGAATGATGCGCTCAATAAGAAGGAGGTCGTGATTACTGAGTTGGAGAATCTGGTTGGGGAGAAGGATGCTACTATTGCTTCCAAGGACTCTGAGATTGAAGAAAAGGATGCTGCCATTGTTGCGAAGGATGCCGCTCTAGAGGAAAAGGACGCTTCTATCGTTGTGAAGGACTCCGAGATAGCTGAGAAGGCTGCGGTTATTGCTTCTATGATTTCTTTGAATGAGGAGAAAGACGCCTCTAACGCCGAGAAGGACTCTGTCATTGCTGAAAAGAACTCTTCCATCGCAGAGAAGGATGCTCTGCTCGAGGAGAAAGACGGACTAATCAACGAGAAGAACGCCAACATCGACGCACTTAGCTCGACCGTCGCTAGTCTTCAGCGAGACAATGCAGACCAGAGAGATTCTATCGCTTCTCTTAGTGCTGAACTTGACGAAGAGAAAGAGTCCTCGATGCAGAAGGACACTGAGATAGCGCAAAAGGACGCTCTGATCGCATTCAATCGTTCGATTATTGATGATATGAATGTGACAGTGGGAGAGATGGAAGCTGTCAACAGCCAACTCACGGCCTCTGTCGCCGCCATCACTGCTGACCTTTCCGATGCTCAGAAGAAGGGAGAGGACAGCGATGCCGCGATCGCTGAGAAGGACGCTATGATCGAGGAAAAGGAGGCCCTCATCTGTGAGAAGGATGCCTCCATTGCTGAGATGAACTCTGCGATTGCCGAGATGGAATCTTCAATTGCTGTGAAGGACGCTTTGATTGAAGAAAATAAAGCCTCCATCGACGCTTTGAATGAGAGCGTGGCTGGCCTTGAGTTGGAGAACAAGAAAAAGGATGACCTCATCGCTTCTCTCTCCGACGATCTTGTTAAAGAAAAGACGACAGTCGATGAGAAGAACTCAATCATCGAGGAGAAAAACTCAGTCATCGAGGAGAAGAACGCTGCAATCTGTGACAAGGATGCCCTAATCGAGGAGAAGGACCGTTTGTTGGAAGAGAAGATTGCGACGATCATCGATCTCAACACCACCATTGACGATCTCAAGAAGGACAAGGATGACTTGAATCATCTCATTGCCTCTGTCACGAAGGATTTCACAGAGGAGAAGATAAAGGGAGAGGAGAAGGACGCTCTTATCGAGGAGAAGGACGCCCTTATCGAAGAGAAGGACTCTTGTATAGCTGAGAAGGAAGCCGTGATCGCCGAAAAGGACTCTCTGATTGAAGAGAAATGCTCACTAGTCGAGGAGAAGGACGCTGCCATCGCTGACAAGGATGCCCTCATTGCTGACAAGGATACCCTCATAACTGATAAGGACTCTTCCATCAGCTCTCTCACTGAAGCTCTTGATGAGGGGAAGAAGAGAGCAGACGAGAGGGACGCTCTCATAGTGGCCAAGGAGTCAGAGTTGAAGGAGAAGGACGCTTTGATTGAAGAGAAGGACAGACTGATCGGAGAAAAGGAGGCTGTTATCGCTGTGAAGGAGGGGTCACTCGACGACCTACGTGGAAAGCTTCAAGAGACTATGAAGGCTCTGGACGAGAGCAGGAGAAAGGAGAAGGAGCTGTCGGATGCTCTGAACTCAGTCTACGAGGGGTGTGACGATCTGTTCGACCATCACTTGGGAGAAGGAGAGCAAGAAAAGGCAGAAGTAGAGGCTGAGGTTTCGTGCGAGCAAGAAGAAGAGGGACTATTCATCTTCCGTCTCTGCTCCCATTGCTGCTGCTTCTGAACCTGAGCTTCTTCTTCTTCATCTTCTCCTTCTACTTCCCCTCTGCCTTTGCCCCTGATGTTGTCTCTGATTCTCCCGTAGTCTCTATTGTTGATGGAGAAAAAGAGAAGGAAGAGGTATTGGCCCGGAGGAGTCAGGAGAGGAGAAGAAGGATGAGGAGTCAGAAGAGGAGAAGGATGAGGTGGCTTACGAGACGAATGAAGAGAAGGAGGCGGAGAAGAGAAGGAAGGAGGAAACTCAGACAACTCCCAGCTTACACTGTCAGTTGTTTGTGACAGTGGATCGAGAGGTCTCCCACCTCTCCCTCCCTCTAGCTCTTCTTCCTACTCATCCCATCCTTCTCAGTCTTCCCGCCAATCTGCCTCCACTCCATCATCATCGTTCTCTCCTTTTGCCCCGCTCCACCTGCTCACCCCCACTGCCTCCGATGAGGTTGTGGTTTTCGGAGAGGTAGTTAAGGCAAAGGGAAAGACCAACCTCAGCAGAGGAGCTACACCCTCTCCTCACGGAGCAAAGGGAAGAAGGGATAAGAGCAGAAACAAACACAGACGGGAGACTAACCAATCTGATCCTTCTCTCCCTCTCCTTCCTCTCACTCTTCAGCTTCTTCTGCTGCTTCTTCCGCAGCTCCTTCTCCCGCTTCTTCCTCCTCTTCTTTCTTCAATTCTGCCTCTTCTCCCGCCGAGCCTTCTGCCTCATCTGCTCTGCCGTCCTTGAATTCTGTGCCCTCTTCATCTCCCTCTCCTTCCGCTTCTTTATCCTCCCCTGCTTCCGCCGTTCACTCTGCCCCCCCTTGCACTTCTACTTCTGCTACTTCGCCCTCTCCTTTCACTTCTTCCTTCCCCTCGCCTTCGACATCATCTGTTTCCCCTCAATCGTCCTCCACACCTTTCTGTTTCTCCCTTTCTCAGTCCCTCTTCCTCCTCTTCCTTTACCACCCTCCTCCCCCTATTCCCCCTCTCTTGTCTCTGTTGCCCTCATGCATTCCCCCACTTCTCGTTCCTGTTCGTCTTCTTCTCAGCCCTGAGAAGCGCAGTGACAGTGAACATGAGAATAAGAGAAGAGGACTGGGAAAGATCGACTCCTTGATCGATAAGATGAAGGAGACCATCGCAGAAAAGGAGGCGGAAGTGAAGAGGTTGCAGAAGGAGACGGAAGATATGACGAGACGAAAAGAAGAGGTCGAAAACGAAAGGGAGGAGTTGAAGAAGAAGAAGGAGGAGGCGGAGAAGGAGAAGGACGCTCTGATTGAGGAGAAAGACGCGTTGATAGAGGAGAAGGTGGCCGTTATAGCAGCCAAGGACTCTGAGATCGAGGAGAAGAATGCTTCTATCGCAGAGAAAGACGCATCAGTCGCCAAGATGGATGCTGAGCTCCAGCAGAAGAGCACCCTTATCGAAGAGAAGGATGCATTTATCGAAGATAAGGACTCTTCCATAGCTGAGAGAGATGCTTCTATTGCTGTGGCTATCGCCTCTATTGCAGAGAAGGATGCACTCATCGAACAGAAGGACGCAGTTATTTCCGAGAAGGTTGCTGCTATCGAGGAGAAGGATGCGTTGATTGAGGAGAGGGAGGCTATTATTGCTGAGAAAGACTCGACCATTGCAGAGAGGGACTCAGCCATCGTCGACAAGGACGCTTTGATCGAAGAGAAGAATGCTTTGATTGCTGAGAAGGATGATTCTATTTCTCAAAAGACTCAACCATTTCCTCGAAGGATTGTGAGATCAAGGAGGAAGGATGCTACCATCGCTGTCCTTACCGCCAATGTTACCGAGGAAAAGAAAAAGGTGGAGGAGAAGGATGCAATCATTGCGGAGAAGGACTCCTCTATCGCGGAGAAGGACGCCGCCATAGCAGAGAGGAACGCTCTCATTTCTGAGAAGGAGGCTTTGGTCAAGGAGAAGGATGCTGATATCGCCTCCAAGAACTCTGCCATTGCTGAGAAAGAGGCCTCGATTGCCGAAAAGGACGCTTCCATTGTTTCTAAGGACGCCTTGCTGGAAGAGAAGAGCGTTGCCATCGCTGAGAAGGACTTGGCCATTGAAGAGAAGAATTCATTGATTGAGGAGAAGGACGCTGCTATTGCCTCCAAGGACTTGACCATTGCTGAGATTGAGTCTACGATTTCCGAGAAGGACTCTGCCATCGCCGAGAAGGACTCTGAGATTGCCTCGAAGAACGCTTTGATCGAGGAGAAGGATGCTTCAATTGCCGAGAAGGATTCTGCCATCGCTGAGAAGGACTCTGAGATTTCCTCGAAGAACGCTTTGATCGAGGAGAAGGATGCTTCAATTGCTGAGAAGGATGCTGCTCTTGAGGAGAAGGACTCCCTCATATGTGAGAAGGATGCCTTGATCGAAGAGAAAGACTCTGCTATCTCTGAAAAGGACGCCATCATCTCATCTCTAACTGCCAAGGTTGCCGAGGAAGAGAAGAAGGTAAAAGAGAGAGAGGGCGCCATTGAGGAGAAGGATGCTACCATTTCCGACAAGAATGACATCATCTCTCAGAAGGAATGTGCTCTGGAGGAGAAGGAGACCGCCATTGCCGAGAAGGAGGCCGCCATTGCTGAGAAGGATGCCTTGATCGAGGAGAATTGCGTTACCATCGCTGAAAAGGATGCCTCTATTTCCGAGAAGGACTCTCTCATTGCTGAGAAGGATGTTCTGATCGACGAGAAGGACTCTGCTATTGCCGATATGGAAGCTCTTCTTGCTACTAAGAACCGAGTGATCGAGGAAAAGGATTCTGCAATTTCCTCTAGGGATGTTGAGATCGAGGAGAAGAACTCTTCTATAGCTGAGAAGGACTCCATCATCGCTTCGCTTACCGCCAAGGTTACTGAGGAAGAAAAGAAGGTAGATGAGAGGGATGTAACTATAGCCGAGAAGGATGCCTTGATCGAAGAGAAGGACTCTGCTATTGCCGAGAAGAACGCTCTGATCGAAGAGAAGGAAGTCTCCATTTCCTCCAAAGACTCGACTATTTCTGAGAGGGACGCCTCGATCGCTGAGAAGGATGCTTCAATTGCTGAGAAGGACGCCTCGATCGCCAAGAAGGACGCCTCGATTGCTGACAAGGACGCCTTGATCGCCGAGAAGGACGCCTCGATTGCTGACAAGGACGCCTTGATCGCCGAGAAGGACGCCTCGATCGCCGAGAAGGACGCCTCGATCGCCGAGAAGGACGCCTCGATCGCCGAGAAGGACGCCTCGATCGCCGAGAAGGACGCCTCGATCGCCGAGAAGGACGCCTCGATCGCCGAGAAGGACGCCTCGATCGCCGAGAAGGACGCCTCGATCGCCGAGAAGGACGCCTCGATCGCCGAGAAGGACGCCTCGATCGCCGAGAAGGACGCCTTGATCGCTGAGAAGGATGCTTCAATTGCTGAGAAGGACGCCTCGATCGCTGAGAAGGATGCCTCGATTGCTGAGAAGGATGCTTCAATTGCTGAGAAGGACGCCTCGATCGCTGAGAAGGACGCCTTGATCGCTGAGAAGGATGCTTCAATTGCTGAGAAGGACGCCTCGATTGTTGACAAGGACACTTTGATCGCTGAGAAGGAGGATATCATCGTCGCCAAAGACTCTTCCATCACCGAGAAGGATGTTATCATAGCTACCCTCACCGCTAAGGTTGCCGAGGAGGAGAAGAAGGTGGAGGAGAAGGACGCTTTCATCGCTGAGAAGGACTCTTTGATTGCCGAGAAAGACTCACTGCTGGAGGAGAAGGAGGCGACCATCCTCGATCTCAACGCATCTCTTGCTGAAGCGAACGTCGCCAACGAACAGAAGACCACCTCCATTTCCGAGCTCACTTCTGACCTTGAGGACTCCAAGAAGGCTGTGGAGGAGAAGGATGCGCTGATCGACTCCAAGAACGCTACGATTGCGGAGTTGGACACTGTGATCTCTACCCACGAAGCCTCTCTCGCTGAGAAGGATGCGTTGATAGCAGAGGACGAGGCTCTGATCGAAGAAAAGAATGGAGTGATAAGCTCTAAACATGCTGTCATCGACGAGCTGGAAGCGGTCATTGAGTCGAAGAATGATGCGCTCAATAAGAAGGAAGTTGTGATTACTGAGTTGGAGAATCTGGTTGGCGAGAAGGATGCTACTATTGCTTCCAAGGACTCTGAGATTGAGGAGAAGGAGGCTCTAGTTGCTTCTCTTTCCCATGACCTCGAGAAGGAGAAGGCGGATGCCAGTAATAAGAGCTCCACTATCGAAGAGAAGGATGCCATTATCACAGCTCTTACGATCAAGGTAGCCGAAGAGGAGAAAAAGGTGGAGGAGAGAGATGCCGCGATCAATGAGAAGAACACTTTAATCGAGGAGAAGGACGCAGTGATTGCTAGTAACGACCTTGAGCTAGAGTCAAAGGATGCCACCATTGCCGAGAAGGACTCTGCGATCGAGCAGATGAATGCTGCTATCGCCTCTCAGGATGCTGCTATTGACGAGAAGGATGCCTTGATTTCTGAGAAGGACGCATCTATTACTGAGAGGGATTCTGCTATTGCAGAGAGGGAGACAGCTCTTGAGAAGAAGGATGCTTTGATTGCGGAGATGGAATCTTCTATTGCTGAGAAAGACACAGCCATCTCGGAGAAGGATGCTAAGATCGCCGAGAATGATGCACTGATTGCCGAGAAGGATGCTTTGATTTCTGAAAAGGACAAGCTCATTGCTAGTAAGGACACTTCTCTTGCAGAAAAGGATGTTTCCTTGGCCGAGAAAGACTCTGCCATCGCTGAGAAGGATAGTCTTCTAGAAGAGAAGATATCTTTGATTGCCGAGAAGGACGCTCTGATCGCCGAGAAGGACGCTCTGATCGCCGAGAAGGAAGCTCTGATTGCCGAGAAGGACTCTTTGATCACAGAGAAGAATGGTTCGATCGCTGAGAAGACTGCTTCTCTCGCTGACAAGAACGCTATGATCGCTGTCCTAACTGCCAAGGTAGCGGAGGAGGAGGAGAAGAGCGAACAAAAGGATGCTATCATTGCAGAAAAGGACTCTTCGATCTCATCTATTTCCGAGGATCTCTCCGTGGAGAAGAAGAGGGCCGAGGATTTGGGAGCGTTTGGTCGAGGAGAAGGACACTGTAATTTCACAGAAGGAGGATTCTATCGCAGAGAAGGACGCCTCTATTGCTGCCAGGGACTCCGTAATTGCTAAGAAGGACTCTGCTCTTTCGGAAAAGGATACAGCAATTGCTTCCCTGTCTGCCTCCGTTGCTTCACTTGAGGCTGAAAAGGCTGTTCTTTCCGATGAGGTCGACGCTTTGAAGGCTTCTCTTCGTGAAGTAGAGTCTCTCAGTCGGGGGATTTTCTTCTGCTGTAGCAGAGTCTTCCAACACGAAACACATCCCTCTCCCCTCCGACGTTGTACTTACCATGGCTAGCCTCGATGGTCTCCCTTCCCCTTCTTCACCTTCACTCCTCGCCTCTGATTCTGCCTCTCCCTCTTCTGTTCCAGCCTTCGTTGTAGTTGTTTCCCCCCCGCTTCCCCCAAGAACACTTCTACCTCCCCGGCGTTATGTGACGAGGCTGAGGCTGAAGGCTCTTCTCACTTCCTCTCAGTTGACGTCAACCAAGAGGAACAGCTAGAGGATGAGCCTGAACTCTCTCGGTGCGATTGGTCCTTTGAACAAGAAGACGATGAAGCACAAGAAGAAGAGGGAGAGGAACAAAAGAGCAAGGCAGGCGAGAGAGAGAAACGCGAACGCTCTCGTTCTCGTTCTCGTCGTCTTGCTGACGATGACTGCGTTGCTTCTTCAGCTCTTCCTTCTCGTGCTTCTTCTCCCACTTCCGAGTCTTCTCCCACTTCCTCTTCTCCCTCTTCCTCTTTCTCTTCCTTTGGTTCTATTTCTGACGTTGCTCCTTCCGTTGATTCTATCTCCACTTCTTCGACTGCTCCCACTTCGCATTCATCTTCTTCCTCTGTTGCTGCCACCGATGTATCCGTGGAGGTATCGAAGACTGCCCCTGTTTTCGTTTCCCCCATTGCGAGAATTGTGAATGAGCTACATGAGCTAGAAAGGGTTGTAAGGGACAAGGACAACCAGATCTCCACTCTGAAGGAGGAGTTGCATTCTCTCTCGAACGAGAAGGAGAGCACTGTCGCTGATAAGGATTCCCTCATCGCTGAGAAGGACGCCGCCCTCGGTGAGATTGAAGCCGCTATCCTCTCTCTTTCTGCTGACCTTCAACGGGAGAGGGAGGACAAAGATGCTTCGCTCTCCGATAAGGACTCTATTATTGCTGCTCTTCACAAGAGTGTTTCCGAGAAAGACGCTTCGATCACAGAGAAGGATGCCGTAATTGCAGACAAGGACTCAGTCATCGCTTCGAAGAACGATTCTCTTGAGGAGAAAAACAACCTCATTGCCTCCAAGGAATCTGAGATTGCTGAGAAGGACTCTACTATTGCCGCTAAGGATGCTGCCATTGTTGAGAAGGATACTTTGATCGAAGAGAAGAACTCTGCTCTTGCTGAGAAGGACTCTGACATCAATTCTCTCTCCGAAGCCCTCGAGGGCGAGAAAAAGAAGGGAGAGGAGAAGGACGCTCTCATCGCTGAGAAAGACTCTGAAATCGCCAAGAAGGACTCACTGTTGGAGGAGAAGAATGCCATTATCGATGACCGTGACGCCACTATAGCTGACTTGGAGGTTACGAAGGAGAGACAGCAGAGCTCCATTGCTACTATTTCTTCCGACCTCGAGGACTCCAAGAAGGCTGCGGAGGAGAAGGATGCGCTGATCG
The DNA here is from genome assembly GCA_035043665.1 of Drosophila quasianomalipes. NCBI lineage: Eukaryota > Metazoa > Arthropoda > Insecta > Diptera > Drosophilidae > Drosophila > Drosophila quasianomalipes. The sequence goes on along the minus strand of JAWNMU010000630.1, from coordinate 121,025 downwards.
ACTCCAAGAATGCTACAATTGCGGAGTTGGACACTGTGATCTCTACCCACGAAGCCTCTCTCGCTGAGAAGGATGCGTTGATTGCAGAGAACGAGGCTCTGATCGAAGAAAAGAACGGAGTGATCAGCTCTAAGCAGGCTGTTATCGACGAACAAGACTCTGTCATCGAATCGAAGAACGATGCACTCAAGGAAAAGGAGGCGGCGATTGAGGAGAAGGAGACGGTAATTGAGGAGAAGGACGCTCTGATTGCTTCACTCACCGAGGATCTTGAGAAGGAGAAGGTAAATGCAGGTGACAAGGACTCCACCATCGGTGAAAAGGATGCTATCATTGCTGCCCTCACTGCGAAAATTTCCGAGGAAGAGAAGAAAATAGAGGAAATGAGCGCTTCAATCGTGGAGAAGGATAATGCAATTGCTGAGAGGGAGTCTACTATTACTTCAAAGGATGCGTTGATCGAAGAGAAGGATGATTCTATCGCTGAGAAGGAAGCTTCAATTGCTGAGAAGGAAGCTTCAATTGTAGAGAAGGATACATCGCTGACTGAGAAGGACGCCCTCATCAACACGCTCACCGAACGCATTGCTGATAAGGACGCTTCAATTGCTGAGAAGGATGCTTGCATTGCGGAGAGAGACTCCATCGTTTCCGAAATGGAGGCTTTGATTGCTGAGAAGGACACGCTCATTGCGGAGACAAAGGCTCTTATCGGCGCTAAGGACGCTATTCTCTTAGAGAAGGACTCCGTGATTGCCGAGAAGGACGCTGACATTTCTGCCAAGTGCGACTTGATCGATGAGAAGGATGCTCTGTTGGCACAGCTGAAGGCTGCTCTTGAAGAGAAGGATGCTGCTATCTCTTGTCTAAACGAGAAGGTAGAGCAAGAGAAGGAGAAGAGTATCCGAGAGAGACGATACCATTGCTGAGAAGGAGTCTGTTCTAGCGCAGAAGGATGCCGACCTCAAGGGTAAGGATGTCCTGCTGGCTGATAAGGAGGCTGCAATCGAAGCTAAGGATGCTGCCATAGCTGAGAAAGACTCATCTATTGCAGAGAAGGACTCAGTCATCGAGGAAAAGGACGCTGCTATTGCTTCCTTGGACTTGACTATCGCTGAGAAGCAATCTGCAATCGAGGAGAAGGACTCTGCCATTAACAAGAAAGACGCCTCTTTGTCCGAGAAGGATGCCACCATCTCTGATCTCTCCTCCACCATCTCTGCTCTTGAGAGAGACAAGTCCGCCATCGAGTCGGAGTTAGATGCTCTGAAGGCCGCTCTTCGTGACGTTGAGTCATCTGTGGGAGTGTTTTCTTCTGCGGTGACTGACTCTTCGAGGAGGAAGTCCGTTGCTCTGCCCAAGGGAGTTATGCTCACCATGGCTGACGCTGATTCAGCCAATGACTACCCTGACACCTCTTCTGCCCTCACCTCTCCTTCGTCCGTTACTTCTTCTTCCCTCACCCTGCTTTCTTGTTCTCCGTAACTCCCCCCGAGCCCACTGCCCATTCTTCCTCTTCTTCTGCCGAGCCCCAGTTGACGGGCGATGATACCGTCGCTGTTGACGGAGAAACGGCTGATGGCAGTGGGTCCTCTGGACTTCTCTCTGTTGATGTCGAGGAGGAAGATAACTCTGAAGCTGAGCCTGAGCTCTCTCCCGGCGCGATTGGTCCTTTGAACAAGAAGACGATGAAGCACAAGAAGAAGAGGGAGAGGAACAAGAGAGCAAGGCAGGCGAGAAGAGAGAAACACGAACGCTCTCGTTCTCGTTCTCGTCGTCCCGTTGACGATGACTTCCGTTACTTCCTCAGCTCTTCCTTCTCGTGCTTCTTCTCCTACTCCCGGATCTTCCCTCTCTGTATCTTCCGCCACTTCATCTCCTATATCTTCTGCTGCTTCCTCATTTGCCTCATCGCCTTTCTCTTCTTATGAGTCTAGCGCTGACGTTGCTCCTACTTCCGACCTCAACGCTTCATCATCTGCTGCTGTGTCCTCTTCCTCTATTCTCGGCGAGGAGTCGAAGACGGTGCCCGTGTTTGCTTCTCCTATTGCGAGAGTAGTGGGAGAATTGAAGGAGTTGGAGAAGGTTGTGAGGGACAAGGACGAACAGATCTGCGACCTCAAGGAACAACTCGTTGCTATGTCGGCTGCTAATGACGGTTCAATCGCCGAGAAGGACTCTGCTATCGAGGACAAGGATGCTTTGATTAGTGCCAAGGACTCATTACTAAGCGAGAAGGAGTCTGTCTTGGCTGAGAAGGTCAACGCCCTTGTAGAAAAAGACGCTAATATATCTGCCCTCTCCTCTTCTATTGCTGCTCTGGAGTCTTCGGTTGATGACTTAAAGCGAGAGCTAGAGGAGGCGAAGGAGGTGTTGAAGGAGAAGGAGAATGAGATTGAGATACTCAAGAAGGATGTGGAGGAGAAGGATGGCGAGATCTTCGCAAAGGAGGGGAGCTGGTGGATAAGGACTCGGTAATCGCGGAGAGAGAGGATGCCATCAAGGTGAAGGAGGCGGAGGGTGGAGAGACTTGAGGAGGATTTGAAGAGGAAGGAAGATGAACTCCGTAGCCTATCTGACTCGTTGTCTGGAAAGGATAGAGAGCTGGACGACGCTCACTCCGTTATGTCGGAGCTCGAGTCGAAGCTGATTGGCGAGCAAAAGGAGAGGGAGAGTTTGGATGCCATCGCTTCGAGTTTGAAGGTGGAGTTAGAGGCGCAGAAGACCCTCATCGATGAATTTTCCAAGCAGATTGATGATATCACCGCAGACGTAGCCGAGAAGGAAAAGGAGGCCGAGGAGAAGAATGCTGCAATTGCACAGAAGGATGAGGTCATCAGATCTCTTGGTGAAGATTGGAGGAAGAAGTTGGAGGAAGCAGAGGCAGAACTTAGGGCGAAACAGAGGGAAGCGGAAGGTCTCAAAGAGGACTTGGAGGAGCAGAAGGTGGTGTCAGAAGCTAAGCAAGACACGATCGACAAACAGAAAGACCAGCTGGGAGAGTTCTCTAAGGAGCTCTCGCTTGAGAGGAGAGAACCGAGTCTCTTTCCCACTTGTTGAGGGAGAAGGAGACGGAGTGCATGATGCTGCTGTCTGATAGAGATGATCTCAAGAAGGAGGTTGATGAGAAGTCGGAGGAACTCAAGGAGAGCAGAGGGGAAGCAGAGGACAGAGCGAAAGAGATCAAGGCGAAGGAGGAGGAGCTGACGGAAGCAAGGGAGGAGTTAGAAGCACTGAAGGCAGAGCTGGCAGAGAAGAACGGAGAGTTGATGGCGAGAAAAGGAGACATTGAGGAGAGGGACGCTGAGTTAGACGTGAAAGAGGCAGAGGTTAAGGAGAGAGAGAACGAGATCTTTGCGCTGAAGCAGCAGCTGAAGGAGAAGGATGCCGCTCTCACAGAGAAGGAAGAGGAAGTGCTTGCCAAGGCCGCAGAGGTTGCTGCGAAGGAGGATGAGGTCAATACACTGAACTCTGACTTAGAAGAGAAGGCAGACGAGCTGAGGGAGCTGGAGGAGATGGTGGAGCAAAATGGGGAGATGATGAAGAGCCTTTCCCAGGACATTAAGAAGACAAAGGACAGTCTCATTTTCAACCAGGACCGCGTCACCGCCCTCTCCGCCGAGAACGATGAGCTCAAGGGAATCGTTGCTTCTCTTCGAGACCAGGCTTCTGCTTCCGATGAGACTGCGAAGGAGCTGGAGGAGAATATCTCTGTCCTTTCACAGGAGAAGGCTGATGCAGTGACTCTCGCTGAGGATCTGGAGAAGGAGGCCAGAGAGAAGGGACGCATGATTGACTCTCTGAACGTGTTGGTAGAAGAAGGAAGGAAGGAGGTGGAGGGCTTGAGGGAAGACCTCGATTCCAAGGAGGAAGAGGCTGCTGCTCACAAAAGAGCGATCGCTGAGTTAGAGATGAAGCTTGCTGAGACACAGAAGGCTCTCGACAACGCAGAGGCTCAGGTGGAGACGGACAAGGAGTTTATCACGATGAGAGAAGAGGAGATTGCTGAACTCAATGAGAAGGTCGGGGTGAAGGAGGCGGAGGTCAGTGATAAGGAGAAGGAAGTGGAGAAGAGAGAAAAGGAGTTGGCGGAGAAGGACAAGGAGCTGGAAGAGAAGCAAGAAGAGATCGACAGCCTGACTGAACACTTGATGGAGTTAGAGGCATTGATTGAACTTAACACAAAGGAAATGAATTCTAACACGGATAAGATCAGGCAACTAATGGCTGCTACCGATGAGCTCAAGAAGGAGGTCGAGATTAAGGACATCGCCCTTTCCGATAGTGCCGACCTGCTGAACGCTGAGACCTTGAAGGCACTCGACCTCAACCACTCCCTCTCTGCCGCTAACTCAGACAAAGCAAGCCTTGCAAGTAAGATCTCTTCTCTGGAGGACGAACTAGATTCTCTCAAGAGAGAGCTGGCCGACAGAGAGGCTGAGCTGACGAAGAAGGATGCATTCTTAGATCAGAGAGCAGGGGAGATTGAGGTTTTGTCTGCAACAGTGGGAGATCTCACAAGGGATATCGAGGACATTGTGAGCGACAGAGATGAACAAATCAAGAGACAAGGTTCCATCATCGATGATCTCCGTAAAGACCTTGAGTCGGTCCAGAAAGAAGCACAAGAGGCGAAGGAAGACGCAGAGGAGAAGAGAGGGATCGTGGAGTTCAAGGATGAAATACTCCGAGAGAAGAACGAGTCCATTTCTGATCTCAACGCAGAGGTGGAGGAGTTGAAGAGATTGCTGGAGAGCGCGAAGGAGAAGTCGGAGGATGCCTACGGTATCATCGAATTGAAGAACAAAACAATCTCTGAACATGAGGATACTATCCACTCTCTTAATGACGACTTGGTGAGGGAGAGGCTAAATTCCAAGGACAAGGACGCCGCTCTTGCCGAGAAGGACTCTGTCATCGCTGACAAAGACGCCCTGCTCGAGGAGGACGACCTTATCAAACAAACACGCGCTACCATTGATGATCTCAACATTGCTATCGCGGGTCTCGAACAGGCTAACAACGACAAGGACTCTTCCATCTGTTCTCTCACCAATAACCTAGTTGAGGAGAAGAAGAAGGGAGAGGAGAAGGACGCTCTGATTGCCTCCAAGGACTCTTCCATATCTTCTCTATCCAACGAATTGGTCGACGAGAAGAAGAGCGGAGTGGAGAAGGACGCAGTTATCGTAGAGAAGGAACACCCTCCTTCTTGACGCCAATGCCGCCCTTGCTGCCTTGGAGGCTGAGTTGCAGATGAGGATTTCAGAGTTGTCTGCTCTTTCTTCGGATCTGGAGAATTCCAAGAAGACTGTGGAGGAGAAGGATGCGCTGGTCGACTCCAAGAACGCTACGATTGCGGAATTGGACACTGTGATCTCTACCCACGAAGCCTCTCTCGCTGAGAAGGATGCGTTGATTGCAGAGAACGAGGTTCTGATCGAAGAAAAGAACGGAGTGATTAGCTCTAAGCAGGCTGTCATCGATGAACAAGACTCTGTCATCGAATCGAAGAACGATGCACTCAAGGAGAAGGATTCCACAATTTCCGACCTGGAGAGCCTCATCAGTGAGAAGAACGTCACTATTACCTCTAAGGACTCTGAGATTGAGGAGAAGGACGCTTTGATGAAAGAAAAGGACAGGGAAATGGTTGAGATGATCGGAACCATCGACAACAAGGACCGCTCAATCGAAACCCTTTCCGACTCTATTTCTTCTCTCGAGAAGGACAGGTCCGCCATCGAGGCTGAGCTTTACGCTCTGAAGGCTGCTCTTCGTGACGTTGAGTCATCTGTGGGAGTGTTTTCTTCTGCGGTGACTGACTCTTCGAGGAGGAAGTCCGTTGCTCTGCCCAAGGAGTTGTACTCTCCATGGCCGACACAGACGCTCCTTACTCTTACCCAGACCTCTCTTCTGCCCTCACTTCGCCTAGTTCTTCCTCTGCTGCTTCATCTTCTGCTCCTGCTTTTGTACTCACTGTTTCCCCTCCTGAGACTTCCTCTTCATCTTCATCTTCCTCTTCCTCATCCACTTTCCCTTCTGCTCATTCTCAAACGCTAGATAACCCTGACTCTGTGAATTCCGACGCTGATGATGGAGAGCACAAGTCTTCTGCCTTCCTCTCAGTCGACACAGCTGAACAGAGCGGTGACGACGTGGAGCCCGAGCTCTCTCCCGGTGCGATTGGTCCTTTGAACAAGAAGACGATGAAGCACAAGAAGAAGAGGGAGAGAAACAAGAGAGCAAGGCAGGCGAGAAGAGAGAAACGCGAACGCTCTCGTTCTCGCTCTCGTCGTCCCGTTGATGATGACTCCGTTGCTTCCTCAGCTCTTCCTTCTCGTGCTTCTTCTCCTACTTCCGAATCTTCTCCCACTTCCTCTTCTCCCTCTTCATCCTTCTCATCTTTCGGTTCTACCGTAGGCTCATCTTCTCCCATTGCAGCCACTAACTCCTCTTCCACATACACTTCCTCTTCCCCTTCATCCGTCGCTGTCTCCACCTCTTCCACCACCTCTACTTCTACCTCCCCTATCTCTTCTTGCTCCACTCTCGACGAGGAGTCGAAGACGGTGCCCGTGTTTGCTTCTCCTATTGCGAGAGTAGTGGGAGAATTGAAGGAGTTGGAGAAGGTTGTGAGGGACAAGGACGAACAGATCTGCGACCTCAAGGAACGACTCAACGCCATCTCCCATGAAAGAGACTCTTCGCTCTCCGACAAGGACCAACTCATCGCTGCTGTGAATTCTAAGATCGCTGAGGAGGAGAAGAAGGTGGAGGAGAGAGACGGTACTATCGCAGAGAAGGAGTCCGACATCACTTCCCACTTGGCCACGATCGCTTCTAAGGATGCGTTGATTGATGAGAAGAATGACACAATTGCCGAGAAGAGCGCATTGATCGAGAAGAACGAGTCTTCTATTCTCGATTTGAACGCTTCTCTCTCCCAGAAAAACTTTGAGATTGAGCAGAAGGACGCTTCCATCGACTCTCTCTCTTCTGATCTCTTGGAAGAAAAGAAGAAGGTGGATGAGAAGGAGGCGCTGATCGATGAGAAGAACGTTGCACTGGTCGAGTTAGACAACATTGTCTCCACTCTGGAAGCTTCTTTGGCTGAGAAGGATTGCTCTATCGCAGAGAAAGAAGCCCTTATCGACGAGAAGGACGGAATCATCGAGTCTCTCACTGTCAAGGTGTCTGAGGAAGAGAAGAAGGTGGAGATGAGAGACGCTGTTATTGAGGAGAAGGAGATGTTGATTGCCCAAAAGGAAGAGTGCATCGCCGAGAAACTCGCTTCCATCTCTGAGAAGGTGGCTACCATTTCTGATTTGGAGCAGACTGTTGCTGATAAGGATTGTCTTATCGGTGAGAAAAACTCCGAACTGAAGGAGAAGGACTCAATTATCGAGTGTAAAGATGCTCTGATTGAAGAGAAGGAAGCTCATATTTCTGCCAAAGACTCTGAGATCGAGGAGAAGAACGCCGCTATTGCTGAGATTAACTCTTTCATTGCCGAGAAGGACGCTCTGATATCCGAGAAGGATGCTCTGATCGCAGAAAAGAACGGTTCGATTGCAGAGAAGACTGCTTCTCTCGCTGACAAGAACGCTATGATCGCTGTCCTCACTGCCAAGGTAGCGGAGGAGGAGGAGAAGAACGAACAGAAGGATACTGCCATTGCAGAAAAGGACTCTGAACTGGCGAGAAAAGATGCAACGATTGCTGCGAAGGACTCTTCCATTGCCGAGAAGGAGGCAGCTCTTGCCTCAAAGGACGCTTTGATCGAGGAGAAGGACTCTGTTATCACCGGTAAGGATTCTGAACTCGAAAGGAAGGATATTGCTATTGCCGAGAAGGACGCTCTGATTTCCTCTATGGAGTCGGAGATCGCCGAGAAGGAAATTGCAATTGCCGCCAAGGACGCTTGCATTGCAGCGAAGGACTCCCTGATCGAAGAAAAGGACACTCTACTCTCCGACAAGGATACCCTCATTGCCAACAAGGACTCCGCCATTGCCGCTAAGGATGCTGCCATCGCCGAGAAGGACGCTTTGCTCGAGGAGAAGGACTCTGCACTCGTTGAGAAGGACTCTTCCATTGCTTTACTTATCAACGACCTCACAGCTGAGAAGAAGAAGGAGAGGAGAAGGACGCCCTCATTATTGAGAAGGATTCCGAGATCGAGTTGAAGGACACTCTCGTGAGAGAGAAGAACGAGTCGATTGCAGTGAAGGACTTGTTGATTGCTGAGCAGGACTCTTCGATTCTCTCGCTCACCTCTGATCTGGAGGACGAGAGAAAGAGTGGAGAGGAGAAAGATGCAACAATCGCAGAGAGGGACGATGCGATCGAAGAGTTGACGCGTTTGCTGAAGGACAAGGACCTCACCATTGCAGAGAAGAATGCTACCATTGCTGGTCAGGACGAGACGATTAACGATCAAGACGCCACGATCTCTGAACAAGATGCAGAGCTCTCTGAGAAGAGGGCTACTGTTCTTTCCCTGATGGCCATCGTTTCAGACAAGGACTCGGAGATTGAACAGGCGGGACTAGATCTCGAGAAAAAGGAGGCTCTCATTGCCGAGAAGGACGCCGAACTCATCACCCTCAACGAGGAACTCGATGAGGAGAGGAAGAAGGGGGAGGAGAAGGACACTTTGATTGCTTCAAAGAACTCCTCTATCTCTGCCCTTTCCGACAACCTTGCGGATGAGAAGAGGAAGGGAGAACAGAAGGATGCAATCATTGCCGAGAAGCACTCTGATCTGGAGAAGAAGGACTCCGCTATTGCATTCAAGGATTCTCTCATCACCGAGAAGGACCTTATCATCGGTGAAAAGAACTCTGCCATCGAGGAGATGAATGCGTTGGTTGAGGAGAAGGAGGCTGCTATTGCCGAGAAGGACTCGGCTATTGCTGAGAAGGACTCGGCTATTGCTGAGAAGGACTCGGCTATTGCAGAGAAAGACTCGGAGATCGAGAAGAAGGGCTCTACTATTGCTGAGAAGGACTGCATTATCTCTGAGATGGAGTCTACCATTGCCGAGAAGGACTCTGCGATTGCTTCTCTCACTTCTTCCGTGTCTTCTCTCGAGAAGGATAGAGATGTCATCGAGTCGGAATTAGAGGCTCTGAAAGCTGCTCTTCGTGACGTTGAGTCATCTGTGGGAGTGTTTTCTTCTGCGGTGACTGACTCTTCGAGGAGGAAGTCCGTTGCTCTGCCCAAGGGAGTTGTACTCTCCATGGCCGACACCGACGCTCCCTACTCTTACCCAGACCTCTCTTCTGCTCTCACTTCTCCTAGTTCTCCCTCTTCTTCATCTTCTCCATTTTCTCCTTCTTCACCCGCTGCTTCTTCCTTCGTCTTCACTGTCACCCCTCCTGAGACTTCCTCTTCATCTTCATCTTCCTCTTCGTCTTCATCACTCTCTTCCTCTCCGGATCCTCAATCAGCCATCGACAACTGCGCCTCCGATGCCTCTGATTCAGAAGGCGGAGATTCTCGTACTTCTGCCTTCCTCTCAGTCGACACAGCTGAACAGAGCGGTGACGACGTGGAGCCCGAGCTCTCTCCCGGTGCGATTGGTCCTTTGAACAAGAAGACGATGAAGCACAAGAAGAAGAGGGAGAGAAACAAAAGAGCAAGGCAGGCGAGAAGAGAGAAACGTGAACGCTCTCGTTCTCGTTCTCGTCGTCCTGCTGACGATGACTCCGTTGCTTCTTCAGCTCTTCCTTCTCGTGCTTCTTCTCCTACTTCCGAATCTTCTCCCACTTCCTCTTCTCCCTCTTCATCCTTCTCATCTTTCGGTTCTACCGTAGGCTCATCTTCTCCCATTGCAGCCACTAACTCCTCTTCCACATACACTTCCTCTTCCCCTTCATCCGTCGCTGTCTCCACCTCTTCCACCACCTCTACTTCTACCTCCCCCATTTCTTCTTGCTCCACTCTCGACGAGGAGTCGAAGACGGTGCCCGTGTTTGCTTCTCCTATTGCGAGAGTAGTGGGAGAATTGAAGGAGTTGGAGAAGGTTGTGAGGGACAAGGACGAACAGATCTGCGACCTCAAGGAACGACTCAACGCCATCTCCCATGAAAGAGACTCTTCGCTCTCCGACAAGGACCAACTCATCGCTGCTCTGACTACCAAGGTCTCTGAGGAAGAAGAGAAGGTTGGACAGAAGGAGAGCGCTATCATTGATCTTAACGCATCCCTCGCCGACATGTGTGGTCTGAACGAGAAGAAGGACGGAGTTATCTCATCTCTCTCTGACGACCTTGCTGAGGAGAAGAAGAAGGGAGAGGAGAAGGATGCCTTGATTGACTCCAAGATTACTGCAATCGGAGAGCTTGATAACGTGATCTCTACCCTCGAAGCCTCTCTCGCTGAGAAGGATACGTTGATTGCAGAGAACGAGGCTCTGATCGAAGAAAAGAACGGAGTGATAAGTTCTAAACAGGCTGTCATCGACGAACTGGAAGCGGTCATTGAGTCGAAGAATGATGCACTCAAGGAGAAGGACGTAGCTATCGCCGATTTGGAGAACATTTTGAGTGAGAAGAATGCATCCATCAACGCAAAGGACGCAGAGATCGAAGAGAAGAAGTCCTTTATCATCGAAAAGGATGCTATTCTCTCCGATCAGGACAACCTCATTGCTGAGAAGGATGCCCTACTTGCTGAGAAGGATGCCCTAATTGCTGAGAAGGATGCCGCTATTGCTTCCAAGGAGGTTCTGATCGAAGAGAAGGACACTCTGATTGCCGAGAAGGACGATGTAATACTTGCTAAGAATTCCACTATTGATGACAAGGACGCTGCCATCTTTGCTCTGACTGCGAAGGTTGCAGATGAGAAAAAGAAGGCGGAGGAGCAAGAGGCCTTGGTCCAGGAGAAGTTGATCGATATTGGAAATCTCAATGAGGTTGTTGCTGCTCACGAAGCATCTCTCGCTGAGAAAAGTGAAGTTATCAGCAGTAAGGAGTCAATTATTGATGCACAGAACTCGATCATCGAGTCGAAGAACGATGCACTCAAGGAGAAGGAGGTTGCGATTGCTGACTTGGAGAATCTGGTAGGGGAGAAAGATGCTACTATTGCTTCGAAGGACTCTGAGATCGAGGAGAAGGACGCTTTGATTGCCCATCTTTCCAAGGATCTCGAGAATGAGAAAGTTAATGCTGGAGACAAGGACTCCACTATCGAAGAGAAGGATACTATCATCGCTGCTCTTAAGATCAAGGTCGCCGAAGAGGAAAAGAAGGTGGAGGAGAGGAGTGCTTTGATCGAGGAGAAGGAGGCAGATATTGCGGAGAAGAACGCGTTGATCGATGACAAGGAAGCTTCTATTGTCTCGAAGGACTCAGTCATTGCTTCCAAGGAAGCTTTGATCGAAGAGAAGGACGCCCTCATTTCCAAGAAGGAGGATCTCCTTTCTGAGAAGGATGCATTGATTGCTGAGAAGGTCTCTTCTATTACTGCTCTTCACAACGACATAGCCGATGAGAAGAAGAAGGGACAGGAGAAGGACGACTTGATCGCTCAAAAGGTCTCTGATCTTGTTGAGAAAGACTTCTATCATCGCCTCGAAGGACTCTTTGCTTGAAGAGAAGGATGCTCTTATTGATGAGATGAATGCCACGATCTCTCTCCAAGGACTTCAGATCGCCGATAAAGACTCCGAACTGAAGAAGAAGGACTCTATTATCGAGGAGAGAGAGACTGCGATTGCTGCCAAGGACTCTGAGATCGAGCAGAAGGATGCTTCCATTGCCGAGAAGGATTCTCTGATTGCCGAGAAGGATGCTCTGATTGCCGAGAAGGACGCTTTGATCGCAGAGAAGAATGGTTCGATTGCTGAGAAGACTGCTTCTCTCGCTGACAAAAACGCTATGATCGCTGTCCTAACTGCCAAGGTAGCTGAGGAGGAGGAGAAGAACGAACAGAAGGATACTGTCATTGCAGAAAAGGACTCTTCCATCGCTTCCCTTTCCGACGAGTTAGAGGGCGAAAGGCAGAAGGGAGAGGAGAAGGACGCGCTGATTGCGTCCAAGGATTTATCCATTGACTCTCTTACCGATGAGTTGGAGAAAGAGAAGAAGAATGGAGAGGAAAAGGACGCTTTGATCGCCGAGAAAGACTCTGAGTTAGAGAAGAATGAAGAAGTCATTGCTGAGAAGGACGCTTTGATTGCCTCTAAGGACGCTTTGATTGTGGAGAAGGATGCGGTGTACGCGCTGCGAAGGACTCCGCTCTCGGGGAGAAGGATGCTACTATTTCTGAACTGAAGGCGTCTACTTCTTCTAAGGACGAGCTTATCTCCGAGAAGGAGGCCTTGATTACCGATCATAAGAACGAAATCGACGCGAAGAACGTTCTTCTCTCCGACAGGGACGCTTTGATCGCAGCCAAGGACTCTACTATATCTTCCTCACCGAGGATCTTGAGGAGGAGAAGAAGAAGGGAGAGGAGAAGGACGCAACCATCGCTGCCAAGGAGTCTGAGCTGGGGAGAAAGACACTTTGATTTCTGAGAAGGACGCTCTATCGAGGAGAAGAAAACTGAGATCAACGAGAAGGACTCTATAATTGCCTCTTTGATTGCGACGGTTTCGGATGAGAAGAAGGTGGAGGAGAGAGACGAGGTTATCGAGAAGAAGAATGCTACTATCGTGGAGAACGTGTCATCAATTGAGGAGAAGGATGAGACCATCGCTTCTCTCCGCGACCAGCTTACGAAGGAGAAGAAGAGTGGGGAGGAAAAAGACGCTCAAATCGCCGACAAGGATGCGCTGATTGCCGAGAAACACGTGTCAGACTCCGAGAAGGACAAGATCATCGAGCAAAAGCACGCAGACCTCGCCGAGAAGGACGCTATACATCGCTTCGCTTACTGCTAACAGTGGCGGAGGAAGAGAAGAAGATCGAGATGAAGGACGCTGTGATCGCCGACAGAGACACTGCCCTTGAGGACAAGGACATCACGATTTCCTCTATCAAGGAGCTCCTTGAGGACTCTGCCCGTGAGTTGAAATCTAAGGATGCTCTCATTGAGGAGCGGGAGTCTACCATTGCTGAGAAGGAGTCCGTGATCACTGACAAAGAAGCTCTGCTGCTTCTCTCTCCGATGAGCTCCGAGAAGGAGAAGGAAGAAGAGAGAGGAGAAGGACGCTTTGATAGCCGATAAGGATAGCTACTATTGCCTCCAAGGACGCTTTGATCGAGGAGAAGGACTCTACTATTGCTTCTCTTTCTTCCAGCCTCTGCAGATCAAAGAGAGCCAACGAAGAGAAGGATGCTCTCTCATCTCAGAAAAGGACTCTGCACTTGTCTCCAAGGACGCTACTATTGCCTCAAATGAGACAGAAATCGCTGAGAAGGACTGTTCTATCGCTGAGAAGGATGCCATCATCGCTGCCCTCACCATCAAGGTTGCCGATGATGGAGAAATACGGCGAGGTTGGACGCTTTGGTCGAGGAGAAGGACTCTGAGCTCGAGGCCAAGAACGTCACGATTGCCGAGAAGGACTCTGCCATCGCTGAGAAGGACTCTGAGATTGCCTCGAAGAACGCTTTGATCGAGGAGAAGGATGCTTCAATTGCTGAGAAGGACTCTGCCATCGCCGAGAAGGACTCTGCCATCGCCGAGAAGGACTCTGAGATTGCCTCGAAGAACGCTTTGATCGAGGAGAAGGATGCTTCAATTGCTGAGAAGGACTCTGCCATCGCTGAGAAGGACTCTGAGATTGCCTTGAAGAACACTTTGATCGATGAGAAGGATGCTTCAACTGCCGAGAAGGACTCTACCATCGCTGAGAAGGACTCTGCTATTGCTGCCAAAGATGCTTCCATTGCTGAGAAAGACGCGTTGATGGAAGAGAAGGATATTCTTCTCTCAGACAATAATGCCCTCATCGCTGTGAAGGACTCTTCCATCGCCTTCTTTCCGATGATCTCTGTGAGGAGAAGAAGAAAGGAGAAGAGAAGGACGCTCTACTTGTTGAGAAGAACTCTGAGATTGCTGTCAAGGATACCGCGATTGCTGACAAGAACGCGTTGATCTTGGAGAAGAATGCCGCTATTGCTGAGAAGGACGCTACTATTGCCTCTAAGGAGGCTTTGATCGTTGCGAAGGAGTCCGAAATCGAGGAGAAGAACATTCTTCTCTCCGACAAGGACGCTTTGATTGCTGCCAAGGACTCTACTATCTCTTCCCTGATCGATAATCTTGAGGAGGAGAGGAACAAGGGAGAGGAGAAGGACGCACTCATTGCAGCCAAGGACTCTTCCATTGCCTCTCTTTCTGATAGTCTCGACGAAGAGAAGAAGAAGGGAGATGGAAAAGATGCTCTGATTTCCTCCAAGGACTCTGAAATCTCCGAGAAAGACTCTGAAATTGCCTCTAAGGACGACTTGATTGCTTCTCTGAACACTAAGATCACTGAGCTCGAGATAGATGCTGCCGGAAAGGACTTATCTTCCTCCGAAAAGGATGCTTTGATTGCGGCTAGGGACTCCTTCTATCTCTTCCCTCACCGATAGTCTTGAGGAGGAGAAGCTGAAGGGAGAGGAGAAGGACACCCTCATTGCCCAGAAGGACGCTTTGATTGCGGAGAGAGACGCTCTACTCGCATCTAAGGATGCTTTGATTGCGCAGAAGGATGGTCTCATCTCGGAGAAGGATAAGGATGCCGCTATGAAGGATGCTGCCTTGGCTGATAAAGACTCTGCTCTGTCCGGAGAAAGACTCTGTTCTTTCCGAGAAGGATGCGGCTATCGCTTCGAAGGACTCCAAAATCGAAGAGCAGAGGACTGTTCTGGATGATAAGGAATCCGTCATCGCCCTTCTGACTGCTAAGGTTGCTGATGGAGAGAAGAAGGTGGAGGACAGGGACAAGGCTATCGCTGAGAAGGACCGTGCTGCTGAGGAACAGGATGCTTCTATCGCTTCTCTCTCCGATGAGCTCGAGAAGGAGAAGAAGATAGTGGAGGAGAAGGACGCTTTGATAGCTGATAAGGATGCTACTATTGCCTCCAAGGACGGTTTGATCGAGGAGAAGGACTCTACTATTGCTTCTCTTTCATCCAACCTCGCAGATCAAAAGAGAGCCAACGAAGAGAAGGATGCCCTCATCTCAGAGAAAGACAATTTGATCGCTGAAAAGGACTCTACTATCGCTTCTCTTTCTTCTAAGGATGCTACCATAGCTGCACTTTCATCTAACCTTGCTGAGGAGAAGAAGAAGGGAGAGGAGAAGGACGCTTGCATTGCTGAGAAGGAGGCTGCTCTTGAAGAGAAGGATTCCACCATTGCTGCTAAGGATGCTTCTATTTCCGAGAAGGACGCCCTGATTGCTGAGAAGGACTCTACCATCACTTCTCTCACCAACGATCTGGAGGAGGAGAAGAAGAAGGGAGAGGAGAATAACGCTCTTATTGCTGAGAAGGATGCAACCATCGCTAACAAGGACATCGCTCTTGAAGAGAAGGATTCCACCATTGCCGCTAAGGACGCTTCTATCTCCGAGAAGGACGCCTCTATCAACGAGAAGGACGCCTCTATCAACGAGAAGGACGCCCTGATTGCTGAAAAGGACTCTACCATCACTTCTCTCACCAACGATCTGGAGGAAGAGAAGAAGAAGGGAGAGGAGAAGGACGCTCTCATTGCTGAGAAGGATGCTACCATCGCTAAGAAGGACGCCGCTCTTGAAGAGAAGGACGCCTCTATCTCCGAGAAGGACGCCTCTATTTCCGAGAAGGACGCCCTGATTGCTGAGAAGGACTCTACCATCACTTCTCTCACCAACGATCTGGAGGAAGAGAAGAAGAAGGGAGAGGAGAAGGACGCTCTCATTGCTGAGAAGGATGCTACCATCGCTGAGAAGGACACCGCTCTTGAAGAGAAGGACGCCTCTATCTCCGAGAAGGACGCCTCTATTTCCGAGAAGGACGCCCTGATTGCTGAGAAGGACTCTACCATCACTTCTCTCACCAACGATCTGGAGGAAGAGAAGAAGAAGGGAGAGGAGAAGGACGCTCTCATTGCTGAGAAGGATGCTACCATCGCTAAGAAGGACGCCGCTCTTGAAGAGAAGGACGCCTCTATCTCCGAGAAGGACGCCTCTATTTCCGAGAAGGACGCCCTGATTGCTGAGAAGGACTCTACTATCACTTCTCTCACCAACGATCTGGAGGAAGAGAAGAAGAAGGGAGAGGAGAAGGACGCTCTCATTGCTGAGAAGGATGCTACCATCGCTAAGAAGGACGCCGCTCTTGAAGAGAAGGACGCCTCTATCTCCGAGAAGGACGCCTCTATTTCCGAGAAGGACGCCCTGATTGCTGAGAAGGACTCTACCATCACTTCTCTCACCAACGATCTGGAGGAAGAGAAGAAGAAGGGAGAGGAGAAGGACGCTCTCATTGCTGAGAAGGATGCTACCATCGCTAAGAAGGACGCCGCTCTTGAAGAGAAGGACGCCTCTATCTCCGAGAAGGACGCCTCTATTTCCGAGAAGGACGCCCTGATTGCTGAGAAGGACTCTACCATCACTTCTCTCACCAACGATCTGGAGGAAGAGAAGAAGAAGGGAGAGGAGAAGGACGCTCTCATTGCTGAGAAGGATGCTACCATCGCTAAGAAGGACGCCGCTCTTGAAGAGAAGGACGCCTCTATCTCCGAGAAGGACGCCTCTATTTCCGAGAAGGACGCCCTGATTGCTGAGAAGGACTCTACCATCACTTCTCTCACCAACGATCTGGAGGAAGAGAAGAAGAAGGGAGAGGAGAAGGACGCTCTCATTGCTGAGAAGGATGCTACCATCGCTAAGAAGGACGCCGCTCTTGAAGAGAAGGACGCCTCTATCTCCGAGAAGGACGCCTCTATTTCCGAGAAGGACGCCCTGATTGCTGAGAAGGACTCTACCATCACTTCTCTCACCAACGATCTGGAGGAAGAGAAGAAGAAGGGAGAGGAGAAGGACGCTCTCATTGCTGAGAAGGATGCTACCATCGCTAAGAAGGACGCCGCTCTTGAAGAGAAGGATTCCACTATTGCTGAGAAGGACGCCTCTATTTCTGAGAAGAATGCCTTGATTGCTGAGAAGGACGCCTCTATTTCTGAGAAGGATGCCTTGATTGCTGAGAAGGAGTCTGTCATCATGTCTCTCTCTGACGATGTTGCTGAGGAGAAGAAGAAGGGAGAGGAGAAGGATGCCTTGATCGCCTCTAAGACCGATCTGATCGCGGATAAAGACTCTTTCATCGCTTCTCTTTCTGAGTCCCTTTCGGAGGAGAAGAGGAAGGGAGAGGAGAAGGATGCTGCAGTCGCTTCTAAGGAACTAGAATTGGAGGAGAAGAACGCTTTGGTCTCTTTGAAGGATGCTTCAATTGCCGAGAAGGATGCTGCTCTCGAGGAGAATGTCAATGCCATCGCTGAGAAGGATGCTTTGATTGCCTCTAAGGACTCTTCGATTGTTGAGAAGGACTCTGCTATTTCTGCCAAGGACTCCACCATAGCCGAGAAGGACGCCTGCATTGCATCTCTTACCGATGACCTCGAAGGAGAGAAGAAGAAGGGAGAGGAGAAAGACGCTCTCATCGCTGAGAAGGACTCGCAGTTGGAGGACAAGGACTCAGAAATCACTTCTCTCACCAACGATTTGGAGGGTGAGAAGAAGAAGGGAGAGGAGAAGGACGCCCTTATTTCTGCAAAGGACTCAGAGCTTAAGGAGAAGGAAGTGGCGATCGCCGAGAAAGACTTCGCCATTTCCTCAAAGGACGCATTGATTGAAGAGAAGGAGGCGCTGATCAAGGAGAAGGAAAGGGAGCTGTCTTTGAAGGAGGCGGAGATCTCATCTGCGAAGGAGGACCTGGCTTCGAAGGAGAAGGAGCTGGAGGATCTCAGGGAGAGACTTTCTTCAGCAGAGAAGGAGGGAGCAGACGGTGCTTCCACTATCGAGGACCTCAAGGACAGAGTTATCAAGTTGGAGAGAGAGATCGAGGTTGTTAGGGATATTTGCGATGAGAGAATTGCCTTGCTAGAGGGTGAGAAAGAGAAAGAGATGGAGGAGGTTGTTTCCTCTCATAAAGAGACAGTCGATGTCCTTGAACAGAGGCTCAAGGAAGAGCAAGAGCTCTCTGCTGCTGCGAAGGTGGAGGCGGAAGCGAAAGAGAAGGTGTTGGAGGAGGAGAAGGAGAGATTGGTGGTAGTAGTTGATGAGGCCAAGGCGAAGCTGGAGGAGGAGGAGAAGAAGGGAGATGCGCTAGAGAAGGAGGTGGAGGAACTCAAGAAAGACCTCGCTGATGCTAAGACTGCGGTGGATGCGCTTACCGTTCTTGTCGGAGAGAAGGAGGCGGAGGTGGAGGAGAGGAGGATGGAGGTGGAGGAGAGGAGGAAAGAGGTGGAAGAGGCCAGGAAGGAGGTGGAGAAGAAGGACACAGACATTGAGGCGAAGAAACAGGAGTTGAAGGCAAAGGAGGAGGAGGTTGAGAGGTTGAAGGTGGAGGTTGAGGTTAAGGAGAAGGAGGTGGAGGAGAAGGTGAGAGAGGTGGAGGAGAAGGAGAGGGAGAAGACCGAGGCTCTTGCGTCCGCTGAGGAAGAGAAGGAGAGTGCAGCTGAGGCAGCACGTGAGGAGAAGAAGAGGGCGGTAGAAGATGCTGAGGATGAGAAAAAGAAGGCTCTCGAGCATGCTGAGGAGGAGAAGAAGAATGCGATCGTTGCTCTTGAGGAGGAGAAGACGAGGGCGGTTGAAGAGAAGGATGCAGTTATTGTTGAGAAGGAAGGTGAGGTGGAAGCGAAGAAGAGGGAGTTGGAGGAGAAGGAGAAGGAGTTGTCGTCTCTTCGTTCCGCCCTTGCTTCTCTAGAGAATTCCTCCGACGTCCTAAAGTCTGAGGGGAGAGACAAGGACGCTCTGATCGCTTCCTTATCTTCCGAGGTGGCTGAACTCAAGTCGCAGTCAGACGATCTCTCCTCGCAGCTCAAGGATAAACGGGACATGCTCGATAAAGTCCAGGGAGTCCTGTCTGGACCTCCTGCTTCCCCCGATGATTCCTCCTCTTCCCCCTCTTCTTCTGTCGATGACTCCTGCTTGAAGCTGAGTCAATCTAAGATCGATGAGCTGAAGAAAGCGAATGATGAGCTGGATGCCTTGAGGGCAGAAAAGGAAGAGTTGGTGAAGGATGTGAGGGTCAAGGAGCAGGCAGTGGAGGATGCCAAGGCGGAGATCGAGGCTAAGGAGAAGCTGTTGGCTGATCTTGAGTCAGAGTTGCGTGGAGCGGAGGAAATCAATGCCGCTCTGACAGCGGATGTGGAGGACAAGGAGAAGGAACTGAGCGCAGCAAATGACGATCTCTCTGAACATCTTAACACGATCGATGAAAAGAGTCAACGCATCACTGAACTGGAGTCTGCGGTATCGGAGCTTAAGGAGAACCTCTCGAACAACCTCGATGTGAACGACCAGCTGAACGCTACGCTCGAAGACCTCTTGTCGCACAAGACTGCTGCTGATGAACACATCTCTGAGCTCGAAGAGAAGAGGGAGAAGGAGAGGAGCACATAGCTTCTCTCGAGAGGGAAGTTGAGGAACTCGAGGCGGAGAGAGCTGCGTTCGTGAAGAAGATGAAGAGGACTCAAAAGAAGCTTTCGGATGCCCACCAGCTTCTCGGAGCGACTGCCGACGCCCTTGCTGCCGAGAAGGACAAGACGGAGGCGATGGAGAACGAGAGCATCACACAGTGCATAGCTGTGGAGAAGTATGCGCACTCGAACTCTATCCCGAATGAGAAGGATATGAAAGTTGAGTTGAGAGAGAAGGAGATTGTGATTGAGAGAATGAGAGAGTATGTAGAGAAGCTCGAGAAGGAGAAACAGACGGAGGTTGGAAAGCTGAAAAACGAACTCGCGATGTCTTCGAAGAGAGAGTATGCTGCGATGGAGGACGCTAGGAGGCTGAGGGAGGAGGGGCCTGGACTTCTCCGTGTCGCGAAGAAGAAGGAACCCTTGTCCAACTCTTCCTCAGCCTCCTCCTCTGCCTTCTCTTCATTCAACGCCTCTGCTCCTGCGCAGAAGAAGCAATACCCTAAGTCATCATCATCTGTTCAAACCACCAAGTCCTCTTCTTCTAAGGACTCTCTCTCCATCCGCCCTGCTGCACCCAGAGCCACGAAGTCCCTCCGCTGTCTCTGTCGACTTCGGAAAGGCTTGTACCCCTACTACTCTGAGGAAGGCAAAGGTAAGGGATGGAGAGGCGACGCTGTCTCCTATCGCCATGGACTCATTTGATGACGCTGACGACGAAGACCTCAGCTCCGTTGGAACCCACTCCAACAGATCGCCTGACCGCTCTTCCTCTTCCCCCTCTGCCTCCCACGCAGAGTCCTCCTCTCCACCGCTGACCAAGAAAAACCCCTTTTAAATGCCCTGCTCGTGTTGGCAAGGGAGTTCAACGATGGAGAGAACCCTGAGCTTGAAATCGATGCACTCAAAAAGCTCAACGACGTCGAAATGCTCGATGCCCTCAGATCTCTTTCGAATGCCCTGAACGAGAAGAGAAAGGCTTAGGCGACCTCCTAGACTACCCAGCACTCGATTCATTATTTTACGAGAAGAGAAAAGCATATGCCATGAGATCCAATTGCTAGCACGGTTTTTTTTTATTCCTTTGCTCGACTTCATTCCGCAAATCTAACATTTCATGTTCAAACTGCTTTCTCCCCTTTCCCTCCTCTGCCCCTTTCCCCTTTTCCTCTGTTTCTCACCCTTCCTGAACCATTCATTGCGGAGTAATTTGCATCTGAACCACCATCGCCCCGTGCTACGATCCCCTTCTTCTTGCAGAGTGTTTTTATGTGTTTTTTTTGTGTGTGTGTGTGTGTGTTTTTTTTTTATGAATTTCCATTGGTTTGCTTTTCTAGTTTGTGTTTGGTTTTCACTAGTGTTGATATTTAATTTGGTATGTCCGTGTTTGTGTTATGTTGCATTTTATTTTGTTTTCTTTTATTTTCTAAATGGCAATGTGCCTTGTTGATATTTCTTGTGTTGTCTTTGTTTTATTCAACTTGTTTGAAATTATTTGTTTGTACATACTACGTCTTGTTTCGATGTTTTGTATTTGTTTTCTCTGCATACAGTTTTTTTCTACAACTTTACTTTTACTTCATTCGATTGATTTCTTTTAACTACACTGTGATTTAAGTTATTTCTTCTGTCTTTACGAATATTATACGATTACGTTTCAGCTCATCTATGTTTTGTCTTTAATTTCGAATTTACGAATTACTATTTATTGGTTTTGCTTCACGAAAGTTATTTTAATTAGTTTCAAATAAACTACAGTTGCACATATAACAAGTGTATGACATTATCAACCATAGCATATTATATTATACTTGCATATAGCATGTATTACATACACATGCATATGCAGTGAGAATACGCTACAATCATAACACTCCTCAAATTAACCAGGCTTCACCTTAGCCGGTTAAGGCTGTTCTATCTTCATTTCTAATAACTAAACAATCGCAGTGTCTTCACCAAAAAAACATTGAACATCAGCAGCCAATGGTCGACCAACAACCGTTGTCTAAATAAAAAAAAAAGAACGATGACAGTGAGGTTTGAACTCACGCGGCCGAAGCCAGCAGATTTCGAATCAGCCCCCTTAACCACTTGGGTATGTCACCTATATGAGAAGATTCGAAAAAGTACGTTTATTGACTATGCCATTTAATTTAATGTAAGCAAGTCCTGTCTGTGTACTTGTTAACATTCTACTAGTTTCGTGCTCAAACGTGAGAAAGTCAGTAGCCTTAATTAATAAGTGTGAAAGAAAATAGGACTTGTTCACAATCAATGCTCTTCGCAAGGGAAGTGATTAACTAGCGATTTTAATGAATAGCGCTGCCCAGGAGACACAATAGAAAACAAATGAAGAATAAAGCAAAAAACAAATTACTGATACACACGCATATGCATTACAACCTTGCAGGAAGGTACAGTAACAATCGCATTAATTAACTATACATGAAAAAGGTTTATTAATTAATTAATTATACATAACAGAATTCAAAGGTGAGGAGAATAAAAACAAGTGGATCACACTCAGGTCCAATACGAATCGACCGTTCGAGTTGAGAACACAGCAACAACAGACAAATACATTCACAGAAACCAGCACCACACAAGGAGTGGGGAAACGAGTGGATGAAGGGCCAGGTTGAGTCGCCGTAGTCTCTTCTGAACGCAGACAGCACCGCGCAAGACGACGCTGATTCGAGGATCGTTGATGAAATTGATGGAAACACGTCTCTAGATTAAACTTAAAAATATTGAAATAAAAACGACTCGGCCTAAGAGAGGGGCGCAATACAATGTCGCAGAGGAACAGAAACAACCGAGACTAATGTTTTGCTCCTCCTCACCCCACGACGAGCACAGTTAGGAGAAGGGACCAAATACGTAGGGCAGAAGATAGCTAGCCACTTAGTTGTCAGCAGCAAGGATCTCGGAGACCTGCTTCTTGGTGTCCTCCCAGGAGGTGACAGTGTGTCCAACAGTCTCTGTGTGTGCAGGGGGAGGGGGGGGGGAGAGATAAAAAACAAGAGACAGAAAGAATGAAGAAGGTAAGGTATTTAGCGTGGAATGAATAGAAAAAATAATGAACACAGTGACTAGTAAAGACAGAGTGAAGATAGTAGATAGAAAATAAACTTACTGGGGTGGTGGAAGATCTCGAAGTCGTTTCCTCCCTTGAAGGTCTTGTCTCCGAAGAAGCGGATCTCTTCGAATCCCTCCTTCTCGAGGAACTGAAGGCAGTCTGTGCAGCGCAAGCAAATGTGAAGAAAGGAGGAAAGTGGGAGATACAAAAATAAGATTAGACATCACTAAGATACGAGGAGCACACAATCTGCCAGAAGATGACTAAACCAGGAGGTAGATCTGAGAGAGATGAAGACGAGCTATAATAACAGATTAGAGTCAGCAGTGAACGTACAAGTCTTGTCCCATCCGGTGGGGAAAACGTCGAAGGAGATCTGTCCTCCGATGGAGTAGGTGAGCTTGAAGTCGGGGAACTTAGCCTCAAGAGCCTTCACGAAATCAGACCTGATTCCGTTAGCCTTGTCGTACACCTCGTACTCATCACGCTCCTGCTGAGAACAGTTACGTCCGACAGGGGAGATGTTCAACAATCCATCGCGGAGTTCAATGAAGGTTCCGTTGGGAGTGGGAGTAAGAGGAAAGAAAGGAAAGGACATGGGGAACACAATCACGAGGACAATAAGAAAACAAAGATAGAGATACAACAGTTCGACTTTGATATATAACGTGAAGCACTTGCATGATGTATGCATAAGAGATGTGGCAATGTGGCATGCGATCAGTGACTAGTGAGGGAAGCGATTGTAGGAGTGGTTGTTTGTACTTACGTCTTGACAGGGATGTCGATCTTGGCGATGTACTCGAGACAGAAGTTCACGAACGACTTAAGACGGTCGTATCCGAGGTAGCTCTTGATAGACTCCTGAGAGAAGAGGGTGGCTGCGGGAGAAAGAGAGGGGTAGGGGCGGGGGAAGAGGCGAGGCGGAAGGACGTTAGAGAAATAATATACATGTACAAACTTGGACAGAAATGACATCTTATGAATAGTAAATGCCGTATAACAAACTGTGCTACATTTCGCAAACAGACACGTATATGACAGCTAAGAGCAAACGCAAGAGGCATTGGATGATGCATGAACATTGAGAAACACAGCAATCAACGTAACGACCAACCAGCGTATTCAGACTGGTCAAAGGGGGTAACAACTCGTGAACTTACCATTCTTGTAGGCCATGAGTCCGTTCTCGAAGAAGACGAAGTCGAACTCCTCGAGGATCTGGGGGAGGGCGTTGGGCAACGTATCGAAGAGGGAAATGGAATGGAACAAAGACAGATAGAGAGACAACAGAGTAGATAAACGCGAATTAGATGACACTGAAAGCAACGAACGACTGAGAAAGGCAAGGATATACCCACATACACATGGGAGTTTGAGCACATGTGCACAAGTACACACGCGCGAATTAGAAGTTTGAGCACAGATTACGGAAGAATAGCTTACGGAACAACCATCAATCAACATACCGCTTAGGTCCGAGCTGCTCAGCCTGCTTTGCGAGGTCAGATCCTCCGACAATTCCAACGTAAGCCTAGAGGGTTAAAAAAATGAAACAATTGAGGAGCGAGTAAGGATGACGAAAAAGAAATGAAACGGAGAGAGAGAACGAGAAACAGACTATCATTCGCATTTACAGAGGCTACGACCACGATATGCAAAACACACCTTCTCACGAAGCTCTCGAACTTCTCCATCTCGAGGGTAACGGTTTGACGGGGAACAGTGAGGGTTCCGTCGACGTCGAAAGAGGAAGATACGCTTGGGGTGGGGCTTGGACTTGATGGAGATGGAAGACTGGGGGACGAGCTCAGGCATTTCGACTTAAAGCACAACAAACACACAAGATCCGTTAGGAACACATTTCATAGACGTGCAGGCATTATACATCCATCGTGTAATTGGGACCGTCTTATGAACAACAGATATTCATGCAGCGATTCAGAAAAAGGAACAATTGCATGCAATAGAACGAAACAATACATCAAATGTAGTGAAATCTCCGCAATCACGATAAATTATTCGCCAAATATAAACATAAGCTTATTCAACGCAAGATTATGAAACGATATCATGAATAACGCTACACAAAAATATAAATAACGAGTGATTCCTATGATTATCATGTGGGCATGTGATATTAGAAATCCAACTGGCATTGAAAAAAAAAATATATAGATATGCGTATGCAGGAAATAGATAACCAATGTAGTATAATAGAAGATCTGGTTGCATTCAGGACTCCCATGCTGTTGATGATACAAGGGATTATGTATTAAATTCTGCAACTTTCGCTTGTACATCAAATCGACCATTCGAATTCGACATACCACCTTATTTCTATATTTATTTATGAATAAATTAACAGCTCGTTCAGCTTTATTCACAATATGATGGAAAGCGAAAAATATCATAGTAACAACAGCTTTTGTGCTAACTAATCAATTTCAAAAGACACACATGTGCTGATATATATTTGAAGTCTGTATGCTTGAAACTTGAAGGTTCTGATCGATTCATGATTGTGTTCTTCATTACATTCATAACTACTAACGACAGCCACACATTCTAGAAGAAAATTTATTTAGTAAAAGAATAGGAGATAACGAGAGCTTAATAAATGTTTGTTATGTATGTTTGAACCATCATAATAACACTGCCCATACATAAATGAACACTGTCTCATTGACATATATCGATGTCGTCCTTCTGCATAGAAAATGCGAATGTGTTAGCTGTTCTAAGGCAGTTAATGAGTTTGTCTTCTAGATCCAGTCCATAGTCGGAAGATATTTGTCTCTCAGAACTCCGTTTTCACGTTCCTACATAAGACCTAAAATAGATTGTGCAACATCTTTAATGTCATTGTATTGGTGTAGTCGATCGATGTATTGGTCCATGATTTTCTTGTCCTTCTCTTCGTTGCGAACGCTATCTAGCAAACATAGCAATTCACTTGTCTTACGTTCTGAACCTCTCGTTTCTTTTTCTCCACCTCAGAGTTTTCTGAAATCGAGAGTGGGAATGTTCGTCACCGCATCCTAGGGCAGCCTTGATTTTGCTCATTTTGATAGTTTGAGCTTTTCTGACATTCTAGACAAAAACTTCCTTATGTTATCGCATGCCTCATCTCTGTGAACTGGAGATTATTTTTGTTTAACTTTCATGATTAGACTTTCCTCCATGCTTCGAGGAAATCTGTTGTGGGGTTGTTTGTTCTTTTTGCTAGGGAAGGATTTGAGATTGTCACGAGGGGGACCTACACAAAGCGAAACAGACTCTGAAGGACTTTCTATTGAATACGCTTTGGTAAACATGGATGTCACATTAACGTTCGCCAGCGCATTCGCATTTCTCCCTTCACGTGTTGATTCTATCTTTTTGCAAATATCCTCTGAAATATTGACGCATACTTCTCTCTTTTCCCTACACGTAAGACGTATGCAATTATAATCATGCATCAGAGATATATTGTTTGCAAAACAAAGAAACACGCATAACTTCGATCAATCGAGCACGCAGACGAATCGTTCATACTTTGCATCACGACCATATCTATAAGTTTTGTGTTTTTTCTTTCTTTGTGCATTTCATAATCGCATAAGATAGGCATTAGTTTAAACAGGCATTGGTTTAAACAGGCATTTATTATTCTCACGCACTAGAGATTACGCAACTTACTGGGGGGGGGGGGGGGGGGGGGGGGGGGGGGGGGGGGGGGGGGGGGGGGGGGGGGGGGGGGGGGGGGGGGGGGGGGGGGGGGGGGGGGGGGGGGGGGGGGCGCACATTGCATTTATTTCCAGGAAAAGTTACAACCTTGTCTTTCACACCTGAATATAATACAATTAGAGAAGTAAAGTAGGTATGTTAGTGTCCAAGGAAATACAACAGTATATCAGTATATCCTTTTCTCTTTCATGTTACGGAATGGCATCACATTCGCAAATATGTGAAAGTCTTACATTTCTCAAAAGAACCCTGCAGTTGTACGCCTACATTCTTCCCATCTAATGATTTCTCGATATTTTCAGCTATAGCCTTGTCATATTCAGGGAGTGATTGAAATGACAAGAAATCTTGCGCACTATCTGAAGACTTTGGCCGCTTACTTGGTGGCACTCCAGTAGTATTTGATTTCCTCATAATTATACTTCAATGTTCGCAGTTTGAATAAAGAACAGTATTATGTGTATTATATTGCAGAATAAATTTAGTATGCACACCGCAATGTAATTTGTCGGACTCAATCTTGGACATCCCTATGATGACCTCCCGCCAATTCCTAACTATTCAAAATAATAAATTGGCACGAGTACGCAGCTAAACACGTTTCAGATATAGATATAGTTTAGTGAAGAATGTCTTTTTTTTTTTATTATTATATTTAATCATTTCGTACTCCCATAATAATTGTATTTTGAGATGTTCACTCTATGACATGTTTAACCAGTCTTTATTATAGTTGTTGCTTCTGTCTTCAGTTTAATAAAGTCTATTTTATTTAACAAAATAATTCATAATAGAGTACAAAAGTGCAATATACGATACATAACTTGGAATCTCATGTATATGTTTCCATGCACGAAGAAAACATACGAATTTTATTTTAGGAGATACATGCTATCAAGTTTGAGCGCATGATATTAATTATATTCTTAAATAATTCTACATAAACGAACCAACAAGATTTCTAAAATGTTTCTCTCGTCAATCAAATCAATTAGACCGCTGTCGAATTACTAATATGATCGAGGTGGGTCGTGTAGTTTGACTACGTAATTTCCATTCTCATTTTGATTGTTACATATTTCCTCCTTGTCCTTGCGCTGCACCTGTGTTTTACATCAATAACTCTTTACTCATATTATTTATTTTACTACAATTCAACACGTTATATACACATATTCTATAATCCTGAAAAATGTATAAAATTTGTGTATGCATAGATACATGTCAGAAATCCAGCTTGGAACTTCACTCGTAAGGGCATTTCTTCATCAAAATGGTTGTGGAGAGATTTCTTTAAACCGTCCTAAGGTAGCTTTTTATTTTTTTTATACATAAAAGTATGCAGTTTATTAAAATATATGTATGCGTTATTTTTCAAGTTGTTGTGATATTCTGGAGACTTCTTAATTTACTTTATTTCTGTCTTTTATGTTGTGTGTTGTTCAGAGTCTCAATGCCCTCAGCAAAGAGATGTTCGTGGGGGTGATCCAAGCTCTTCACTTCTTTAGATACAATCCCTCCACATTGGTAACTTGTCTTTCCTTCCATGTTGTGATGCTGCGCATAGTTTTTTATACTGCAGGCTATGATAAAACAATGCACACTTTCATTTCTGAGCATGTGCACTAATTGCAAGTATTTACTGTATCCTATCTTCGCATTTTATTAACCCTACAAATATTAATTTTTCATAAATATAGTTCATTATCATCTCCAGTCCCATTGAGAAGGCTTTCTGTGCTGGAGGAGACATAATCAAGCTCGTGACTGCTTCTTTGACTGACACTAAGGTATTTATGTCTGCATACTTGTCATTGTTTTTTCTTTTTCTCTTTGGTTTTTCTAATCCTGGAATCAGTCACTATATTCACATTCACATCTATGAGTATGTATCATGCACTATCTAATCTTCCCTTGTATGTTGTGTGCGTACATACTTTCCTGTGTGTTTGTCCCTCGCAGTACCTCTCTGACTTCTTCCGCTTGGAGATACCTGATGGACTATATCATTTCTACCACTTCCCCCTCCCCGTCATCGCTTCCTCACCAGGGGAATCGTCATGGGAGGAGGAGTAGGTAACAGCCACATTCTGTCGTTCACCGTGTACCCAAACCACACTCTGTCGTTCACCACGTGTACCCATACACCTTGAATATAATGCATAGTCCATTCTCGGTTGCAGTGCACCCTCTGTCTCTCCTCTTCACTTCCATTCTCGCATCGTCCTCTTGAATCTTACCCTCTATATGCATTCCACCCTATACGCTTCTCCATACCCCACCCGCCCTACCCCACACATGCACCCTTTGCTCAAACAACCTCACTGACTCTTTGCCCCTTCCCCTCCTTTCACTGCCTACACAAGGACTCTCGATCCACTGTCACATCCGCATTTGCACCGACACGACAACGTTCGCTATGCCTGGAGGTAGGACTTCTCTCATCGCGAAGTAAAAACTAAAAACAAATGATGCAGACAAAAACGAATCCACCAACGAGCTAAGCGAAGCAAATGCGTTTAATTAATCCCATTGCTCTCGCTTCGTTCTTCTACGGCATGCGCTTATTTCTCGGACATCATCACATGATCTCCCTTGGCCTCCCCTTATTCGATTCTCCAATTAATTTGGCATGCGCTTTCTCATACGCTCTCTTTTACACCATAGTTATGAATATGTATGTCTCTGTCTGACCCTCCACCCTTCCTTCTCCTAAATCTTCTCGCCTCTCTCTTTCTTTCCTCCCTTTTACCTCTTCTTCTTTCCCTCTTCTTCTTTCCCTCTTCTTTCCCCCCTTCCCTTGCAACACCTCTCACACCCTCTCTCGCATCTCCTTTTAATTTTCTCCTTCCCTTGCCTCCCCTCTTTTACTCCGGTAGTCCCGCATCGGCCTGTTCCCCGATATTGGGTCCTCATGGTTCCTTCCTAAGCTCACCACTAACCTAGGTAATGCCATGTATTTTGTTGCATCAATCTTCGACGATGCATGCTAATTTTCCTCTTGAGCTCGTCAGCTGATACCGCAATCATTAATCTTCCACTCTCTTCCTCTCTGTTTTCTCTGTTCTTCCCCTTGTCTCCCCTTATCTCCCCTTTCCTTCCCCCTTTTTTCTCCTTTTTTTTTCCCTTTCCTTTCCCTTAGGAAAGTATACTGCGATGACTGCAGAGTCTCTTACCGCAGGTGATTGTTTCCACGGAGGAGTATCTACTCACTACACTCCTCTTCCTAAGGTAGCTCATTTTCTTTCCTCATCTTCGATCCTCTTCCTCCTCTTCCAACCCCTTCTCTCCCTTTCCTTGGCCTTCCCATCCCTCCCTGTCCCCCCCCTTTCCTTCGATTTATGTATTTTTTTTTACTTTTATCTTTAGCCCATTTCCTTTCTTCTCCATCCCCTTCATTTCTTTCTTTCTCATCATCACTCATGACTCGATTTCTATTCCTTCCTCATCCCCACTTGTATTGTTTTTCTAACATATACGCCCTACCACACTTGACATTCATATTTCCAATCACATTCTCTTCTACATTCCATACATCTTCCTCTCCATCCTTGTATTCTGTTTCCTCGTATCCTGCCCTCGTTCTTCCTCCTTCTCCTCCTTCCTCCTACCTTTCCCTCCCTCTTCCTCCTCACTTATCTTATTCTTCCTTCTTTTACCTCCGCAGTATAAGGAGTTGATTTCGATTCTTCGCACTTGCGTGGCTCCCACTTCACTTGTGTCCTCGCTCTCTTCCCTCAAAGACCCCTCTCTGAAGCTAGGAATCCTTAAGGAGTACGTTCTCTCCACCATCCGCCACATCTCTATTCCCTCCCCGGCGTCTCCCTACCTCTCTGCCAGGACCGGATCAACAGTCTCCGCTCGCCCCCACCTCCTGAGCGCTTCCTCTATCGACCCCCCTTCAGTGGATGTTATTGTCCCTCCCTTCGACGGCATCCCCATCCCTTCCCACACCCTCTTCACCCCTCCTCCTCCCACTATACTCTCCTTCCCCTCACCCTCAGGGCTTTCGATAAACACTCAGTGAGAGAGATCTTCAACCAGCTCACCCACGTCGCTAACAACGACACGGATGCAAACGTCTCTTGCGAAGAGATCGCCTTTGCCAAGCAAACACTAGACACTCTTAAATTGAGATCAAAGAGCTCACTCTACGTATGTTTGAATACTGTGCTGTCTTCCCCCTCTTCCTCTCCTCTATTTCCCGTTCCTGTCCTTTCCTTTATTCTCCTTTCCCTTTGTTTTCCTCTCCCTTATTTTCTTTTCTTTTCCATTCCTCTTACTTTCTCTTCATTCCTTTCCCCTCCTTTGCATGTTTGATCCGTTTGCTTTCTCTCTCTCCCGCCCTACGTTCCCTCACATCTCCAACCCCTCTCATTATCATACAACCCCTTGTAAAACCCCTGTAGTTCCATCTCCTATTTTCTCACCCCTTATTAATATCTCATCTGAAATGTGTTTTGTTTGCTACCCTTTCTGTCCTCATTTCTTTACTTTCCCCTTTCTCGGTCCCCTCTTCCTCTCCTCCTTCTCATTTTTCCTCCCTCCTCCCTCTCCTCCTTTGCTTCTTCGTAGTTGGCGAACCAACTGTTAATAAGCGGAGCTCGTTGTGAGACGATAGCAAGTGCGTTCATCATGGAGTACCGACTGGGTTCCAGGGTTCCTTTGCATCCGATTGCTAGGAGGTAACGCAGAGAATGGAATGTATTACGGTCACTGTCTTCTCTTTACCGCGGTTATTCATCTCATGATCTCATGCATGCAACACCTCGCCCTATCTTTGCCTTCTTAACACGAACTAATGTGAATACATGCATATACATCGTGTGCGTAACGCACAGGGAGTTCCAGGAGGGAGTGAGGGCTCTGTTGGTCGACAAAACGAATGATCCCAGCTGGGTCGAGCTCGACCTGACGGATAAGGAGGAGGTTGAGTACTTCGCCTGGTTCATCAGACCGTTCGGATCCAAGGAATCCGGGGCCCCAGAGAAGGAATGCGTGCTTCCTGCCCATATCCAGAGTGCCCTGCTCGCTGCCCCTGATAAACAGTTCGCTATTGACGGAGTGGTGATGTACTCCCCTGGGGATTATCTCAACAAGAAGAGAGATCCTATCGAGGTACACGAACTCTTCGACGGGTACTCTGGACTCCTCTCCAGGATTGTCAGCGGAAGAAAGGAGAGGTCTAAGTTATAGGAAAGTATACCAGTAGAGTTATTTTCCTCGTGTCTCAAATTGCAAGTACAGTACGCTTCTGAACATTATTAGCATACATTACTTGATGTTTCCCTCTATTTCCCTTTGCATTATACATATATTTTCTTATCGTGTGACATTTTATGAATACGCTAGTAGCATTGTTTAAGTCAATTTGCATGTTTTTTTGGTTTGCATAATTCCTTAAAACCTTTTTTTTTTTTTTCTTCTTTTTTTTTTTCTCTCTTTTTTTTCTCTCTTTTTTTTTTTTTCATAGGTTCGGATAAGGTACACTGAAGATGAATTTCAAAGCAGTGATTAATAATCATATGAGAGTACAGCTTTGAAATAAATATACGCATTGTTTAATAATGCTCATGAGCCTACCGCCCTTATCTTATTGAATGTTCATCATCACATTTTAGTGAGTGTGCAAGTAGCTATACATTCAAAATATGGTATGTAGGAACACGCTCCACACCGAACTTCCGAGGAATATTTCAGAAAATGTACTCAACTGGTGGGAACAAATAATATTATGAGAGAGATGCAAATAAATCGGTGTTCGTGTTAGTAATCTTCGAAACAGAAAATATGAGTGCCTGTAAATAGCGTGCACATGTAAATGCAATTGTTTTATGATTCAACGGATAATAGTCTAAAAAATCTTAGTGTGCAAATGAAAAAAAATGAAACCTAGGTGTCTGAGATTCAAAGGACACCATAGGTGCCTGAAAACACAAAATAACTATTCGTCAAAATAGTATGTGTAGCTTAAATATGTATGTCAAATGCATTTTTCTAATTTCATTCGTATCTTTGAATCCAAATGAATTACTTGAATTACAGATACAGGCATGGCAGGCGCTTCTGGCATTGCGGAAAAGAAGACTTCAATTCGCATTGACATCTCCAACGAAAACGAAAACACTGTGACTCTGGGAAACATTACCAGAACTCCCACTGCTGCAGATGTGACTAAGAATTCATCGGCGTATGTTTTGCAGACCCCCACTGCGAACCCTATAAGGAGCAAAGAGAAAGCATCTCCCTTTGTTCCTTCCTCTAACTCGATTCTCAACTCAGCAAGCGGGAAGAGCCACGTCCCTAAGCTGGTTGTGCAGAGTGGAATTCCTTCATCTGCTCTGTCTTCTGCATTCCACCCTGGCGTCAAGTCTACTGGCTCTAAGACTCTCGCTGAGGTTGCTACTCCTCTCAAGCCTGGGAACGTGTGCGTGGCGAGGAGAGGGCCTTCTCGTTCTAGGTCGACCTCGGAAACCCCTTCCTCCTCCTCATCTTCTTCCATTTCAACCCCCCTTCCTCCATCCTATAAGATCGCTTCTGCAGTGACTCCCTCAGCTCTGTTTGATGAGATGGAGAGGAGGAGGTCGAAGTCGAGAGGAAGCCAACTTGTAGATGTACTGAGCAAGTTCTCTGACAAGGCAATCGACGTTGACTCCCTCCACCCCATGCCCCTTCCCTGGAGATGGCATCGGTTGTTGAACCTGAGCCCAAGGGAAGTCTTCCCCTCCCCGACATCGATGCATTCCCCAAGGACAGTTCGTACTACATCAACAAGTACGTGCACAACAACGAAGTGAGGTCGAGGAGTGCGACTCCTTCCCTCCGACAACGACAGAAGAGATAGGAGCAAGAGCAGGAGCAAGGAACACTTGAGTTCCGAATCCCTGAACGAGCTGATTAACTCTCTCAAAAAGGACAAGCAATATCCTCAGCTCAGCGCTGAGATGGCTCTTGAATTGTAAGGACGTGTTTAACTCTCATGCATTAGTTCTCTCTGTCCCATCACGTGTGTCCGAATGCGAGTACTGTGTTATGTGTTCTATACGCAGTGTCGCTGTCTTGTTTTGATTTCTATCTTTTATTCGTGCTCGTTTGAATTCCATCTCTTGCTCTCTCATCACTTCGTCCTATCCTTTTTCATTTCCCCATTTATTTTGCTAACTTCTATGCATTTTACCTATGTATTTTGACTTGTGTATATTTCGTGAATTCATCGCACTCTTCATCACGTCAACCTCTTATATTCATGGGCATCTTTCTTCTTTTCCCTCCCTTTCCCTTCCCTTCCTTTTCCTTCTCTTCCTTTCCCTTCCCTTCCCTTCCCTTCGTTGCCTTCCCTTCGTTGCCTTCCCTTCGTTGCCTTCCCTTACCCCACCCCTTATACCCCATTTCTCTCTCCTTCTACCCTTCCTCCCCTCTTCTCCATCCTTCTCCTTTTCCTCCCTCCGTTCTGTCTATGCCCCCCATTCGACCCACAGTAGTACTCCCAAGTCGAAGGCTCAGATAGAGGACGCAAAGGCTAAGGCAAAGAGAATTGAGAGGGACATGTATTTACAGCAGTACTACTTCCAGTCCGAGTGCAACCAACTCATCGATATCGCAACCAAGTCCAAGAACTCCCCTCTCCCACCCACTCCTCCTCCCACTCCCCCTCCTCCCGCTCTCCTTCGTCGTCTTCCACCATTTCCACTGCCTCTTCTTCCCCTGCCTCCTCCGCCTCCCCCTCCCTGCCCCTCTCCCTCCAACGCAGTGCCTTCTTCTGCTGCGTTGTACAGAAGGAAGAAGAGGGCGGAGGAAGAGGATGCGCGTATCGAGGAGGAGACTGCGGAAACGTATGACGAAGCGGAAGAAGTTCTGAGCGAAAGGGAGGCTGAGGCAGAGAGGCAGAGGAAGACTCACGCTGAGGAGGAAATGGAGAGGGAGATCAGGGAGATCAGGGAGATGAGTTCCAAGAAGAGAAAGCATACAGAGGAATCCTCCTCCTTCCTCTTAACCTTCTTCTACGTCCTGCTCTTCATCGTCTGCTTCTGTTCCTCCTTCTACTTCTTCACGTCTAACTCGATCGCTAACCACTTGTAGATGTTCCCTCTTGTTGTTCTGTTTGTGTCGAGCCACACTTCTGCTTCTTTCTCGTTTTATTTTTGTCCGTGGTCACACTGCCTTTTCTTATTTTGTTTTGTTGTGTTGTTACTGTTCCTTTGTTTTTTTATTTTTGTTGTTGTGTTTGTGTGAATCTGTGAGTCGTACACTTGTGCTTCCCTTTTTCCCCTCCTCCCCTTCCTCTTTTTCGTTTCTTTTTCATCCTCCTCGCCCCATATTCTTCTGTACGTGGCTGTGCGTGTGTGCCTGTGTGTGTCTGTGTATTTATTTGCATTTCCTTGAGGGAATTTTTTAATCTATGTTGATTACTTGTTCTGTTTTTTTTTTCTTTTTCTCATTTGATCTCTTTCGCTCTTTCCCCCTTCTTGCCCTATCGTTCTACTTTTCTCTCTGTCCTCCTTTCCCTCTCTTCATCTCTGTGTTCCTCTTCTACCTCCCTTCTCCCCCTCTCTTTCTCTCCCCACGACCTCGATGCACTCGACCTTCTCTTTATCCTTGTGGTCACACACAGCGCCAGTGCAATTCCAGTCCCAATCCACACCGTCACGCATTGCATGCAAGGCAGCCCGTATTCTCCTACTGCTCATCATTCGCATCACTCTCATCCTTCCCGTTGCTTTTCTTTTTCTAGTGTTGTCCCTCCCTTATATAGCCTCATCCGTTTCTATTTTTTGGATCGTTTCCTCTGTTTTGATCTCTTTCTTTTTTTTTTTTTAGTCTTGTCTATTTTGGTTCTTTTTTTCTTCTTTTTTCTTCTCTTTCTTTAATTTCTTTTTCGTTCATTTTCATTTCTTTGTTTCGTTTCTCTTGAACTCTTCCCTCTTTATGCTACATGTATGTAGTGTAGTGTTGGTTTCCTTCTCAACTTATCATTATTATTTGAGTGACTAGTCTTGCTCAAAGGTATTCAATTTCTCCTTTTCGTCTTCATTCAATAAACAGCTCTTTTCCATTTAATATTTAAACTGCATCGTAAAAGAAGAACCTTGTTTATTCGATGAACATGAGAAGTAAATGTAAATGCTACATGAATAGCATATTGTGCATTAACTTAACTCTTTACTGGGCTATGGATAGTGACAATCCACAGTGTAATCTATGATGTTGGTAGAAGGGAAGGGAACGTGTCTCTCTACACTGTTGCTGTGCATCACATTCATATAACAATTTGCCATACAACATGTGCAGACGCATGTATAGACTGAGTGCACTCAACTCTTCTCCGGTCGGTTACTACGATGCACACATTGTTACTTTAGATGTATACATGCGATGCGTTTGCTGTTGAAAGCGTTTACTTCTTCTCAGCAGCCTGGGCGATCTTGATAAGCTCAAGAAGACCTGAGGAAGGAAGGGGAAGGAAGAGAAGGAGGGAGGGTAGAGGCAGGATGGAGGGGAAAGAGGAGGGAAAGGGAAGGGAGAGGGGGGAGGGGAGAGGAGCGTTAACAGAGGAAAGAGGAGAAACGAAAGTTAGAGTATTTGATTGTGTGTGCACGTACGTATTTATTTGTGTATGTGTATGAGTATGTGTATGTATATGTGAATGTGAATGTGTATGTGAATGTGCATATGTGTGTGTATGTGCATGTATGTATGTATGTGCATATGTATGCCCTACCCTCTCTAGTCTTGTGTCCTCCGGTAAATCCGCTGTGGTGAACAAAGCTCCCTCCTGGCACTCCAGTAGCAGCGTCCAACTCAGCGTCACGAAGACCCCTAATCAAGCAAGGGAAGGGAGAGGGAAGCGAACGAAGATTCGAAGAAAATAATGAACGAGGAAGCGAATAAATAAGGAAACGGACAAATAGCATAAGGATTAGAGGCACAGGGAAAGGGTGGATATGAATAAGAGAGAGACAAGGAAAGAAGAAGAGAAGAAAAGAAGAGAAGAAGAGGACAAGTAAAAAGAGTATTACTTCCAGCTGTCGGGGATAGAAGCACGAGTCTCAAAGGACCCCTCCTTCACGGGAACACACACGTATCTCCAAGCCTAAAAAATGAGAAAGAGGGGAAGGAGAGGGGAGGAGGAGGGAGGGGGAGATAGGGGCAGGGGGAAGGGAAGAAAGGGGTGGGAAGAGGGGAAGGATGGGCAGGAGAGGAAAGAGATGTGTGTATGTATGTGTGATATCGAGTAGGGAACAAAGGAGGGGAACGAGATGAGAGGGGTACGGAAGGTTTGGAGAGTTGTGATGAGACGCAAGGAAGGCGATGGAGGGTATTGGAGAGGAGCGCAGTGGGTAGGATCAAGAAGTGGGGTTATAGGGGGTACGGCCGGATATAGCAGTGGTTGCGGACAGTAGAGTATAAGAGATATGAAGAGAGGGAATGAGAGAGAAGAAGGGAGAAGAAGTGAGAAGAAGTGGAAACAAGTTAGATAATGCATGAGATAACGAGCGAGATACTGTTTGATCGAGTAGAGTAAGTGTGATTGGGACTGTTCAGAACATGTAAGCGCGGTATGACTTGACATAACGATATCCGAATGTTTTTGTGTAGCATAGCATTAGTTGGCTGCTATCTCTGACGTCGTACCGATGGGGTTTCGTAGATGATGTACTTGATCTGCCCCTTCTCCTGCTCAGAAAGCTTGTTTGCCTCGTAGTTGAAGAGGTGGGACTGCCAAGTGGTGTACTGGGAAAGTTCGACGGTACATCCGTCGGGAAGAACAGAGGCACGGTTCTCGATCGAAGACTAATGGAAATATGGTTGCACGATAGATGGAAACGTAGGTAAACAAAATATTTACATATATGCATGCGTGAAGAAATTAGAGAAATAGTTAGCGTCAGATCACATGCGTATACTATGATCATGAATCTCCATCCCTTGCTAAACCCCCATCCCTTCCCTTCCCTTCCCTTCCCTCCCCTTCCCTTCCCCCCTTCTCTTCCCCTTTCTCACACTCCCTTCCCTCCCTTCCTTTCCATTCCTCCCCCCATTTCCCTTTCTTCCCCTTTCTTTCCCTTTCCTCCCCTTCCTTTCCCTTTCTTCCCCTTTCTTTCCCTTCCTCTGTAT
Source organism: Drosophila quasianomalipes (assembly GCA_035043665.1). Taxonomy (NCBI): domain Eukaryota; kingdom Metazoa; phylum Arthropoda; class Insecta; order Diptera; family Drosophilidae; genus Drosophila; species Drosophila quasianomalipes. Next base: position 83,521 of record JAWNMU010000630.1, on the reverse strand, counting down.
GCTTGCAGTTCCCCACCCCCCACACACACTCCTTCCGATACAGATCTTTACTCCACCATATACGATCACACTCCTTTCGAATCATGACTCATACATAGCGCAGTCAAATGCAGTCAATCGCAGTCAATCGCAGAGATATTTCCACCTCTTCCCTTTGCCCTACATTCTTCACCTCCCCCTGTGCCCCCCCCCCCTCACTTCTCCCCCCTTTTCTTTCTCCTACCCCCTTCATCCCACTTAACTTCCCCCTCCCCCCTTTTTCCTTGTTTTCCCCTCCTTTCTGCCTCCATACCCCTATCCGATGCTCTCGTATATTCCATTCTTGTCTCTCCCATGCTCTTACCTCAACGATGTCTTTTGCAGGAAGATAGCCCAAGACAATGCTGTCCAACTGGGCTTCGAACTCCTCTCCTGCAAGAACAAAGGGTGTGGACAGAAGAAAAGGAAGTGGGGGCAGACGTATGCAAACGAAAAGAGGTAGAGGAGGAAACGCAGAAGAGAAGAAACGAAATGAAAGGAGAAACGGAAGGCAAGGGGAAACGGAAGGGAAGGTAATGCCACACAGCATTAATAACATCAATATGAATCAACAACATGAATGAACTTGAGTTAGCACAAATCGACATAGAATAGCATTTGTCAACGTAGGCTCACTCAACCAACGCCTAAAAAACTAAAGGGCCACGAGAGGGAAACAAAATATGGAAGGGGAGAGAGAAAAGAAAGGTAACTGACCACAAATCTCAATAGCCTTGAGGAAGCGGGGGTAGAGACTCTCGTCGGTAAACTCTTCATTCCAACGGGGTTGAGACGAGAGACACGGGCAGAGATTCCTATGTAGCCAAGAAGTGTAAGAGGGTGATACGGAAATAGCGAAAGAGAAAGGTGGGGGGAAAGGGAAGGGAAAGGGTGAGAGAAGGAGAGGGGCTGAAAGGAAGGAATGGCAAGTCAAGGCGCAAGAAAAATCAAAGCGAAGGAAAAAGAAAAGGGAGCAAAGTGAAGAAGCGAAGGAGGAAGGGGCGGAAGACGAATGAGAAAGAGTTGCACTCATATTTCCTACCGGTGTTGTCGATGTACTTGGCAGTGATCTCGGAGGGGTACTGGAGGACTCCGTTGTCGATTCCATCCTGTCCCTTCACAAAGCGCTCGTAGAGGTAGTCGTGCACGAAATCAACCTTCTCGTCGGAAAGAGAGGTCTTCTCCTTAATGTAACGCTTTCCGAAGTGCTTGTAAATCAATCCAGCAGAGCTCAGCTGCACCGTAGCGGGGGAAATGGAAACGATAGGGGAGTAGTAAATATTTGACAGCAAACAGTGTATAAATAGAACTCTCTCGTTAGACTTCTTCAACAGGCAAAATAAGAGAAGTAAATGCGAACATGATGAAGCAAGCAGTGTGGGATCCCAGTGCGAAAGATCGAACAATAGTAGTACCTTGATGTCGTATTTGGGGAGAACACCTCCTCGAATCCACGCTGATGATGATCGAACCTAAAAACATAACGAAGCACAGACACAAGGAATTAGAGGATACCAGTAATAGTACCAGTCATCAATAAACGTAATTGCTGTTCTTGCAACATAGTATTATAGTATTACCTGAACTTCTCAGGGTTGTAGATTCCTCCAACGTCAACGAGAATGTCAAGCTTCTCAAGAGTGGAGTTGTCACGAGAGCGAATTATCTCAGCTCCCTTGTACTCAGACAATCTAGTCTATATAATACATGTAGGTTGTAATGTTCGAGTATTAGTTTGATTTCTGGACATGTCACGCTGATACATAATGTGTATGGCTTCAGTAAAACAAGAAGGTAGAATCATTAACAGTACAACTATCAATTAACAATAAAATGAAACTTACGAGAATGTAGATGGCCAAAGCCTCATCAGAGTGGAAGGGGCCACTGTGGGTTCCAATGGTGGCAGCGATACGAGGGACTTTAGACATAGTTTTATCTTATTTTGTGTTGTTTGAATTGTTCCCTAATAAGAAGGATTATCATTTTCTCAATTTGAAAGACGGTCTACGTAACCCACATTCTTCCTTCTATTGCTATATTACATATTATATGATATTGTGATGAACAGAATTTATTTGTATAGCTTAGCAGTTTACTTCCTCTTAAATTAAATATGAAATGTCGCCTTAACGGAAAATAAAATGATATTGTTTGTTGAACAGAAGGAAAGAGTGGCTAGCAAGGACAAGCCAGTAGCGTGAATCGCGTTAATTTAAGAGTTAAGAAGAGAAATGAGTGTATCAAGACAAAACACATGATACGTGTATACGAGAATGGGTCAACAAAAGGTGAAGGAGACGGTTTGCGTCTATGGAGATGTATTTCAATGAACTTATAACGTTTGAAGAGCCTAAGAAGAGCTCAAGTGGAAACCGAACAAAATTATAGGGATCATCATGATCGCCTCGAGAAGGAGGCGGACCAACATAATTAAATTGAAGGATTATGTATCGGAAATTACATTAACCAAGAACATCTAGTAACTGGAATGCCTGAGTTAGAGAAAAATGTTGATTCTTGTGTGTGTAGAGTCCTTCGCGTCAACTCTTTCCTTTCAACTTCTCGCTTCTAATGGCAACTTCCTCCTTCGATAGCTCACATGTAACATCTTCATCATCAAACTGTTTGATGATCCCTCCACTTATTTCCTTATAGCTCATAGAGCTTTCTACTAAGATTTACTTTCCGTAGATTTCAAGTTCACTGGGTTTAATTAAGTTTTTGTTCTTTTTAACTAACAAATATTTAAAACCCAATAATTAAATAAACTCCCTCTGAGAATGCCACTGTGCATTATTTCCGCAAAACTAGAAAACGATGAATTATCTTGGCAGACTTCATATCAAAAACTAGAAGGCTGGAGAAGATTCAGTGGCAAGGGTCACTGATTAGCAGCACACATAATGCTTTAACGCATGTTGTATATTGCGCGTATATTTAGTACGGGTAGTATTTTATTAATTGTGGAATTGAAGAGAATGAAACTAACATGAACTACTGAAAATGAGGAACAAAGGAAAGAAAGAAAGGAATGAGAAAAAGAGAAGAAGAAAAGGAAAAAATGAAATTAATGAGAAAAAGAGACTGAAGAAAAAACTAGATAATACTGCGCGTGGTCAGACAATGCACATTCAAGGACGGGAAAAAGAGAAATTGAATGGAAATATAGAAGAAACGAAAGGAAAACAAAATATGCGCTATTTCTTTCCCGACATGTGGGCAGTGATGAGCACATCATTGTATCCCACCAAGGGATACTTGAGATCCACGTTCTTGGAGGTGGCAAGGACTTCCTCCGGCGTGGCAGAGGGTGAGAGGTGGAGGAGGTTGAGGACCTCGGTGTATGTAGGGTAGTCGATGTACCCCTCGCTTCCCTCCGTGCAGAAGGTCGCTCTGTTGTAAGAGTTCAGAGGGAGCTTGTTTTTGATTCTGAAGATGAGGTCAGGATTAGCGATGAAGTATCGTCCGAACCCAACGAGGTCATACACCCCCTTCTCGACCGCCTCTTCACCTGCCAAAAATGTAAGTCCGTGTGCCCCGATCATGGTCCCGGGGTAGTCCTTCCGGTAGGTCTCTCCCACGTAGAACTTCCTGAAGGCCTTCTGATCCCCGGGAGCCCTGCTTCCTGTGTAGAGGAGTTCAGTGATGAGGAGATACGCCAGGTTCTTCTTGGAGTACTCCCTGAACACGTGCGAGTAGGTCGACACGGGGTCTGAGTCCGTTACGTTGTAGAAAGCGGTGTCTCTGTTAAGGTGGGGAGAGAGTCTCGCACCGACCCTTCCGTTGCCGAAGACTGAGATGAGCTCGTCGAGGACCTGCAGGGCGAACCTCGCTCTGTTTTGCACCGACCCCCCGTATTCATCGGTACGCTGGTTGCTTGAGTCGTTGAAGAATTGGTCGAGCAGCACTCTGTGTGCGCTGTGGAGCTCTACTCCGTCGAATCCAGCCCTCTTGACGCTCTGTGCAGCCAGGCCAAAGTCCTTGACGATGCGGAGGATCTGATCCACAGTCAGAACCCTGGGCGCAGGCATCGGTTTGTCCTTGTCTTCTAAGGCGGGGATCAAACGTGGGAAGGGGGTCAGGCCGGATGGAGATAGCTGAGCCACCGACTCCGGGTACACGCGGGCTTCGTCGACTACGAAGGGGTGTTCTGGAGGAAGGAAGGGTTTGCTGCTCTGCCGATGTGAGCGATCTGACAGAATATGAACCCCCCTTCACGTGCACTGCGTCAGCTACCTTCTTCCACTGCAGCCACCTGGTCGTCGGTCCAGATTCCAGGGAAACGACTGCTGTGGATGGACTCGGGAGATATGATGTCTGCCTCGGTGATTAGCAAGCCTCCCTTGGCTGCTCTGTCTAACTAGTACTTGATTGCGGTCAGGGGAGACTGTTAGTTTAACCGGGTCCACACGCATGCGAGTGCAAGGAGGGAACACAATGAGGTGCTCTAGCTGCAGGTCGCCGACTTGGATAGGGGTAAACAGGGTCTTGGTAGTAAGAGGCATTATTACTATTTAGATGATACAAGATTTGGAATAAACAACTAGTGTTTTTGCTTAATCAATGAGGAATGTGACTGTTCATAGAGTACAGCAGTGCTTTGTCTACGAATATCTCAACTTCTATTCGGTAGAAAAGTATCTCACACGATCTTGAGTGCGCATGCATTTTTACAGCTATTTTTAGCTTTTTTCGAGTTTACGTATCTGAGGATGTGTGTGCTATTGAAATACATAGAAAAAAGTTACGATCAAAGAGCACCCAGTTTTAAATCTACATTTTATTCATTCAGACTATAAATATGTGTTTAGTGTTTTATTTGAATCTTATGATTTTACGTATTGGGCTTATTATACCCTTGATGCATGTATATTGTTTGCTCACTTCTACTTTCCCTTTCAACTTCACCTTCTCATTTGCACTCGACATATACTCTTTTTCCGTTTCTATCATACTCATACCCAGTTTGCTACACATTTCCTCTGACACTATCGTAACTGAGGAGCTTGTCCCTGCAAATGATTTCACCCCGCCCCCATTCACTCGCACATCCCAATCAAACCTTTCTTTTCCATCTCCCCTTCTGTATGACTAAACAAAGACACTTCAACAGCACTCGAATAAGACAAATGATTTGCTTTACTAAAAACGATTTTAGCGGCTCGTATCAAGTCACGCCCAGAACAAAGAGATTAAAACTTTCTCGACCGCATTTCCTCCATTGGGAATACAGGAGAGCCCTTGATCGAGATAATCACTGCCTCCATCGGAAGTAAAGCACCAGCATAATAAAGCATAATAATCAGATCAGGCATAAAACACCCCTGTGACGCAATCAGTAACACTTGGCTCTTAACGTTCTCCCCCGATACTACACTCCATGCCCTGCATATCCACACCATAGATACCTCACCCTCTTCCACTTGATACATCCCTGCCGATGTCGTTGGAACAATCTGGAAAACACCTTGATTGCATCCTTGTTCCTAAGTTGCATTGTACGCAAGGTCGCTAACGCAACAAAGGGAACAAACCACTTTGCCGTCTTAATCATCGAAGGTGCCTTCGAAGTATCGATAGCCTTCTGGATTGCCGATACCACCGAGTGTTGCTCACATAACTCTAAGGGAGAACCATCTGTATCGCTACTGCCACCGGCGTCTCAACTGGCTTATCCTCCATCTTGACTTGCGCTATCACAGACCAGCATTTACCAAACTCCGTCACCAAAATTGGCGTACCAACAACGCCTCTTCTGTCTTTGGGCTATCTTTTCGAATTGTGCCTAACATCTCCTTGATGAGTCCAGACGTAGCCGGATCATCATAGCTCAAGCGAGCACAAAATGTCATACATTTGGCCAGGTCTGGAGTCTGCTCCTGAGCCTGTTCCAGCGGAGGGACTTGCACCCCTCCATTTATAGGCTGGTGAAGTCATACAGTCTCCCCATCAGACATCCCCTCTACCTTTACACCCGTTACACTCGCCATAGGACGAATGTATACGTTCAAAAATATTAACATCTGACAGTAAGTGAGGTTTAACAAAATATCTTATACATTCAAATGGAGATTCAAAAACAACACTGTTTAAAACTAAAATGAGGCAATTTCAGATATCATAAAAATTATAAACAAGTATATACGGAAATTTGAATTTCTTCAAGTTGCCTTCTTAGTGTAGTGGATATCACGTCGCCCTCCTAAGGCGAAGGTCGCGAGTTCGAGTCTCGCAGAGGGTGCTTTTTTTCTTTTCTTTTTTCCTCCTCTTCGCTTATTTAGTGTTGTGTGGTCTAAAAGAGACTTCAACTGGTGATACTATTTATTTCCACTGTATTTGAACTACACTTAATACACGGATTACTTACTCAACAACAGTGCCGCAGTTTTATGGGGACATATAGATACTAGCAGACTTTTTGAGAAATAACTGGGTTTACCGATGTCCTTTACCAGTTTCACTTCTCTGGTCAACATTCTATCTGGCTAAATCAAATTCACACCCAATTTTCTTTTCAACATTGCCCAATTTAGGCTTTTGAAAGAATGAAATAATCATACTACTGCACGCATGCTTAACATCCCCTACGTACGTCCCTTATCTTTCTCTCCCCTCCCTGGTTCAATTGCACACGTGCACATGTGAGAAACTAAACATTTATTCCCATGGCCACTTAGGCAACAATGTATACAACAAATGAATACAAAAGGCATTCACATCCTAGCGTAAATAACAATATATCTTAGAGTCATTGGCTACACAAGTAGATGATACAAGACTGTTCGATCATTCCAAGCAGAAGTGAGCATTCATCCACCGTGAAGAGTAGAAATGAAGACAACAGTGTCTCCTTGACTAATTTCAGCGTCCATCTGCCCTTCTAATTCCCAGTCCGAGTCATTGATGAGAACCAAGATTCCAGGGCGACTACAATATATATTCAAATATGGAGATAACAAATGAATTAGCTAATGGAACAAAATTCGTTGATATCATTTAATCCACCCAACTGCAAACAGTTTAGCACACACAAACAATTTTTTTTATAGCCGCAGACTTCTCATTAACACAAGCTTCCCCCCTTCCGCTCCCTCAGTCTCTCTCTCTCTTTTTACACGCACTCGTACACAGTACAATTCACACACCACACCCTCTCATGCACATCTCACTACCCACCCGTGTACACCACACACACACTCTATATCTCACATGCACCTGCATTCACATCCCTACTTTAACATATGAACAATACAACGAATTTAAGTTAAACACTTCTTACACAGTATCATCTTGCATGAACAATTCAGGACGCTCCATGATGACATGGTCGTTCAAGTAGTAAATTACACGACTCAGAGGAATAGCGGAAGGATTTCCGGCCACAGGGATAGAGACAACGTGCTTTTTTTGCTTGTTGAACAGGAGTTCCAAACCTCCACTGGCATCCACCATTTACACCATTATGCACAAAAAGACAAGAGAAAATTGAAGTTTTAGATGAAGTTTTACAAATGGCATTTATAGAGAAAGGAGGAAAAAGAATAAAAAATAAAACGCTAATCATATATGCGTATTTACATATTCTACATACATACCTAAATTCAACTTTAATTGTAAAGTTTGTAGTCTCTGACATTTTCAGTTTGTCTTGCTATTGACTTTTGTGAGAAGAAAAGTTGTCCAATTAGGATATTTCTCCCCTCCAGTTCCTTCAGAAGCAAGGCTAAACTTTAGAAGTTTCCAACATTGTTTAACAATGCGTATTCTTAACGGCGCATACTATTCTGGGTTGGCAGTCTATTTGTTTTACAATCTTGGATACAATTTCTCAAATAAAGCTAATTCATTTATGCGAATTATGAGTGGAGTTTTGCACAAATAAACTGCAGAATACGCTTAATCATGTTTTAGCTTTACAAACGCTACGTTAGCACATGGCTGAGGAAAGTACTGAACTAAACTATCTGCACTACATTTTCATAATGAACTACCATACAATATTCATGTTGGCCTATAAAAAAAACTAGCACTTAACAAAGGAAATTATTTCTTATCGCATCGAACAAACAAGCTATACACACACTCCAGCAGGGTAAAACCACATATGAGCTATATATTTTAAACTATCGGTTTACTGTTTTATTGTCTAGAACAGAGTTAACAAATTTAAATCTCAGTGGCCTTGAGGTCTGCGCAGGCGAATGAAACGTAGTAAGATAGAAAATATTGCATAATATTCCAGTTAGATTAGAGTTGTAAATATCAAGCGCGAACGAAAAGCATCCTTGATAGTTGTACACATACAGCGATTATATACACAAAAACTTACAAGGAGGGAGGACTTGGCGACCTTGTCGGCCTTCTTCAAGTCCTTGACAACAAGGGTGTAGAGGTAGTGGGAGTAACGAAGCTTGAACTTGACGTAGTCGTCAGAACGCTTGATCACGATGGCTATATTCCAAAATAAACACACACATAACAGACAGAGAGATATACATTTTTATAAGGATTGTGTACATTTGTAAACATATTGACTTTTCCTTTCCATCCACACCCGAGCAACTCGCTCAGCTACAATACTACGCTTCCTCCACACACATTTATCTTTCTTGACTTATCATCTCCTATAAACACCCAACCACACATATACTACCCAATCAACACCCCTATTCATGTCATTTATATATTTCTTTGTATAACACATCTGCTAATAGAAAACATACACTTGGCGAGAGGGTTCTGCTTCTCGTCCTTGGCGTGAGCCTGCTTCATGAAAGAACGGATGTTGAAAACCTGCTTAGGCTATAATACATATAACCGCCACACAATACACATACATCAATTGCATTATACAGTCATTATTCGTTCGATAAATACATACAACATATTATTATCCATTTAGATGTAAGATAAGACTCCCCCACGACTAGAGCTTGCAACACCTGGAAATACATTTCAAAGTTAGGCTCAGCAAAAAATATTCAGGGTACAATATGAACAGATGTGTGAATGTATTACTTACCATAGTGACCTTTAGTTTCGGGAGTTAGAGCTAGAAAAGCTGAACTTCGATGAGAATAACAGAAAGATCAATAATATATTCAGGGAGGAAATAATCATTCATTTTTCCAATCACACCTTTCTTCTTATATTCATTATTAGACGATTATGAATTGAACTGCTAAAGTTTCATTAAACATCTATTTACAAATAATATACATATTTATCACATATGCATTCACGCATTTTATTCACCTTTCTTTACTTTTATGACTCGTATTTATTTCGGACTACGAAAACAAAAAAAACAGGACTGTAAATAAACTATTCAATTTGACATACATAAAAAAGATATATCGCTGAACTAAAGCTATGCGACTAAATATGCACATAAAACTACGGAAGTTATAGGAGGAAAACAGTGGCTTCTAGTTGTCGTGGAGAGCAGCTAGCATTGGATGATTGTTGATTCTGTGAGTAAGAGAATGGAATTTCTTGACAGCGCTTTCTTCGTGGTCTCTTAGCCTCACCTTCAGGATGTCTATCCTGAACATGCATTCCTCATACATCTTGTTCAATGCATCGACAACATCCCTTGAGGCGCTGCCAATGCTTCTCTTGAACTGAGTCTGTGCTTCTTGCAGTCGATGCGTCTCAGCACGGAGGTGGTTCTGTATAATTTCAGACCTCTCCATGATCCTCTCCTTGAGGACTCCGAGACATTGCTCCCTCACCTGCAGAGCCTGGACTCTCGTCAAGACCTTTCCAGGGGGGTACACACTCAGCAGAGAGTTCAAGAGGTCACTCGACACTGCATCAGGTTTGGCGTCTCCGGTACTCTTCGCATTCATTTCCTCCTCCAGTCCTCCGTCCATGGCCTTCTCATATATTGTCTGAGAGATAACACATATACACAGAAAAGTAGAAGACAGATTCAGAAGTAAGAACAGTGCCCGCAAAAGAAACGCACACGTAAGGAGATATTATTATAGGAAAGGAGTCAAACAAATAGAAGTAAACAAGATGCACAGAAACACACTGGCATATACGGGAGATTGAGAACAAACATACGAAAAAATACACAGTTACAAAAAGAAACGAATACCTTCATGAGCTGGGGGTCGTGCTTCTCGTGTTCGATAGCGTTTGTCATTTCAGAGAACGCCTTTTCTCTCTCTTTTATCTCTGAAATCACCGCTTTCTCTCTCTGCACATAAATGACACGTACGGATATGCATACGTATAAACAACACACAGTAAAACACACGTAAAATTAGCGTCTACATCAAGACTAGGGGAATCAGCACAGGAGGAATTGAGGAAGTACAACGTGGACAACGGAAACAAGTAGAAGAACAGGAAACAAAGGGTTTGATAAATATGAGATTGAGGCACACAGAAGGATTGATAGATTTGTACCTGGAGGATGGCTGTTTGATTCGAATGTCTGATTCCGATGAAGGGTTCCTTGTAGTTGGGGTTCACTCGGATACTGTAGGACCTTGACCCTCCTTTCCCAGTTACAGCTTTTCCTCCCCTTCCCTCATTCGAAGAAGGCGGGAGGGACGAGGGAGGAGAGGGTATCAACCCAGCAAGAAGGTGTGAGGATGATGCAGAGGAGGACACGTGGGATGATCGAATGGAACTAGATGAGTCTTCCCTGTCGTGTTTGTCGATGACGACGACAGAGGAGGAGACAGACCCCTTCTTGCGTTGGTACTGAATCTTCACAAGCCCATCCGAGACTAGGAACGATATTTTCTTGATTTCTTCCTCCGGATCCCCGCTTCCTCTTGCGTACTTCTCAGCGATCTTCCTAATAGGCATTTCTACTCCCTTGTTGATCGAGATCATCACCACCCTTCCCTTCGCCCCCCAGACTTTGACTTTTCGTCCGCTTCCCTGTGACTGGTTTCGAGGGACACTGAGCGGTAGATTAGTCTGTCCTTCCTTCCGCTGAACACCTCAATAATTTTTTTCCCCGTGATTTCAATTCGGTAAACCATTCCGTCAGTTCTTCTGCCGGGGAGAAATCGAAGCATCCTTGTACGTCCCATTACCTGCGCTACCTCCACCACCCCATTCTTAGCATCTGGCTCATAGTACTCGTGTGCCCTGTCCTCTGCAGCATACAACACCCTTGCCAACAGTCGGTCCTTTCTCCCATAAAAGTAGCTCCTAATCTCGTAAGGCTGAAGGCCGAGGGAGAGAGGGTTAAAGGGGGTGGCGGAGGATGAGGCAGATGGATAAAGCTTCAACTGGTAAACGAGCCCCTCCATCGAGGGTAGGTGGGGAGAGTACTTCTCCAACACGGTGTTTTTATACACGATGAGCTTCTTGTTCAGCGGATATCTCTTAGTGAAGCTTTCTCTGTCGATGAGAATGCGGGGGCACCAAGAAGACACGACTCCTACCACAGAGCTATCTTCTTCTTCCTTTTCTTTCCCCTGCAACAAGGGCACGGGAAGGGAAAGACCAGATGATGAGGATACAGAGGAGGATGAAGACGAGGATGACATAGAGGAGGCGGTAGAGAGATCCGAGTGGACGTGGAAGATCCTCTCCCACTTGTTCTTATCCTCCACCCTCAGGTCCACGTCGTTCGCGCTACTCCTCCTCCTCTCCTCCTCCTTCAACCTCTTCACAGTATCTGAGTCCCCTGCAATTCCAACAACAGCGCCTTCTCCTCCACTCTTGACTCCGTATATCTTCCCCTTCTCATTGTCCTGCTCCTTCTTCTCTCCCTCGGCGGAAGAGAGGAAGTCAGAGATAGAAGAATGCGCTCCCTCCTCAGAGACATGTTTCTTTCTCTCCTGGACGTTGATCCAGTACCCCGCATCGTTGAAGATGCTTTCCACCCACACGTAGGGACTCTTCTTGGCAGAGTAGACCTTTCCAGTAGTGGGCTCAATGAACACGTCCTCCCCCACCTCCCTCCGTCCCTTCCTCACCATCACCCATGCATGCATTCTGAGCCCCTCCAACTCGTCCTTCTTCGTTGCTCCTGCGTACCACTTGGCTTTCGAGTCTGCAAGCCCACTCCCCCTGCGCCGCCATCTCTCTCCCTCTCCTTTTGCGCCTCTCTCTTCCTGATGCGATCCATTTCCCTCCTCTCCATCTCCATACGCTCCACAAATCCACTATTCAAGATCAAGTCCTTCTTGGGCGCATACACACCGAGTGGTTTGAGGTTCATGTTGACAAATGCGAGCGACGGCTTGTCTTCCCTCTCCTTCTCCTTCTCCTTTTCCTTCTCCTTCTTCTCCTTTTCCTCTAGATCGTCATCCTCGGGGGATTTGTTGAGAGCAGATGAGTTGGAGAGGTCAGAGGAGGAGGTGACATCGGTTGAGTCTGAGGGAGAGACCCCCTCCACATCCCCAGCTCTTCTCAGCGTGAAGTCCATGGTCTTGGCAAGAGACTTCTTCACGGCGACACGAACGTCCTTCTCATCCTCAGAATCATCGCCTTTTGCGCTCTCAAAGTCCCACCAGTCAGTAGAGTTCATGTCCATCTGCCCCACCAGCCCCCCAGTCTTACTGATAGACTCAGTCGCAGTCAAAGTCCTTTCCCCTCCCCATAGCTCCTTCTGAATCGAAATGCTTGCACTGTAGAGGTCTACATCGATCGGAGGGTTCGTCACCAAAGGACAGTGCTCGTTCCGCAGGTCCAACAGAGTCACCCACTTGGGTGCCTCTCCCACCACGACATATGCATCGAATCTAGCTCCCCTTGAAGGAGAGAACAGAGGAGAATAGCCATATCATAGCAGTCTCCAGCTCTTACCTGCAATACTGTTGCACTCGACACTACTACATCTGGATGCTGTGTAGGAGAAGAAAGGGGAACATAATTCAAATAGTCCGCCACAAAGTTTGCACATGCCTGAAGATTATATAGCTCCGTGTAAGGAAGGAGGGTAGGACGAATAGTTGTGCACACAAACTTATGTACACCTGCTTCATTACGAGGAGAAAGGAACAGGGGCAAGCGTTCAGGAAAAACTTGAGTGAACTTGCGCCTATAATCTTCTACATACTCCAACAACTGCTCCTCTCGCCTACTATTTGAAATGACTGCTCTAGGTAAAGATGTAGTATCTAACTGAGCTAGAATCTTTTCCTTTCTAGACACAACTAGCTCATCACTCGGAATTCTACACGAAAAATACAAATACAATAACATTATTATCAATATTCATATGAGATATGATGTAAACCAAACCTGACATGTAACTTTACACATTCAACTCGGTCAAACACACAAAAATGCTTGTTGGCTTAATGCTCATTCTAAGGAGTACTTACACTAGCACATTTGGTGGAGGAGGTTTGAGGAGCTTCCGAAGAAGGTTGGGATCTTTAAACTTTTCGAGAACTGGATCTGCCATTTACGGACAAGAAGAAAGACTAATTTGTCCACTAATAATTAGTTGCTTTTTTGTTAGCAAGTAAAATAGTATATAGATATTGAACCCAAATATCATGACCGTTTTTCTTTCCTCTCTAATTTGAATGCATACATCTCTCCACATTTAAAGAAATTTAAGAACTGATTTGTATTTAGATATAAATTCACGATTACACCAAAGTAACCATAGCAGTGTACGAGCTTCAACGTACATAGTCTGTATAGCCATTTCCAAAATTACGCAATTGTCTTGAACGTTGCTTTTGGAATGGAGGATTAAACATTCAATGTTTTACATAGCTACTGTCTGTCTGTCTGTTAGCCCAATCATTACTCTAATAGAAATAAGAATTATTAAAATGTCTGGCCATTTCATCTCATTCATGAAAATACAAGAAAATAAGTGGGGTATCGGAGCAACTGACATCCCTCGACCTTTGTTTAATTTTACAGTTTATTTAGTTTTTTTTTGTGAATTTTTTTGACTGACAATTTATTGAAAAATAAAAGCCCCCAACATACATTACTCTTCCAAAGGATAGACGAGTATGAACCTCCTAGAAGGTTTTGTTTTTTGGTGAACTGGTAGCTTTATTAAAAAAATAAACGCACAATATAACGTACATGAAGGAGATAAGACATATGAAAACATGAAGGCACATGTTCAGTAATATGACTAGCAACGTTAGCTTGTTTTCTATGGAAATATTTAGCTTATTTATGTCTTTGAATGTTTATTCATTAGTACGAAGTTTCAAAAACACATCGAACAGCTGTTGATTTCTATATATTATACAACTGAACGGAAAAGCAGTGATTTGTTGTGCTGGAATAGCCTTCTATAATTAAATAGTACATAATATCTCTAATGGAAGATATGTGTTTGCGAACACAAACACATGTTACTCTTCTACAAATAAATACCACACCGACTAATCCTAAACAAAATAATAATAAATCAAAATACAAATAAAGTCAAGACAAAAAGAAAAGATAGCAACAAAAAGAAGAAAAATATGTGCACATACAAACAATGTACAAATATATATACACCAGAGAAACAAGAAAAAACCACATGGCAAGCAGGAGTAGAGGCTGTACGTAAAAAAAACAACCAAAGATACGAAATCAGGATCCAGAAACAGAAAACAGCTGAGCAAGTAGAAATGTATATACGCTGGGAAATGCATGATATACATCGATGGGCATGCTTCTGTATTGGATCAGTGCACTCTTAACACAAATAAATAATAGGGTACAACAGAAGGGAGCAAGAAGATAGGAGAATGGCGAAGGAAGACATCTCCCTCCCCGCTTTCTTCCCCCTCGACACCTCTGCATTCACTAGGGGGAATGGCGATAGGCCAAACCCAGGCAGAAAGTGAGGGGAAAAGGAGGAAGGAGGGTGAGCAAGAGAAAGACGATGCGATGCTGATGCGCCTAGAATCTTCTGTTTTGGTGGGCCAGCCAAAGGTCGATGGTCTGCTTCACAATTGACCTTGCCTCAGGCACAAAACCGATGATCTCCCTCTCCCTTGCCATCGACTCCTGAGAGTCGGATGCATGGGCTCCGTTCTTCATCATGTCTCGTCCATAGTCACTCCTGATCGTTCCCACAGCTGCCTTAGAGGGGTCTGTTGCTCCAAGCTTCTTTCTGATCGTATTAATGGCGTCCTCTCCTCTGTACAACAAAGCCATGCATCTAGCAGGACCGGGCTTAACCTACAGACACAACAACCAAGGGAGCCGCGAGGGAAATATATGGGTACAAATGGGATTATATCTATACATTGGGAGAAAGAGAAAGATAATAGGGAGAAAGAAAGAGAAAGAGAATAGGGAGAAAGAAAGAGAAAGAGAATAGGGACAAGGAAAAAGAATAAGAATAGCGACGAAGAGAAGATATGCCTTACCAAGTCCTCCTCAGTCTTACAGGTGTTGGGGTCCACTCCTGACATGTACTGGATAATTTGATTGACTTCATACTTTGCCATCTTCCTCTTGAGGATAGTGCTCATAAACTCATACTCCAGATCGGTGATTTCGAACTGTCCATTGAACGCAGGGTCCAACGCCTTCCTGATCTTTCCCTCCAGCTTAGGCCTAAGCTTGTCCACGAAGATATCCTCCAGGAACCCATAGAACTCCTGAGCCTGCTTCACGGACATTGAGAAGACTCTGCACCCCACAAGGTGGAGTCCAGTGGACCCAAATAAGTCCATGATGTGTCCAGGAAGGGAAGAGGCTCTCTCCAGCATGTCAGGCTTGATCATTACCATTCCGGTCTCATACTTCTTGTGGGTGTCCAACCTGTCGTAGTATGCGTCCAGGATTCCTCCGCTGCGCTCCACGTGCTCAGAGAAGAGCTTAAGGTATCTGCGAGATGACAGAGTGGTGGATGGGGGGACATATACGTGGGGTTAGCACAATGCTACACACACACACACACAGAAAAAAAGAGAATCAAAAGCTATGCTTCGTACCTGTAGTTGGCCTCATCACAAGAGGCTCCCACAATGGCAGGTTGAAAGTGGGAGATAGGAGCCGTTTGCTTCCCACGTGAAGTCTCCATACGCTCCTCTGATGGTCCTTCCTACCATCTCAACGCAGAGGTCGGGGAGGTAGTCTGAGACATTACGCACATCATAGAGTCAATAATAAAGATGGCATGATCGAAGGGACAGCAAGTCAGAGACACTAACGAAGGAATAGCAAAAGACCACGACAAACAAGATCAATAACACCAGTTAGAAACACTAACATCAAACAAAGCAGGAACAGGGCGAAGACAGAAGAGAGCAGGAACAGGGCGAAGACAGAAGAGAGGAAAAAAGACGAGAAGTGAGACAAACTGTTCACTAAACGCAGACCAGACAAAAATCGCAAGCAATCCAAGTTACCTCCGATAACCTTGTGGACGTTACTCCTGACGTTCTTTCCGGTGAAGAGAAGGAGGAGCATGTGGTTGTGCATGCTGTTGACTTCGATGGAGGAGGAAGGTCTCAGGTTGTTGTTCATGAATTGGATAAAGGGCTTGAAGGGTTGGGGCCTGTAAGTCATACTGTGGATCTCGTTGTACTCATCCACGAATTCTTCAGAGGAGACATCATTCTAGCACCCACGAGCTGGATTTCGGGGTGGGCAAGCAAACGAGCAAGGATTCCTCCTTCCAACCCCTACATGTACGTAATACATGTCATGCATGCATGAAAGAAAAAGAAAAAGAAAAAGATCAAAGGAAGGGAAAACACATTAATACAGAGGAAAAGGAAAATGCAACACAAGATGAGACAAAGATGCGCATGAAAAACGTGTATTAGCAAAGGAAAAAGAGGTAGGGTATGCCTAAAATAAGCACGCTCACTGAATTGAGACGGTGAAAACGTAGGACCATAAAACGAGGAGCATAAGAGAAAGAGTACAGAAAAAAAAATAGCATGCAAACAGCGGATGGGGGGAGAATAGAAGAATATACGATGGAAAATGGAAGATGAGATGTACCTTGGTGAGGGAGCGGGGGGTGATCCAAGCCAAAGGAAAGCTCGTCGTCCAGGCTTAATATCAAGGGAAACTCCTTGCTCAACAACTCATGGCGAAGAAGAGGACGCGCACGGAGAGGTAAGGCTCTTCGAATCCAGTGTCTCCAGAGTACCCAGACACTCCTCTGAAGTTAACTGAGGAGGAAATCCTAGAGTTGGATACCATAGACTTAGGAATAACAATAGAGTTTAACCTAGTCTTCCCCAGTAACTTTCTAGCGCTGAAGAGCATGCTCTAACTATCATATAAATATACACATATCACAACCGCAATTGATTAGCTAGTAAAACAAACAATATTGAGAAGACACACACAATAACGCAAACATAAAAAAGCAGGCATGCCTAACAACAGAATTATACTGTTAAATCAATTTCAAAGGTGCTAATGAAGGTTGATAGAAACTGGAAATCCCAAAACATCACGGCTGAGCATTCGTAATATAGTCAAGCGTTTTGTGAACACATGCCATACACCCTATAAAACATATTTGCAGATGTAAACAGTAGGAAAAAAAAGATAGAAAAAAAGGGGAGAGGAAAAAGAGAGAAAATAAACATAAAACTGCAATAGAACAGCACATAGCTTCGATAAAATAAATTGCACATTCCATAGATAATACGGAACAAAGTTATGTATATATTCTTTGCTGGATACAATCGAAAATCCGACACGCAATACCACCGTATAAACGTAGATCCACAAAATTAATTATGAATTGAGCTGTGCTAGCACACAAACCACTGTTTAACTCAATCAAAAGCTACATGATTAGAAAGATCCACTCATACAACAAAATGAAAAACAAATGCGTCAACAGAATGCTATTTTTGTTCGCAATAAGAACCCCAGCTATATCAGGTTAAAACTTCTTGTATATTCAATCTCCGCAAGCACAGAGGCCACAGAAAATACAACAGAAAACAGACGCATCCAATTATCATCAACAAGATTAGATATACAAACAAATAGGTCTATAACAAAAAAAAACAGACGCTAGCTACTATATTAACATATTTTAACTGTTGACTCTCTTTACAAATGATTGAGTTGTTCGACACAGAAGCCCGCATTGGTAGACATCGCAGTTAGAACTGGATACGTCTTTTCATTTTTCCTCTCATTTTTTCGTTTTTTGAAAAAACTTTAATTTTTCAATTTATTCTATTTTCACAAATATATAAGAACAAACGCGCAGATTGTCACCCCCCACCCCTCTACCCCCCGCCCTTACACACAGACACACTTTGCAGGTGCACACATTAATTCACATACTAGTATCACTGCTATAACTAGTTGAACTGTCATTTGTGGTTTCGCTCTAAAAATACACATTTCAGATATACGGTGTAGTCTTTGAACACACACAGCTTATTCAAATCCTTAAATTACCGGTAACAAAAAAACTAACTAACTCCCTTCTCTTATTGAACATAAGTCAATATAAACATATATATTAATAGACACAAATTAACATTGTGTTTTAGTATTATGTGTCTCATGCATAAGGCTAAAATTGACACAGACTTCTTGGAGCTAGAGTTTACGAATAATATAAATTATGGTACGCTACGAGATTACGTGATACGCCAAAAATTCCGCTAACTGACTCAAGTAGCAGTCTCTTCATTCAAATATTGGTTGAGATCAGATAATAAACAGTGTGCTAGTTTGGATTTAGAATTCAAATCTAAGGGAGTAATAATGACATAAAGCAAAACAGAAGAGGAAAAATACGAGTAGATACATATAAAAACGGAAATTTTTATGCTTAGTGAGACTTTGCCGTACTAAATGCGCAGAACATACTCTAATTTTTATAAACATGCGATCTGTCAAGGATTGTCCGTTTCCCCATTTTTTAAATTCAAAAATATAGTAGATATTTTTGTCTTCATGTCTTGTCTCATCCTCTTCAAACCTTGTGTTTTAGGTCTTATTTCTATTTTTTGCAAATACAAAATATACATATCTATCTATATATCTAGATTCAGTTTTGTTTTATAAATTGTTACATTTTATTGTTATCACCTAAATGTTGTTTTAGTGCTTTCATGACTTTCTACTATTTACAAATTAGTGTGTTTGATGTTCAAAAATAAGCTCACGTGAATGTAGGAGAAACGCTGAACAAAAATACACACAAATTCTTTTTACATCCACTTCTTTACCAAAAAAAAACAAAAAAGCACACATTTCTCGTGCTCATTTCATCTAACTAAATTCTGTTCATTTTTTTGCTTTCACCTTTTTTTTTTCAAATTTTATTACAAAATTACATTTTTGTAACATTTCGGGTCGTCATATTTACCGTTTTTCGATGAAATACGTCGGGCTTCATTCGATAATGTTATCAGCTCTCATTTTAATAGTTCGCTCGAACAAGAATTGGTATTCCTGGAGAGATCTCGCGGAGGGACATTCATATGCACGGGGGACTCTCATCGTAGCCGAGCCTCTGTCACAATCTACAGCAGACTATGATAACTTATTTGGCCATTCTGTATCTGATTTAGAAGGGATTACCACAGATGATCGTTCAGCAAAGGATCCTTTGTCAGAATTCGTGGCGACGTACTATGGATAAAGCTACTTCGAACAGCTTCTTGCTGGCTCATCTTTACGGTCCACCAAGATACATCAATTCCGATGTGGTACGCCATCTTCAACATTTTAATAGAGACTCTTCAATTTATGTCATTCGGTTTTTTTTTACATGCTGATTTTCCCTGGAACGAGAGGTGGTCTTACCGTTTCGCACAGGCACTTGACTATGTGTCCAACTTTTGGGAATCACAGTGGGCAGTTTTTATGTTGCACTGGCTTGGTCTTTTTCGATCCCTGTCATCTCCTCATCGCTGTCTACCTCCAAAAAAAGCTCGCGTGGGTATGGCCTCTCCGCTTACTACGTCTGATGCTGTTGGCGAGCGTTCAGTTCATGTTTTTCCCTGTTGCAGGGTCGTTGACTCGAATGCTATTAGGATGCACAACGATAGGGTCGAAGAACTGGTACTATCCCTCCCTCACGTGCTGGGAAGGGATCCAGATCGCATACAGGGGCATTATCGATCGGGTTCTTGCTTCTCTTTTTTGTTCATGACGTACCTCACTTCGGTGACATACATGGAACTGAATCCCAACCAGTCAAAGAAGTACGGGCAAAAGTATTGCTCTCTCGCGCGGTCTAGTTCTAGAGGAGAGTTGCTGAATCTTGTGATCAGAACAATTCTCCTTTTCTGCTTTGTGTGCTTCTCTAACTTCCATAACAACCATTGGCCCTCACGTTCCTCGTGATTTGTAGTGGTCTTGCCCTGTTGTTTTACCAGGTTGTTCACCTGCCCTACTACGTACGTTGGGTCCAGGTACTATACGTGTTTCAAGCATTAGTGATCACGTGGACAGGAATATGCATGTTCATCACGGATGTGAGGTACTCTGCGGATAGAGGTTCCATCTTCCCCTGGTTTATTTCTGTTCCCCCTTCTTCATCATCATCGCCCTGCTGATTGTGCGCACTAGAACTGATCAGGTCTTGAACTGGGACAACGAAAGGCTCATCTCCCCGCACCTCTTTGAGCTCAAAGCGAGGCTCGTCATGGCTGACGGAGTACACAAGTATGCGTTCGATGAGGAATGGGTCGACTTAGAGAGTGAAGAAAACGTGAAGCTGAGAGACGGATTGTGGGCTGATGTTGAAAGCCTCTATCACTTAGGTCAGCATAGATTCACAGTCACGTTCCACTCTCTCACACTCACAAGCCACTTTCACGCACTCACGTATTCACATATGCACACATATACACATTCATGTTTACCTTTGCATTCCATCATCTGCTCTTATCCACCTCGTCTCTTGCCCCTCCTTGTCTTGCTGCGTATCTCTCGTTGTTCGTCACAGGTACCTCTAGGTTTCCCGAAGATGCGATGCTCCACCTTTCCTTCGCAGCGTTCTATCTCTTCTACCCGAATAACAAACCCCTCGCGTACAGAGAATTGTCTTCAGGAGAGTCTCTTCCCCATGCTTTCGACGTGGATGTTCTCCTCTTCCTTTACAGGACCAAGTCAGAGTTAGAGACCTCCTGGGGTAACGCCATTGACGTCCAGAGCTACATAGAGTTCAAGGAGAAGAAGACTAGCGCAGACAACTCATGCGACACCGCCGCTCGTCTCTCTATTCGACTTCTGGTCTGAGCTGCTTCGAACCTCCCCCAACATCCCCAAACTCGTCCGCCTCGGTACTTCGGGTCGCCTTGCCATCGTCAGGGCTCAAAACTGCTTTGAGAGACTTCTAGAGATCAACGCAAACTCGGTACCTGCTCTGAGGGCGTATGGAGGGTTTATTTTGGACTTCAGTGGGGACGTGAGTTTCGCCTCTCAGATGCTGAGGAAGGCAGATGACCTAGAGGATGTAAGAACAAACGTGGTATCGATGGATTCTTCGGGAATGAGTTTCGTAGATAGGAGACAGATTACTCTGGACATCTTCGATGAGAGGAACGCTGTGGTGTCTATCTCAGTCGAGAAAGTAAACTTCGGCAACATCATCTCGGTTAACGCCACGAGTAAACGAATGTTTGGGTACTCGATGAACTCTGAGCTTCTGGGAAACAACGTGAACATGCTCACCCCGAGCCCTTGCATTCCGTGCACAACAATCTCATTGACAACTTCCTCTCGCGCAACATGACCACCATCCTCAACACCACACGCTTCGTTCTCGCTCTCCACAAATCGGGTTCCGTGTTTCCGATCCAGTTGTTCGTGCGCTGGGCGGATACGAGTGCTTCTCGATTGATCGGAGTTATGTCGGAGATCCAAACCGACGATGCACAGCTGTTGTTTGATCCAGACAATGGGGGTTCTATCACCTACTGCACCCCTAATGCATACCAGTGGTTTGGATTCACCAGGGAAATGCTCGTTGCGAAGGAAATCATCTTTACGCGCATTTTCCCCCACTTCCTGGAGGACAAGGCTGTCACAGGGAGTGCGAAGAGGAAGTTAGCATCAATCAAGCAAAAGGGCTCAGTCTAAGTCAGGAGTCCTCGTCGCGGGAAGACACCATGGATCTGCGGAACTGTTCTTGCTAAGGGTGTGGATGGCATCGGTCCAATTGAGGGGATGCATGATGCATGTTGTGAAGGTGAGCAGGCAAATTGATAGAGACAACCTTAAGGGAGAGGAGAATGTCCTTCGCTTTGGCAGCCAGGAGTTGGAGGGAGGAGGGTTCTTGTCCGTCGGGCTGGATGGAATCTCCTTCGCTGATAGAAGACAGAGGAGGAGGCACAGAAGACACAGGTACGCCGAGAGTATTGGGAGCACGAACAGCGATGGAACGATGAGCGACGACGACGTGGATGGGGCCAGCTCGATCATGACGGACGACAGCAGCCACACCAAGGACCTAGACTCGCTCGACGGTGAGAGCATGTACACGGACGAAGATATGGGCGGGGGAAGGAGAAGAAGGAGACACGACGAAATGAGCGTGATGAGTGGCCCTTCAATGTCTAGCTATGATGGAAGAAGTGCTATGGGGTACAACCACCAGATGAGCATGGGGAGAAGGGCAGATATAGGCATGAACGCCCAGGGAAAGATGGCGGAGGAAGAAACAAAGGAGGAGTCGCTCGAAAAGAATGTTGTAGATGTAGACGAGGAAGATGAGGGGGAGTTCGAGGAGGCAGAGGATGACGTGTATGCGTCGTTTGCAGACATGCTCAAGTCGAAGGGGGAGGACAGGGAGGAGGACCTCTATTGAGCAACAAGGTGATGCGCACCGATCTCAGGAAGCAACTCCTGGCGAGTAAGAAGGAGAAGAGCAAGGCGGAGCAGAGACTTGAAAATAGCCTTGCGCTGGGACTGAGGGGAGGAGCGGGGGGTGGAGGAGGAGGAAAGGGGCTGGGGCCACTGCCACAGCAGCAGATGAATCAGGGATAGAGAGCGGAGGGGATGACTTGGAGAAGAGAGCGTTGCTGCGTCCATTGGATCAACAGTCTGTTGCTGATTCGGTGGGGTCCGATGGAAGCGAATCTACGGGAAGTCTCACCGACACCTCAGCCACAAACTAGTCCGTCGTATTCGTTTCCGAGCAGCATAAATACTTGACTCGGATTGTGAACAATACGAGTAGAATAGGATTGATTTCCTAGCAATTTCGTTCATTATGTTTCTCATCTATGAGCTTCTCCTTAACCACTATGTAGATAACCTGGAGTCCCTCCTCGACATGATCACGTATGCGGGATACAGACAACAACTCATGCTCTCCATCGCAGCGTACCTCAAGGTTAAGTGGATGCTCACGCTCTTCCTGCCCGCCTTTGAGTCCCTTCTCGAAAGTGCCCTAGATCAGTCGATTGTCCTATTGCAGACTCTGGAAGACGAGTTGTACAACACTTCTCAGCTCAATTCAGCGGCGGTGTCATTCTTCATCGACCCTTCGATCGTTCTGAATGTATTGGTGGGATCAGATGTGGTAGAGAGGACGTACAATCTCAGGGAGGCAATGCGGGTCTTCCTTATCAACGCCCTTCGCATGTCCCAGCTCGACCTCACAGTTGCCTCGAACCAGTCTGACCCTGCGGTGTACTTCATCAACGAAAATGTCCCTTCTACGTTGGCAGAGGCAGTGCAGAGAGCCAAGTACTTAATCACGGAGTCTGCATATAGCTCGCACAAGAAGGCCTGGGTCCTTGAGATCGTCCTCTTCACTCATTGCCGTCGCCTCCATGTCATTGTTCCTGATCTTCGCCTTGCATGGGGTCGTGGTGCGCCTAGATGAGCAAAAGAAACACACTCTGAAGTTGTTCCTAGTGATTCCCAGACAGATCCTCCGCCTCCTCCAGAAGAGATATTCGGAGGCACTCAGGAACCAGGGTGACGATGAAGCGGAGGACGAGGACGCGTGAAGGATGGAGAAGGAGGAGCGTATGGGTCAGGAGAGGGTGGAAGGGGGAAGTATGACGACGATGCTTCTGACAGTGAGAGCTACGTTTCTTCGACCAGTAGTGGATCGAGTGGAGGGGACTCAGACACGGACTTCGACCATCACCACAAGAATGCCCTCACAGAACAACACAATGCAGCTGCACAATACAACGATGACGACGTGACGGAGTTCAAGGACCTGTCTGCGCAGAGGATAGCGTATTTCAAACCGATGGATGTGGAGAAGAGGTGGGTCTACGCCAAGTTCTCGTTCAAGGGCCTCTTCATCCTGGCTTATGTGATCGTCATGATCGTTACTACACACGTTATGTACACACAGGTTCAGGACCTCCTCTCTTCCATGAACGAGGCCTCTGAGCTCAACGCCAACCTAGGCCTGACCAGTATATACACAATGAACTCACTGTTCGAGGCAGATGAGGGCTCCCGGGTGCTAGGGGTGAAATACTTGGGCCAGACAGTGCTGTATAGGAGTGCGGTTGCATTCGGAAATAGCAGTATGGGAATCAACTCCCCTGTGAGCGGTGGGCAGGAAAATTTGTTGTTCGTGAATGGATGCACCTTCATGGCTATGGTTCCCTCCGCCGTCATCCCGCAGGTCATCAGGATTTCTTCGACTCTGGATGCAGTGACTACTTCTCTGGAATTATGACCCACGGACTCATAGAGGCACTCACCCTCTCCAACCTCCTCTCCGAATACCTCTTGTACAGCACCAACAGAGGTGCTCTCTATAACATTGTTCCCTGGCACACCACGGATTCCACGTACCCTGATGCTTCCTCAACTGATGTGACGACTATGGTCGAGGTCTTCGAAGAGGTGATGATGCTGAATGCTCTTTTCGTCTCAGTGGGAATGTCTGTTGCCTCTGTGCAATACCAGCAGAAGACGACCGACATCATCCACCAATACTCCACATTCAGGGCTGTCTTCATTGCAGTGTTCGCTGTTTTCCTCTTCTACCTCCATTTCGTTGTCTATGGCGCCAACTTTAAGGAGATGCTGGACAATGCGAAGATGGTCATCGCCCTATTGCTGATAATTCCCCCTGACATCGTCGACCGTGTTCCCAGGATACAGAAGTTCGTGAGGGAGGAGATCAAGAGGAGTTAAACGAGCTAAAACAAACGGACTCTGGAGTACGCATATACAAACACATACACTCACTCACTCACAAACTTACATACCCATTTATATACACACACTTTCCACCTCTCTTTTCGTTTCCTGCCTTTCCCCCCCCTTCCACCCCTACCCTCCACCTTCCACCCCCTTATCCCCTTATATCTGGTTTTGATGCATTGAGTCTGCTTTCTTATATTTTTCTGCCTCTCTCTTTTCCTTTTCCTTTTCCTTTTCCTTCCTTTTCCTTTCCTTTTCCTTTCCTTCCTTTTCCTTCCTTTCCTTTTCCTTTTCCTTTTCCTTTTCCTTTTCCTTTTCCTTTTCCTTTTCCTTTTCCTTTTCCTTTTCCTTTTCCTTTCCTTTTCCTTTCCTTTCCTTTTCCTTTTCCTTTCCTTTCCTTTTCCTTTTCCTTTCCTTTCCCTTTCCTTTCCTTTCCTTTCCTTTTCCTTTCCTTTCCTTTCCTTTCCTTTCCTTTCCTTTTCCTTTCCTTTCCTTTCCTTTCCTTTTCCTTTCCTTTTCCTTTCCTTTTCCTTTCCTTTCCTTCTCCTTTCCTTTCCCTTTCCTTTCCTTTCCTTTCCTTTCCTTTCCTTTTCCTTTTCCTTTTCCTTTCCTTTCCTTTTCCTTTCCTTTTCCTTTCCTTTTCCTTTTCCTTTTCCTTTTTCCTTATTTTTTCTCTGTTTTCCCTGTTTTGTGTTATCTCCCAACTTGTTTTCTGTTTGTGTATTCCAATGTTCCTGTTATTCCTTACTGTGACACAAATCATTCGTTTTTTATGTTTAGTTTATTTCATGTTCTTTTTAGTTCCTTTTTTTAGTTTCCTTTTTTTACTTGGTTTTTTTTTTGTTTCTTTTTTTGTTTCTTTTTCTTGTCTCCTTTTCTTGTTTCCTTTTCTTTCGTCTCCTTCTTTTGTGTCTTCCATCAATTTAACCCGCCTCGTGTTTAATGTATCATTTCTTATTTGTTGATCTTCTCCCGCTTTTATCCTTTCCTTTAGGCTTACTTCATTAACGTTTTATTAACCTCACTTTCAAATGCATATACTAACCACTCGTACTTTTCGTATTGTAAAATGTGGTGTGCGAACTCTTTTACCTTACTTTTATTGCTTGACTCCTACCCTTTATTTCTTGTTTCTTGTTTTTGACTCTGTGTTCTAGTTCTCGCTCTATTCATTCATGCTCGCATGACCTTAATGTATCTTTCCCTTTCCTCTCTTTCATTATTTCAACGGACCATATTTTTCATTTTTCTGGCTTATGTGTTTTGTTTTCAATATTTGTGTCTCTGTATGTATGTATGTATGTATGTATGCATTATTAGCTAGTAGTGAATCGCTTTGCTTCTTTTTGACTTTTCTTCGGTTTATTTGTTTGGTTTTTAATTTTATTTTTCATGTTTGCGGTGCGCCGTTTCGAAGCATTTCACTTGGACTGTGTGTGATGTGCTTTATGAGATGCTTTCCTCCTGCGTTTGCATGATATTTCATTAATCTCTTGTGTTGTGTATTATAATGTACACATCCTGATTTTGAGGCGTATGGATACGCATGTGCATGCTCGTGTTCTGTGAAAGTGCGTATGCGTGTGCACCTACCTGTGCTTGCGCTTGTGCTTGTATGATGTGTTGCACTGTGTGGTGTATGCGCATGATTGGAGAAGCTTTTGATGCTTCTAATGTATTTCTTAAGATGTGTTTTCTCCATGCACACATATGACTGTTATTTTAAGATTGTATATTTATATATCATTCTTTCCTGCTTATGTACTGCGTACCATATGCCAAGGCTTAGACTTGTTGTCTTCTCTTCGACTTTTCTTTGTTCATGGTAGTAAGGTATACAAGTTATGTACTAGTTAGCTCTGTTTTTGTTTTAGCCCATTTCGTTTTGACTTGTTTTTCCTGTAGGTGTGACTTTTTAAGTTTGTTTTGCTCGCTGTTCTTTCCTTTTCTTTCAATTCTTCTCGTGAATATGGTTGTTTCTTTTCAATACTATATATAGATTATCTTCGTTCGTGTGCTGTACCTTACTCAACGCCCAAGCCATCATCTTGAACAGGCAGTTCTGTTCTTTCGCATGAACGACCCAACATACTTTTGGCTGGAAACATGTATCATTCATTGCGACTAAACCGATAATGAATGGCCTCTGTTATAACATATACAATAAATTAGTTAGAACACATAATGTAACAAACAAGAACACATGCAGAAGGAGCATGCGCACTTAGTAGCCAAAACAGCTAATCATATGAATAGATGAGCAAATGGACGAGCGGAGACTTTACGTTGAGTGCATTGCATTCTCGCGGTTGGTTTCAATTGCTTCCGTTGGTGTGGAGTGATGTGGTGTCATTATGAGCAGCCTCCTGGCTCGTGTATTTTCCTCACGTGGTTCGGCTTTACTTTTAGTTGTTTCTTTCGTTCATACTCTTCTTTGTTTTCTTTCTTGTGTGCATGCTTTGTAGCGAAGATTGCTAACCATATGAGCAAGTGTGTGAGTCCATGTTGTCATATGTCTTTATCCCTTCTGTGTACACTATGTCCTGTATCTTTATTCTTCTATTCCTACTTTGTACGCCTCATTTTCGGTTTGTTTTTGATTCTCACGTGTATGTATTACATATGATGCTATCAATGGTGCCTGTTTGTTTGATAGTTGTCTCTAGTTAGTTTGTTCCAGCCCATCAAGGCTACTACTTTTGTTTTTTTGCGGAGTATCGAAGTGTGACCTCATTAAGGGCTTTTTATTTTGTTTGTTGATGAATTGTCAGTAAGAAAAAAACAATACTCTTACAGTTTCTTTGCAGAGTATTGCGTCGTGACACTTTTAGATACAGTTTATTTTGTTTTTTGCTTTAAAGAAGTATACCGATTAAAAAACATGCATACGCGGAAACAAATCTGCGTGATGAATGTAACTTTGCCCAGAGCGCGGGGGAGGGTGAGAGTAGCAGCAAGTGACTCAATCTAATCCTTGCGTTACAAGAAGCAGGAGCCATACTAGCAAGTTGACTTAGTAACTATCTATTCATATGTTCGGTTCTCAGCATATTTGTTTGCATTCATATACGCATTAAAAATCTGTATAAAAAGGGAGCGTTATTATAGTCAATATCCAACAATATCTGACGCTTCTAAATACAAAAGGGTCGAAAAGCATCAACACTGATTATCGAGTAAAACTGCAGATTTATTACTGTATCAAAATTACATATACTATGTTGCACTTACAATCGAGATGCTAGAAACACACTAAAAGCGAATACACACAATAGTATAGAGGAGTCTTTGAATACTAGGGAAATAATGAGTAAATGCATAAATAAATACACACAAAGAAATAAATACACAAAGAAGGAACATGACACATTTACTATTCGCAAATGCTGCATGTCACATGTGAGTGTATACACGCACACTTCCGTACAAGTACAGCCCAATTCCATCCAAGAGATCACTCACTTATTGCGTGGCAACTAGACTTCTTCTGAAGAAAGTGGAGCAAAGAAAGCAAAGGAGGTGCTAGGGACAAATCCGACCGTAGTCTCATTGTGGTACTGCTTGGTGTGTTTGCTGTGCACAGCTATCTCTGGGGAAGCTGGACTCGAAGCGCGAGCCACCACGTGAACCCACTCTGAAGTTTGATCTGCTGGACCTTCTCTAAATAAATTGACCCCTCGGTTACCTCTCTCATGATTGCCTTCAAAGTAGACGACACTTTGATTCTGGATACCTCCAGGGCATCCATATCCATCGTCCCTCTCTTGCGCTTATTTACGATCTTTAGGAGGTCTGGCAGCAGATTCAATCTAGCATGGACGTCCTTGATCGTGACCGTAGACAGCATTTCCAACCTCTCCCTCGCCACGCCAACCCACAACATCACATCCATGATGGCGGAGGCTTGCTCCTTGCTGATGTACGCAACGAGGATCTCTCTTCTCGAACTCCATCAGCCCAACATCTTCCTCATCCTCTTCACCGTTGTCTTTGGAGTCATCCTCCTCTTCGTTACCCAGGCCATCTCCTTCCTCACCTTCCTCATCCATCTCCGTACCGTCATTTTCATAACTATCTCCTGCCAATCTCTTGTTTTTCTTCCTGTCGGGTTTTTTCTCATGGATCAATCCGAGGGCCTTTTTCTGGTCCGACAGGTCGACTGTTCTACCGAGGAGAGCAGGATTGAAGTCAGATCTGGCCTGTACATAGAAACCGATAAGAGAAGAGAAGGAGAAGAGGGATCGTGGGAAGAAGACGACGTGGGAGAGGAGGGGAGAGAGAGGAGGTAGGAATGGGAGAGGACAGCTCATCAGACAGAAGAGATTGCTCGTTCCCAGACATGAGGTTGTCTGCCCACAAGCCAACGTTTCTATTCGGTAATACCGCAGATCCGAAGCCTCCCTCATTGTCTGGCCCTAGGTCACCGTCCCATGTCTGTTCTTCCTCCCTCCGCTTCCTTTCTAGTTCTTCCTGTTTCTCTTCCTCAGCTTTCCTCAGACGCTGCGCCTCGTTAAACTCAAGCTCACAGAGGACATTGTCTTCATCATAGAGAAACTCATCAATTCCCATCATCATCCTTACTTCCTCCTCCTCGACTCTCTCCTCCTCAATCTGAGCTCAGGTTAAAGCTCATGCTCATACCTCTCTTCTCTTTATCTCTCTCTCCTCCGCCGAAACGTTGCATTTCTCTTTGCTTCTTTTTCCTTTCGAGTTCCATGATCTTCTTCTTCTCTCTCTTCTGCGAACCTTTTCCTCGTTCGAGCCCACAGGTGCCTTGAGGGGAAGAAGAGAAGGTCCGAGTCATCCTTGCTCCAGCGATGGGCGTTCATAACAAGATACATGGGGATGTCAGCCAGAGTATCCCACAGACAAACTTCATTCCCTTCGTCCACTTCTACGACTGCTTTCTCCATTCTTTCGTCACCTTCCATCTCCGAGTATTCTAGCTCATCCTCCATTTTCATCTTCCTCTATTTCTTGTTCGAGCATAAATTTCCCTCTAATGTCTCTGTTTCCTTCATCTTTTTCTTTGTCCACATCTCCCACCTCTCCTCTGACTCTCATTCCTTCCCTATCGCTGCTCTCTCTCAACGAACTTGCATATTCGCGTTCGATCTCTGATAAAATTCTTTCCTGAGAGTCGCGCCTGCTTAATGTTGTTCCTGGTTGCTTCTCTTTGTGCCCTCAAAACCTCCTTCTCCTTGAGCTCGGTGTACTTTTCCTTTGCCTTGGCGTCAGTGTGCGCTGCAATAGCAGCTTTGAGAACAGACAGAGACGCGTTTTCCTCTTTTTCAAATACCTCAATCCTCTTCTCTATCACATTCATGCAATACATGAGTTCATCCCCTCCAACTCCCACGACTCCTCCACCTCCCCCTGCTCCCAAGCTCCGTTATTCCCCATTCCCCACCCACCCTTCAACCTTGAACATCGCTCAGGTACCTTGCCTGTGTCCTACTTCCAGACCGAAGGAGAATGGATATTGGGAAAGACAAGTCATGGAGGCGCACGGAGAAGACAAGTTGTACGGAAAGGAAGGAAAAGATAAGGGGAAGCGCTATGGTTCAAGCCATACGAGGAAGCAAAAGTAGAGGTAGACTGTGCAGAAGAGGGAGACGCAATTGAGGAGAGAACAGCGTTTCCAACTGCATGGGTGCAGTTGGTGGGAGAACAAGCGCAGGAGAAGGAGGCAGCAGAGGAAAAAGCATGGGAGGAAGCAAGGAAGTGGTGGAATTCCGGATGGGGAGGAAGGACTGAAGGGATAAGAGATGATGCAGCTAGCGAGGAGATGGAAGAGGCAAATATAGAGGTGGAGGAAGAGGAGGAAGAGGAGGAAGAGGAGGAAGAGGAAGACGATGAGGAGGTGCGGGGACCGTGGCAAGAGGGAGAGTGGGAACGAAGAGGAAGGACACGGATGCATTAGATTGGAGAGAAGGAGTTGAATGGAGAGTCGGAGAGATGGCGGAGGGAGAGAAGGCGGGAGTGGGGATATGGGAGTGGGCGGAGAAAGCAGGTGTTCCATAGAGGGGGTGGACGAGGGAGGATCTCCGGTAGGGGTTAGAGGAGGCCCCGGAGAGAGAGGTGGATGATCTCACTGATGTGTTGTTTGGTGCAAAGGGAAGAGGGAGGGGATGATGGACTGAGGTGGAGGATGTCCTTCTGCGAACGCAGATGAAGCACCGAGACCCGATGCAACGATCTTGGTTCGGTTCAAGACTTCCTCTCTTATCGAGTCGAATAAAAGGAAAGTGAACTTGCACTGTGCCACAAAGACATTGCGAGACAGAATGAGCAGGGGAGAGAACAAGGGAGCTTGTACAGAGAGACACGAATCAAGAGAAGGCAAAGATTGAGACCTTACTGTCCCAGGGTAAGGAGGATGACGCTTGCCCAATTGGGACCGGACAGAGTCCACAGGGGAATTAGTTTCCAACGAAGGGAGACCAATGTGGGACACTTTCGAGGGAGGACTGGTCGTGGGGGTGAGGGGATCCGAGACGAAAAGAAGAGGAGGGAGGAAGAGTAAAGCTGACTGGATGATGCGAGGGAGGATATTGAGGGAGGAGTAATAGAGAGAGGGGCGACTTCCTCTGCACTTCCAGTTTCCCCACTTTCCTCCTTCCCCCCTCATCTTCTATGCTAACCGATCTCTCTTTCTTTTTCTCATAGTCTTTTTTCCATCTTTCATTCTCACTGTTTTCCTTCTTTTCAGTGAGCGCCTGTAAGCTTCGAAATAAATGATGATTGATTCACGGAGGAGGCAACAAAGGGCAAGCCATACGGAGGAGTTTCTCCCTATCTATTGGCAGGACCACGGGAGAGAGAGACAACAACGTTCGATGAGGCAGAGACCGAGAGGGTTGGTGAAGAGGGGGTGTGAGTTAGCTTACGTGAGAGAGAGGCAGTTGAGGGAGGCAGAGCAGAAGAGAGGGTGATCCGAGGAGTGAGAAATGAGCGAGGCGCGGGAGGAGGAATGGTAGAGTGAAGCAGGATGAGAGGGAGGAATTTGACAACCCCTGAGTTCTGGTTGGACAGAAGGGGTACGTGCAAAGAAGAATGCGACTGCTGAATGATTTCCTCAGCTTCCCCGCTCCTGCTCCTGCCTCTGGCTACCTCCACGCTCGCCTCCATATTTACCTCACCTCTTCGTCTTCAACAACTCACTATTTTCTCCATCATTGATGACAAAGGCGTTCGAGGATCTAGAATACATGAATGAACGAGAAGAGAGGAGCGTGTGTAGAATTGTTCGTAGTGAAGAGGAGATGATGATAGATGTCGTCAACCATATGCTTCTTCATCTCTAGATAAAAATCCAACCCCTTCGAAATAACTTCCTCCATCGACGCAACCTTTCTACTCGCTTTACTGTGCCTATCTGCTGAGCTCACCCTGACTTCGCCTTTACTCGCATTTTCTTCATCTGCCTCACTCTCTTCATCTGCCCTCTCTCAGTTTCTTCAGCCCATTTGTCGCTGAGCTGCTGGTTGCGCTTGGATAGTTTTTCCATGATGAATCGGACTCTATCAACTAAGTCATCTACTGACCATAGACACACACCTGGGGGGTTCTTAACTGAGTTAGCAAACGAACCCTCTTCAAAGTCATAGTACTTTTCCTCTTCCTCGTTACGCATTTTGCGCCTCATCTGGTTCCTCAGTTTTCGAAGCCTCTTTTCCTTTCGTTCTCTCCGCCTCTCTTTCTTTCCTCCTCTTTGTGCGCTCATCTATTTCAATAGGCTTGTTTTCACTTTTCCTTTCCCCGCAACAACGTGTGCCCTCTTCTTCATTCTGCATGTTTTTTCTTGCCTCTTGCCCTTCTTCATTTGTGTCTGCCAATTTGTCTTCTTCTGAGTCTTCTTTTCCCACTGATTCGACGTCTACTCTATCCAGCACTTCAAACGAACGCTCATGGGAGGAGAGAAGAGGGTTGTGGGGGGATGAGGAGGGAACAACCGCATTCGAAGAGAAATCCACCGGAGAAGAGGAAGAGGTTGCCACCTCTGAAGAAGAGCACATGGAATTAGAAGGAACGATGCTATCGATTCCTCTATTTTTCATTCTCCTAGCCCTTCTTTCTTCTCGCAGTGCTTTCTCTTCTCTTCTCTCGCCATCAGAGCATCCCTCTCTTTGGCATGTTCAAAGTATATTTCCCCATTCGCTATACTCCTTCTCCTGTCTCTTGTAACTTCCTTCTCGGGCTCCATTCCTCCGCTATTTTTCTCTAGCATCCAAGGCATAGGAGGGGGGTGTGGCGACCATATTCTTCATACATTTTGCAGATATTCCATGCTGCTTGTACACAGCAAGTAACTCTTTCCACCCGCGCTCCCTGTCTCTTTCCTCGTGTCACGCTGTCGCAAACGTTGCTTCTCCTTCTGTTTCCGAACAACGCCCTTCTGTCCTCCCTCTTCCTCTCCATCTCCAGCATCAAAGGGACCCAGTCGTCTAGGCTCCGCATTGCCTCCTTATCTCTCAGCTCCTTTAACATCTTTCCTCTTTCTCTCGCCTTCTTTTTCTCTCGCCCCCTTTCCGTCTTTTCATCAATCTTTCCTTCCTTGAATCGAGAAGGAGAAGAGGCGACAGAAGATAGGCTAGAGGAGGATGAGGAAGACAGGGGTCGAAGTTCCATTAAGGGAAGCAGAGGTGAAACCTGTTGAGGCCGAGGAGGATGTGGGCAGACTAGTATTGATGAGATTAATGGTTCTATTTTTCTGCACATTCTCTAAGAATGTACCAGCTGGGGAAAGAGGAGGGGAAAGAGTACTGAACCTGCACGATTGATGGTTGGAGGGACATGAAGGAGCATTTGACTGGGGAGAGAGAGGGTAGGGTTCTCATGGGGAGTGTCCCTGGAGATGCACATTGTCCATTTAAAGTGTTGGGAAGAGAAGGATTCGCTTAGTTGTGGCCCACCGTAGAATGTACTGAGTCAAAGAGTTGGGCAAATGCAGAGGGAGCGAATGCAGAGGGGGAGGTGGAAGAGTGTCCTGAGAAAGATGGACGTGGAGGAAACTGACTTCCTGTTCTAGACTTTGTAGTGCTGTTTCCATTGACGACAGAGTTTCCAGCCTCGTTGAGCATAGAAAGGGCAATGTTACCAACAGAACGGTTCACATTGGTCAACAAAGGGATGCCCTCCAAGACACCTTCTCTTTTCTCTTCATCACTTCTCCCCACTGACCCCCAGGGTGGCCCCGACACTCCATCGATCTCATTGTTCATGATTGCGTTGAGATGAATCTTCTTCTGCTGCTCGGTCAAACCATTGCCCAATATCAGGCTTTGTCTTTCCCCGGCCGGATCCATATTGAAATAATGCTCACTCATGTTTCCAAAATACTCACTGTTGTTCTGGCTAATATGGTTGTTGAGATGGCTATCGAGATCCTCGCTTTTTCGGAGGAAGAAGACTCCTGATCATACCCGAATTTCTCCCTTCTGCGCTGTTTCATGATGTCATCCAGCTTCGGAATATCTTCAAGAGTAGCCGTGTCGATCATGTTCCCCAAGTTGACCTCAACCATCTGCTTTGCACCCTCTTTTACTTGCCTCAACACTCCCTCATCTTCATAGGCGTAGCTAGACCCTGCAAGGAACCCACCGAACCCCCTCTCTTTTCTACAGCTTTCGATGTCTTCTGATTCTCCTTCCTCTCTTTCCTTGCTTTGGCTCTACTCCATCCACCACCATCTTCCCACAATGATTTTTGTTCAATCCTCTTCTGAATCTCTGCGAAAAAGTCGTCCGAGTCAATATTGCTGTCTCCCTCGCTCTCAGCGCCTCTTCCCCACAACCCTTCACTTTCTTTCACCGTAGGATTGACTACTGAGTTCTCCGCTGTGTTCTCAACAACTCCATACTCTTCCTCTCCAGACTCAGAGCTCGTGTCGTCGAAGAGAAAGAAAGAGTCTGATTCGATTCTGAGGTGAGGAGAATGAGGAGTCCTTCGTATACATCGATGCAATCGTGTTCATGTACTCTGTATCGATGTCAATAGAGTTGCTCTTTCCCTCCTCATTCAAACCACCGTTTTCTTTCTTCATCTCGTTTTCCTTTTCTTTCTTCTTCTCGAGCTCTCTTCTTTTCTTTTCTTTTCTCTTCTCCATTCTCTTCTCTTTTCGTTGCTTACGCGCATTCAAATCTATGTCTAGTTCATACTTCTCCTTTTCTTCCTCTTCATCTTTACTTGCATATTCGATTCCTCCCCCTACCCTAGCAGACATCTCTGCTTCCTCATCCGTCATGAATCTGTGTACAACTGGGGGAAGTACGTCCATGGGGATCTGCACTTGCAAGACCTCGAATCCTCCCCTGAGCCACGTCTTCACTGGTACAGTTGGTTTCTCGGCAGAGAGATTTGGGTCTGAGCTAGAGAGGCGAGTGAGAGAGAAAGGAGACGTGGTTGACAAGCACTCAGACTCGGAAGCAAAAGAGGACTCTTGAGAAGGGGAGGTGAGAGAATTAATGCTGGGTGATTCGGCTTTGTTTAAAACGAGGCTTCTCCTGTTCATTTCATAGATGCTTCCAAGGATGGATATGGGTGCGACGGAGGGAACACCATCGTGGGAGGAAGATGAGGGGTGTCTAAATGGCGGGGAAGAAAAAGAGGAGGAGGAAGGGTGGATGGCAGTCGAAGGGGAGGAAGGAGTGGGAAGGGGTAGACAGAGAGAGGGTCGTACGGACGATTTCGGTTCTTCTCTTTCCTTCGCAATCACTTCATCCGTAGAGGTACTTTCCGCCTGTGAATGTGAAGGGAGAGGAAGAGGGAAGAGGGAGAGGGGTGAATATTGCTGGGGGAGGAGGGACGTCATCGGAAAAGGGAGAGATGTAGTGGAGAGGATCCGCATAGAAGAGAATTGTATTGTGTAGGAGGAGCAAGAGAATGTGCGAGGTGAGCACTCCAGCACCAGATGCTTCTGCCAGTAGAAACACGTCCTCCGGAAGGCAGCAAGCAACACAATCGTTGTGCATACGCACCCTGCACGAGTGGCCTTCCTTCTGTATCTCTTTCTCCTCCTTCTCCCTCGTCTCCACTCCGTCTTCCTTCAAACCACCCACTCTCTCTTCACTCTTCGTTGTCCGCTTAGAACGGGGCTCTTTCCTATTCTTTCGTGAAGCCTGACTTCCCAGATCTATCTGCAGCCCATTCATCTCTTGCTCACTGTCCCTACCTTCTATGCGAGAGTTCCGTGCCCTTCGTTTCGTCCTCTCGTCTCTTCTTGACTTTGTTCTTTCCAGCCTTCTCAGTACTTGATATGAACTGAGCTTCTTTTCCTCTGTGTCTTCAACTGCCTCACCCACTGCCCCCCCACTTATTTTCTCCATACGAATCATCTTCCTTTCCCACTTTTCTACCGTATTGTTAAGAGGAAAGTATCGGCTCTCTTCGCTAAACAAGAGGTTCCCAGCTCCACATAGATATACATTCATCCACTCCCGTCTTCCTCCTCCCCCTCTTCTGCCAACATAGTATCCATATCTTCATCGTCTGCTTCATCCCCCTCCCTTTCCTCTCTCCGGAGTATGTTTTGTCTTCCATACCTGTTCCTTCCGTAGTAAACATCTAGGTTATGTTTCCTCACCATGTGCTCATCATGGGCCACCACACTGATCCACTTCCTATCTGAGTCGGTTTGCTTAGCGAAGCAACGGGAAATAGAGAGTGCTTGTAACGAAAGCGGAGATGAAGATAACATACGTGCAGTGGATGAAGATACTGAGTGCATGAGCGATGAGGCTTCAAGAACAAGAGGAAGAATAGTCGAAATGGCAGGAAATGCTTCTCTCACTGCGGACTGGGAAACTCCACAAGTCACAGGAGGAACAACGGAGATCAAGCTAGATGATGCCGAAGAGGAAGGCAGAGAGGACGATTCAGAAGAGGAGAGAGTTGGGGGTGATGAAGAAGAAGTCGGGTTAGGGGTTGGAGAAGAAGTAGGACTAGAAGAAGAGGAGGACGAAAGGGAAGAAGAAAAAGAAGAAGAGGAAACAGAGGAGAAAGAGGAAGGGGAAGATGACGAGGAGGATGAAGATGATGCGGAAGAGGACGAGGGTGGTGAAGATGATATGAGTGATGAAGAGGCTGAGGAGGAGGAGGAGGCTACAGAAGATGCAGGGGATAATACAGAAGTGGACGGTACAGAAGATGACTGAGATTCAGTGCGTGAAGAATAGTTCTTTCCAAGCGCAGAGTCTTTTTCTCTGTTGTAGTATATTATGGGGACTACCGAGGTGATTAATACATTGCCGTCCGAGTCCTTTTCTTTCTGCTTTTCTATTTCCTCTTCGGCTGGCTGTTCTTGAGCTTTCTCTTTGTCTTTTTGACCTGTCTCTTCTTGGGGAAAGGTGAAGGAGTTGGAAGAGTTCCTTTCAGAAAAACTTGTTCCTGGGTAAAGAGCGAGGGGGTGGTGGGAGCTTTCGCGTCCCTCTGGTTGGGAAAGAGAGATCTCTTCGTTGAAGAGGGAGTTGTCATACTTGACAACATCCAACCCATACACAATTCCCAACACAGGAGACACATATGAGTCGAAAAAGTTAACAGAAGGAGAGAGAGGAAGATGCCACGGATATGCGGAGGGGCGGTAAGGCAGCAAGCGTTGGGGAATACCGGGAGGAATGGAAGAATTCGCTGATAACATAGCTAGTGGAGATGTAGCATGGATTCCGTGATAAACAGATCCCGGAGGACTAGTCAGAACGGAACGTCCTGAGGGGATGACAACACAGAACCAGGAGAGTAGAGTGGATTTCCGAGAGAGCTTTGGTCAAACAAAGAGTCGACATTGGCATGGGTGTGGTGGATATTTGGATGAGACACGTTATGGCTCGAGGGAAATGACGAAAAAGAGTGGGCGTACCGGATGTAATAGCCCTTCGTTTACAAGAGAAAGAGACGCAAAGTCAGAGGGAGGCTGAGAGGAAGAATAGGCAGCTGCAGGATCAATTTCAGCGTACAAGTACTGTTTTTCTCCATCTTCCCTCTCCCTCCCGTCTCCTTCATATTTTCTTCTTGACCACCCACTCTGCCATCCAAGGCCCCACTTTGCACTGCACCCGCTTCCTTCATCTTCTGTTTCTCTTGCTCGTAAGATGTAGGCATGAAGGGGGATTGCGGAACACATATTCCGTAGTGGCGGGCAAAGTGAGAAATGGAGACGTTTCGGTTAATGATGCGAAGGACGTGGGAAAGATGACTGAACATCATTCGGATGGACCCACTTGCTTCCAACATCACGATCGCGTCGTTCTCTGAGATAGCTTCTCCCTGCTTCCACTGCATTTCCAACCCTAATTCCTCTCTCTCGTCTTCATATAATTCGTTCATGGTTTCTGCTACTCCTGGAATTGTTCGCACCGAGTCTTCCGGAAGCGCCATTGAATCTCTTCCTCCGTCTTCTTTCATCTTCTCCGCAACATCTTCCCCATTTTGATGAGACCCATTGGTATTTACAGAATGATGAGCTCCAAGATGATTCGAGACCTCGTTATTTCTCTGGTTGGCACACGTGTCATTAAAAGCTTTGAATTCTGATGGGTTAACACCGAATGGGACGACAAAGACATCAGAGGAGAGAACTGATGGAAAGGGTCTACACCAGAAAAGCGATGAGAAGGAGGCTGTGGAGGGGGAGAGTGAGAGCCAGTAGAAGGAGGAAGACTGTTCATCGGAGTAAGCACTAGAAGATTGATTCTTGTTGTGGTTGTATTGGCGGGAGGGCGGGTCTGAGTTCACCAAACACATCACAGTGTCCTTGTTCATTTGCTGTACGGCCAAATGGTACCTATCCCTTACCCTAAACGCCTTTCTTAATTTGAATGCATATCTTGCAACGGCATGGAACTCGAAGGAGGTAGAGTATTTGATGAGATTGTTGACATTTGCTTCGTTGACGAGGTTTCTCAGTGCAACGGTGGCAGAAGGGATGGCAAGGGATAGATGCCCAAGTGAGGTGAAGCGATGGGAAGAGACGAACAGGTGGAAGAGAACATGAGCGAGGTCATCCGAGGACAAGGAGGATTTAGACTTCATCAAGTGCAGAGCCTCCTCTTGCACACACAAGAGTTGAAGATGGGGATATGAACAAAGAAGACCATTCGAGAACGACGATTCAGCTTCTTCCTTGTTCATCACACCCACAACCCCCGCTCCCCACTTATTTTCGTCCCTGACAGAGCTATCATGTTCTTCACCGAACTCACTCTCTCTTCTCCCTGAACTATCTCTCATCCCTATCTCTTGCTGATAATAAGTACGCGTTGAGAAGGCTGAGAATGTGGAATAGAGAGGAGATGCAAGTGACGAAACTACGAGGGAGAGGAAGGGAATATCTTACGGAGCACTTGTGACGAAGATATATTGGCATTCACTCTGTTCCTGAGGAAAACAAACTCTGGAGAAGGAGCATCAGAAGACGCCTGAGAGTAGTCTTCATCTCCATCACCCCTCAATTGAGGGAACGTGGAGGAAGGGAAAAGAGGGGAGGTGGGGTAAGTGGAGGGCGAGGAAGGGAATGTGGGGGAAGGGTGCGGGAAGATGGAGGAGGAGTAGGGTATGGAAGGTGGGGACGAAGAGGGAGATTGAGGATGCAGCATATGCTCATCGCTGCCCACATTGACCCTCTCTTGATCTCCTGTTCCTTCCCTCGCTTCCGATCCCCCTTGACCGAGTCCATCAGTTATTATTCCGTTTGCACTATCTACAAATACAGATATTTCATTTCCTTCCATATCTTTGAGCTGGAGTTCTTCATTTGCTTTTTGTCCTTCGCTTTCTGCTTTGTCTTCGTCTACTACCTCTTGGCTTCCATCTCCTCTTTCTTTTTCTCCTTCCTGCTTCTTTCTTTCCACAACGGAACTTCCTCTTCTAAAAGAGGAAGTTGAGCGGAGAGGAAGAGGGAGGCTGAGGTGAAAATATGGGATTGGCGGGAGGAGAGGGAGAGACACAGGGAGACACTAGAGAGAGAGAAGCAGAGGGAGTTGGCAAGGCGACAGCAGGAGTAAGAGGAGATGGAGGAGCCAGGTAGCTCGGAGAAGAGGGTTGGGACTGCGAGGAGTGAGAAGGCAGGGGATGAGAGGAGAAATCGGGGAGTGAAAGGGCGAGAGCGGGGCGATCGACTCAGAGCGAGGGGACCGAAGGGCTCCTGAAGTGGGTGAAGGAGGGACAATATAGGGGAAAGGAGTGAAAGGAAGAGAGGAGGAGGAAGATGAGGACGAGAGATGAGGAGAAGGGTCCAAAACAAGGGGCGTTAATTCAGAGGGAATATGGCTGGTATGCTGAGGAGAAGGATGGTGAAGGGACTGAGGACCAGAGAGAGAGCTAGATGGAGAGGGGATAATGGAAGATGGGGCAGACATGGACGCAGATGCAGAGTAGGAGGCTGAGGCTGAAACAGTCTCGGAGAACGAGGCAGAGTCAGCCCTGGACAAGGAAGTGGCGGATGACTGGACCTGACCTTCTAACCGATGCATCGAGTACAAGTTCAGAAAGAAGGAGAAGAAACCCAGAGGGAGGAAGGAGGAAGAGGAAGGCAGG
Source organism: Drosophila quasianomalipes (assembly GCA_035043665.1). Taxonomy (NCBI): domain Eukaryota; kingdom Metazoa; phylum Arthropoda; class Insecta; order Diptera; family Drosophilidae; genus Drosophila; species Drosophila quasianomalipes. The sequence goes on along the minus strand of JAWNMU010000630.1, from coordinate 42,943 downwards.
GGGAAGGAGGGGAGAAGGTAAGGAAGGATTGGAGAGGGTGAGCATAGGAACAAACACTCACTCTCCGCCTAGAAAATAACTCTGGTAGAGAGGCATCATCTTCTTCGCCGCCTTCTATATCTTCATCCTCCTCTTCAGAGTCTGTCTCGGACAAAGTACTGCTTTCGCTCTCTTCCCTCATTGTCCTCGCACCCTTCCTACTACTCAGGCTTCCATCTCCATCTCCCTCGCTTCTCCTCCTCGTTTTCTCTGCTTTCAGACCTTCTTGAACTCGCACTACTGCCACTGCGTGTCTTTGCCTCTTCCCTCGCTAGATCTTTTGCATATTCCTTGCCCTTCCCATCAGCCCCTCCTTGCGGATTCACATACCCCAAACCTTCATCGTTAGATCTATCCCATCCGCTTCTATCACTCTCCTCTTCTTCTTTTCCATCCATTGCATCACTTTCACCAGAGCTTCGTTTCTCACCCTCTCCACTTTTATCATTGTTACTCGTTCCACTCACCCCACTAACTTCACTCCACCTTCTCTCATCTCTCTCCTCTTCCTGGCTCTCTTTTTTCTTTTTAACGGTTTTTCTCTGCTCTCTCATTTTTTCTTCTCCCTCTTCCTCTCAATCGACTCATTTAACCGAATGACTTGGTCATATACAATATCTTCGCATCCCTCAACGCACCGATGAAGGGCAGAGGGAGGAAGCACGACAGAGGCCATCCGGAATACGGTGTTTTTTGCTGAGTCCAAAGACAGCCGATCATATGCGGATACATGCACACTCAACCCACCTTCCTTTGACTCGCTCTCTGTGACACAATTTTCCTTGTCTCCCTCCAATTCTTTGGCTAGATTAGCAAACTCTGTATGAGATAAAGGCTTCGCACATGACTTTGCGTATGACAGGAAGGCAGAAGAAACATCCTGTGTGAGAGATACAGGGTTAAAGGGGTAGAGAAGGGAGAAGGGAGAAGAAGAAGCAGAGAGTCCTAAGGAGTCGAATTTTGAGTAATACTTGTTAATAGCATTTCTCCTCCTCCGCCCTTTCTCTCTCCCTCGCCATCGTTCCTGCACTAAAAGATGAAAACTGAGACCGATACCCGCCATCCCTATTCCTCCACATCGTCTTCCTCCGTGACTTCCTCCCCACTCCTCTCCCCACCGGCCTAAACGGAACGGATGCAAAAGGTGACCCCCAGTGATGCCAGCTCCAGTCAAAGAGTTTTGATGCCGACGATTGGAGGAGGGAGAGGAAGAAGTTTCTCTCCTCCTCACTCATCATAGATTCCTGAACTGCGATTTCTCTCATATCTCTCTGGAGTTCAGACCCCGTGGAATACTCTAGATTGACTTGTTCCGCATCGGCCGCTAACATTCTCTGTTGTGATGCAGCCTCACTAAGCTGTCTAGCAATGGATTCCAATACTGAGAAGAGGTGAGCAACTGTGTCTCTCCTCGATACCGCTGCTTCGTAGAGAAGGAAGGGATATGACTCCACAGAAACCGAGTCGGGAGGGGGAGGAAAGCGATAGGGAACAGGGTTGTGATTGGATAGGTCAACGGACAGAGAAAGGGTGAGTGCCTCTGGTGAAAGATCAGGGGAGTCTGGCCCCACGATCTGGATCATTTCGGAAGGGTCATGGGATGAGAGGAAGGAGAACAAAGACTCAGGGTCGTTGTAGTTGGAGTATGAGACGGGGAGGTACTTCCCACACGGGTTGTGAAGCGAAGCACCTACAGCGGAAAGAAGAAGAGGGAGTTCGGAAACGAGAAAAGAGAAAGAAGTGGAAAACATGAAGAGAATGGAGGGGTGGGAGAAAACGCTCCATACGCTTTTCCTTTCTTCATCAGACGTACTTCTTTGGGGTAGTTGCGAATAGAGCCACTCACTTTCCCTCACAATCTTATCTACTGTTTCCCACACTAAACCTTCGTCGACTTGCGCCACTCCAAACTCTGAGGCAGGGGTCAGGGGCTGAGGATCAAGAGAAGTCTCATCGACGACCGAGTCCAAAGACGAGGAGAATCCCATCTCTTCTTTGTGCAATGCTGCCATGGCTTTCATTGCATCAGCACTTCCGACCTGGACAGCCCTTTCCGCTAGAATGTGCCTGTAATATTGTCTGTGCTTGGCGAAGTCTTGATCGAGGAATATCAACTCTTGGGCTACGTCTTCTTCGCCTACTACCAAGTCCACTATCGAGTTCAACACGCCATTGTCCCAATCCTCGTTCAAATCATTACTCCTCACACTCTCTTCATCAACTTCTTCACCGACTTCTGTGTCAACGAATACTTCTTTCTGAAGAAGCCTCCACACAACCTCCTTCTCATCTTCCTCAGTCGTTGCCTTCCTCTTCCTCCCCGAAGCTCCAAGATCTTTTTCGCTAGACAGAGGGTTATCACCTCGCTCATCTAACTCTTCACCAACTTCATCTGCCGTGTTTGGACCCTCTTTTGATCGACTCTTTCTATGCTCCATCATTTCTTCACCCTCTGCGATAGGGGAAATGAGAGAGGAGGCTCCTCTCGCCCACATGGACCCCCTCCTGTTCGTCGCCATTCCCAACAACCTGGAGTCCACACGACTGCCATTGTCTCTGGGAGTGTAGGTGGGGGTAGGAGTCGTGAAAGAAGGACGACGGAAGGGGTTGTAGGAAAAAGAGCCTCTGGGAGATATAGACACGACAGATCCCTTGGACCGCACTCTTCTTCAACACCCTAGCAGACTCTCCTTTGCTCAGACTGCCCCTCCTCAACGCAAATGGATTCACCATCGTCAAGTCATTGTAATCATCTTCTTCGTCATCCTCTTCCTCTTCTTCTTCCTCCTCTTCTTCTTCTTCTTCCTCCTCCTGCCGCTCATCTCCATCTTGTCCAAAAATAACGCTTCTGCCCTGCAGATCAAAACTCCTCCTTACCCCTATCTGGAAACTCATTCTTCGCTTGTTATCTCTCTCCCCCAGTCTTTCTTCCCCCCTTTCGCCTCCTTCTTCCTCAGATCTATTTTCTCCTTGACTTTCTGCCGTATAGCCTCCATGATCCTTTCCTTCGCCAAATTCCTTCCAATTCTCTTCGAACCGACAGCAGCGCCCTCCTCTTCTATTTCACCCTGCTTTCTTTTACCTTCTCTCCTGCTATCCATCATTGGCGTTTCCAGCGACAGAGGTCCCCCACTTGTTCTTCCCCTCTCTCTGTGTGGGGTTTCGTTGTGGTCAGGTTCTTGCTCTCTCTCTGAAATCCCTTCGTTTCTCTCTTTCCCCTCCTCTTTTTCCTTATCTGAGTCTTTCACCTCTTCCTCTTCCTCAGTCCCCTCGCCTATCTGCGCTTCACGAACCATGGTCTGGAAGTCTTTTTCTAGCCAGGGAACACAGGAGCTCTTCAACGACCATCCAGTGCCAGAACATGGACTGATTGCCTACCACGACTCCCCCAGCCCTCCTCACCTTCTCGTACACCTCCAACCCCAACCGATTTGCCTCCATGTCCATTTCTGCAAATTGTTCGTCATCTGCTTCTTGTTTGCTTTCCGCAGATGTGTTTTCGCTCTCCTCTTCGACTGAAGGGACCTCTCCTCCCTAGCTCTCTCCAGATCAGTGCTAGTTATATCCCCTGCTCCCCTATTTCCGTATGGCAGGGGAAAAAGGGAGGAACAGGAAAGGCAGGAGAAATACCCGAAGACCTAGGAGAAGGTGAGGAAAGAGCGACTGATGCAGAAGAGGAAGAGATAGAGGATGTGGTTGACGAAGGAGAGGACGGTCCGGAGAGAGAGAGGAGGGAAGAGTGCGGGTTGGTTGAGGCTTGGGAGGGATGATGAAGGGGGAAAATGGGTGGAAAGTGAGGGGGAGTTGTTGTAGGATGATATCACGGAATAGAAGAACTGGAAAGGGTTCATGTGATAGGCAGAGGATGAGCCAGATACACTCATGTTTTTCAAGGCAAAGAGAGAAGGAGGGCCTGAGAAGACTTCATGGCGCCTAGTAGTGAGGGATGTAGGAGAGAGGTATGCAGAGGATGGATACTCGTTTGCAATGAAGGCTGGTGACCGGTCAGGAGAAGAGAGTAGGTGGGAAGGCATCGAGGAGAGAGAGTGAGAATGTGCAATTTCAAGGTGGGCAGCGGGGATAGAGGGAGTGGAGGAGGAAGAGGAGAACTGATGTTTTTCTGCCGATTTCAAGGCGGAGGTGGACTCAAGAATTCTGGAAGAACGACCGAAGGAGAGAGGTGCAGGAAGAGGCAATGAGGAGGAGGTCAGTACAGTAGAGAGAAGGAGCAGCGACAGAGGAGGGGAGGGAGGAGGAGGAGTCTGCTGGGTCTCTGAATGTGACTCTGTTAAGCATGGCTAGGGGCAGCCGAACTCAGTTTATCTCCTCCCTCCTCCATCCCGCCACCCTTGACTATAATATTACTGTTTGGCACTGCAGAAGAGGAAGCGAAGGAAGAAGCAGAAGAAGAAGACGAAGAAGAGGAGGAGGAAGAGGAAGAGGAAGAGGAAGAGGAAGAAGAAGAAGAAGAAGAAGATAGGCCAGTAAGATCCTGAAAGAGCCATACGGATCCTCTGCGAAGAGAGACGAGGGGATTTGAGGAAGATGAGTTAGAGGAAAAGGAAGGGCGTGGACCTACTGAGTTAGCGGACGCAGAAACAGACACAGAGACAGGCACTAAAGCAGAAACAGAGGAAGACACAGAGGCAGACGCAGAGGAGGAGGAAGCCACAGAAGAAGGAAAAGGAGAGACAGAAACACTGGGGTCTGGGTGAAGGGACTGCTCAGGGAAAGGGAGATCGACCTGAGATTGAGTGATGGAATAGGCACCAAGGGATCTTCTGAGGGAGAAGGTTGGAGTAGAAGGGAGAGGACAGAGAGGAAGACGAGATCCTGCTCGAGTGGTGAGAGTCCGAAGGAATGGGGACAGGCGTAGTTATGGGCGTTAGAGAAGATGCGATGGGAGGGAAGAGGAGGAGGTCCTTAGGAGTGAGGACAAGAGAATGTTACTCTGCGCGCGTGAGAGCTTAGTTCCCTGAGGTACTCCCTGCGAAGTAGGGAGAAATCACTCCAGTGCGTTTGAATTCGTCGTATCTATCGTGGAGGAAAGGGCTCGCACCCATTACACTCCACTTGCGACTGCTCCCACTAACGAACTCATCCTCCTTCATCATTGCATCTCCCGGATCTACTTTCTCCTCTTCCTTCACCCCTCCCCCATTTGATCTCCTCCCTCACTCCTTGCGATCACAATATCAAGCTCCTCATCATCGTCATCGTCCTCTTCATCATCCTCGTCTTCTTCCTCCTCTTCCTCCTCCTCATCTCCATCCTGGAGGTCTTTCTTTCGATTCGTAATTCTTCCACTCTTTTTGTCCTTCTCTTCTTCTCCATCTTCTGTGATGAAAATACGCAGTCCCTCAGCCACCATATTCTTCTTCTTTTTCTTCTTCTTCTTCCTCATTTTTCTCTTCCTTTCCATAATTCTTAGATCCTTCGTCTTTCTCTCCCATTTCACCAGTCTTCTTCTCTTGCCTCCTGGCGGCCTCCTTCCTCAGAGCTTTCCCTCCTCTTGGCTCTTCTCCTTTCTTTCTTCCTTGTCTAGCACTAGTCTTTCAAATGCATCCTCTGCCCCTCTCACTGTGGGGACAATCGAGAAGAGAGCGTTTCCGAGAGCAGCCAGAAGCTCAAAGGGGTTCTTTACAAAGCAATCTGAAATGAGGAAGCTAAGACCAAGGGGAGGAAGAGTATTAGGATCCAATGGGTTCGGGGGAGGAGGGAGAGAACGGAGAGGAGGACGGAGAGTCATAGGATGGAGAAGGAGAAGAGGGAGAAGGGGGAGACATGGGAGAGAGAGAGGAGAGTGTTCTGATTCTTGCTTGATCACTGAGTAATCCGCACTAACGTCTCTTTCACTTCCAAATTGTCTTCCCCCTTTTTCCTTTCCTTCTTCTTCAGCAACCAGACTCCCCCATTGAGCAACCACTTCTCAACCTCTTTCTTTGCGTTATACACACTGATTGTCTGGAGAAGCATAAGATAGAAGATGGAGATGCTTCCAGGATAGGACCCACATCCTACGACCCAGTCTATGTCCTTTCTTTCTCTCTCGCCTGGCACACGAAGAGCTTTGAATAGAGAGAACACAGAAGAAGAAAAGAGTGAGGAGGGTGAAGACGATGGTGAGGAAGAAGAGGAGGCAAGGAGGGAGAGGGAGGAGGGGAGGCAAAGGAAGAAGCTTTGGAGGAAGAAGACTTGGATAACTTCTTGAACCCAGACTTTGTATTGATGTGAAAGGCATGCCTGCCTGCAATGGTTCTGGTCCGGAGGGAAGCGGACGATGCGGAGGGAGAAAGACTTGAGAGGCGCGAGAAGACAGAAGTTTTGTCTTTGTTTTCCCCGCTTTACTAGAGCGGGAAGTGGAGACGGAGGAGGGAGTAAGGGAAAGGGCGAGCGACGAAGGAGAAGAGGTGAGGGGAGATGATGTGAACGGGAGTTGGCGTTTAGTCGACGAAGAAGACGAGAGGGAAAGAAGGGAAGCGGAAGAGGTCTTAGACGCGAGTCGAACACTATTTTTGTAGCTTCCAACTTCCCGATCAGCCTTTGCCGCTCCCCCTCTTTCTCCCCCTCATCCCCTGCCTTCTCCCTCTTCATATGAGATGATCCGTCAACATTCACAGAAAATAGGTCATCACTGGAATCTTGTTCATCGTCCACACCCTTCTGGCCTCCCTTCCTGCCCTTGCAATGCCTCCTCTGTCTCATTTCCCCATTCTGCAGACTCGTTCATTCCAGTCCCATCTTTATTCTTCTCCAAGGTAGCTGAGGTTGAGAGAGAGGGAGAAGGACGAGGGAGTGTAGAGGAGGAGGATGGGGGAGGAGACGAGATGGAGGATGGAGTAGGGGGAAAGATGGGATGACAAGGAGGGTGAAGGGACTGGAAGGGGCTGAGAGGATCCCGCCGTCTTGGAGGTAAATGCAGAGGCAGATGAAACCTTCCCAATAGAGCTTTTTGATCTCCACCATCTCTTTCACCTGTTCCAACCCTCACTGCCCTGTCCTCTTTCCCCCCTCCCATCCCTTCTCCCCTTCCCTCTCGCTCCCCTTCATCCTCCGGTCCCTCCTCTGAGAAGGAACCAATGCAGAGAAGGCAGAGGATACTTTGAGGTATCCTCCTTTTTCCTCATCCTTATCACCTTTTCTCTTGCCGACCTTCTTTGCTGTCAAACCATTCTCAGCCCCCTCCCTGTTCTCTCTAGAGCCCTCTCCCCCTTTCATCGTAATCTCCCTTGCTTCTCTTCCCTATAGACCTTTCCCCATCTCTAGTATTCTCCTTCCCTTTCTCTTAACTTCCCCTCCCCTCACGTTCTTAGACCCTCTTCTCCACTCCCTGTTCTTTCTCTCTACCAGTTCTTCAAATGCCGCCCCTTTCCTTCTATATATCTCATCCTCCCTTTTCTTCCGCTCCCTCTCCTTTTGGAGCCTCTGCTTCCTGATCTCTGCCCTCCTTCTCCTCTCCTCCTTCTCCATTGCCCCCACTTTCTGCCACACCACCCTCACAGCCTCAGCTCTCCGCACAACCCCCACTTCTGCAACTAAGAATATCTCCAATATATCATCAACTGAGAGATATACTTTCTTTGGAGTTTCTCCATCAGCACCCTTGGTCTCCTGGAGTTGGAGAGGGAGACTGAAGATGCTGGACAAAGGGCTGGGAGGTAGGCAGCATATGTTGAGCAAACGCAGTCGAGACAGCTAGTTGGGCGAGGACACCACTCGCTCTATTCTGTCCCCGCAATGTAGTGAGCATGCACATCTTCTTTCTAAGCAGTCCTCTGCTGCTTTCTCTCCATCTTCCTTCATTTTGTTGAGGAGAAAAAGAGATGACGGCCGTTTCTTCCTGGGTTCTCCTTTCCTCCATGAGTCCTCTTCCTCGTCCTCTATATCTTCGCTCGTATTCTTCCATTTCCCTCTTGTACCTTTCCTTTTTTCCCGTTGTTCTATCTCTATTTGATCTCGCTGCATTGCCTTTTCCATCTCACGTTGTTTTCCAGCGCGAGCGAAATGTCAAATCCTACATGGCTCATACTCATGAACTCATCTCCTCCAGCTCCCCAGTCTTCTTCTTCCTGACCATTTACACCACCCTTTTCTCTTGTCCTCTCTCCATTCGCTTGCTCCTCACCCTTGGAATCCCTGGGTCCGCTCGATCTGAAGCCCAATAATCCCACTCCTCCATATCCCCTTTGCTGGAGGGGCCAGGAGGAGGCAGAAGGTGCAGCAGAGAAGGAAGAAGACAGTACGGAGTGGATGAGAGGGAGGAGAGGACAAGTGATGAGGAGATGAATTGTGAGCAGAGGAGGGAGAGGATGCATATGCACAGGGAGAGGGTCCGCTGAAAGGGGTAGATGGAGAGACGTAGATAGAGGAGCTCTTGTTGGGCGCCGAGGGAAGGATGACTGGGGTGGAGTAGAGAGAGTTGTTCAGGTTCGATACATTTTGAGGCGAAGACGATACCGATAGGGCCGAGGAGAAGGAAGCTGAGGGGTATAGCAGCATATGTGTCGTGGATGGGAGATGGGGATGACAATGATGAAGGAGAAAAGCGGAAAGGTGAGGCACAAGAGGAAGATTGGGAGGATGGCAGGGAGCAGGCATCTCTCTGGGGAATCCTTTGGGTATTGTTGTTATTGCTTTGAGTGGTAGCATCAGTAGAGGAGGGATGCAGACCGGGGATATTCAAAAAATACGAAGAGGGGGCGAAGAAGAGGGAGGAAGTGGGTAACGCCTAGGGACGAGAGGGGGTCAATAAAAAGGGGGAGTGTTGTTTTGTCTTGTTCACATCAATTTGCATAACCTTCTTGAAGAAAGAGAGGGCGGAGAGAAATAATTCCTTCTGCTGTAGTCTCAATTCAGAAGGAAGGATGAGATTGAGGGGGGAGAAGAGTGGAGGAAGGGGGGCACGGAAGAAGATACAGAAGAGGACGCAGAGGAAGAGAGGCAGAGACGAGGAGTGAGAATGGGTGGCGAAAGATGGGGCGAGGGAAGGCGCTGTTGAGTTTATTTGAAAGGAGTTGGAGACAGAAGAGATAGAGAAGGAGGGTGAAGACAAGGGGAGGAATGTGGGGAGAGGGTGAGGGGAAAGGGGGCATGGGAGTAGAAGGCGTTGCAGGAGCGAATGAGGAGGATGACGAAGGAAAAGCAGAGAAAGGAGACGAGAGAGGATGATCTGATGAGTGACTAGAGTGGGGAGGATTTTGGCAAGAGTGAGGAGGAGAGGAAGAAGACTGTTTGGGGTAGGGAGAGAAGGGGAGAGAGAAGGGAAGGGGATGTCTCTTAGCAGCCCTGGCGGAGTGGTCTCTGAGGACGGAGAAGAGCAGATGAGAGTATTTCGAGTGGGAGGAGGCGAAGGAATGAAGGAGCGAGAGGATAGGGAGGGTCCGCATAACGATTGAGTCCAGTGGAGGGTGACGAATACGTTGATGTCTCCTCGAACAAGACCTTGTCGTCCTCATTCCTAAAACACTCTTCGTCCACCAGAACTTCACGCACTCTCGCATCCAACTCCCTCATCGCCTGTCCTTCTGCCTCTCCTTCTCAATATCTTCCTCAATCATTTGCTCTAAATCCCCCTCCCCTCCGCTACCTTTGTTTCTTTCTGCCGCACTGTTATACACCTCGGGAACTTGTTTCCCCCCCCTTCCTCCCTCCCTCTGCTCGCCTCTCTGAGCTTCGTTTGAGACCCAGGAGAGGGTTTATCGTTACTAGGACGCAACTGAGTGAGAGAGGAATGGGTTGGATTCATGGGGAAAGCTAGATGCGAGGAAGGGAGAGATGAGGAGGAAGAGGATGAGTAGGAGGAAGAGGAGGAAGAAGAGGATGAAGAAGAGACAGAAGACACAGACATAGCGGCATACTGGTTTATCTTCCTTTGAATTTTCCTGTCTAATTCCTCTTCTTGTTCCTCCTCCTCTTTCTAATCGCAGATGTGAAGAAAGAGGAGGACAGAAGGAGAAGGAGGTAGCGAAGAGAAGAGGACAGCACAGAGGGCATTTGGAGAAGCAGAGCCACGAAAGAGGCGGGGGAAGTGATCAACGGCAGGAGGTAGGGGGGACGGGAGAGAGAGAGGGAAGCAAAGACAGCAAAGGAGAGGAAAAATGAGACAAAATCACTCTTCCCTCTTGCTCTTTCCTAATCTGATCCCTAGCCTTTTGCTCTGCCTCTGCCTCTGCTCTCTTTCTCCACTCTGCCTTTTCTTTTTCTCTACGAACTTTTTGTTCCCACTCCCTCTGGATCTCCCTTCCCTTTTCTTTTTCCACCACAGAATCTCCTTCATCACCCAGGGAGTATGAGGAAGAAGAGATTGAGAGAGATGCTGAGGGAGAGGCACTGAGGGAAGGGGAGAGACGTCGACCGGAGGAAGACGCAGATGATACTGTGTGAAGGAGTGAGAGAGATCCAGACGGGGAAGTCACCGACGAGTAAGAGGGGGAAGATGGACTGTTCTTGCAGGGGATGATGATGAGAGTGAGGAGGACGAAGAAGCGGAAGAAGACGAAGACGAAGACGAAGACGAAGATGATGACGAAGAGGAGGAAGAGGGTGAGGAAGAGGAGGAAGGCGAAGGGAGGGAGGACGTGTTCAGTTTGGGGAGTTTGGGAACTCACTGGTAAACGAACGGACCATGAGAGGATGGCAAGAGATTCCATTCACTGCATTGAAGTAAGGAGAGGAGGAAGAAAGCGGGGAAAACGCAAATGACTGGGAAAATGAAGAAAATGATGACAGAGATAGAGAACACAATGAGTGAATTTTCTTGTAGGAGGGAAACAGCAAGGAGGAAACAGACGACGAGGATCGAGGGAAGGAGGGGGAACTAGAAATAGTGGAGGAGGAGGAGGAGGGAGAGGAGGAGGAGGAAGAGGAGGAGGAAGAGGAGGAAGAGAAGGGAATAGAGGTATTCCCCGAATGAGGAAAAGAAGAGGGCAATTGAGGGGAATTGTGTGTGAGTTGATGAGTGCAGCTTTGAGCTGAAGAAGAGATGACATATGGAAGAGATACAAGAGAGGTAGGATGAGGGAGTAGCGTAAGGAGCAGGGTTAGCGGAGGGGAGGCCAGGAGAAGGGGGTGAGAAGAAAGAAGATGCACCTGTAGAAGCTGAAGGAGATTGGGGAGATGAGCACTGCGAGGAAAGGGAGAGAGATGGGACGGAAAGAGGGCCGGGACCAAAACCAACTGGCACACTCCTTCTCTTTTTCTCCGCCCTCGTTCTCCTTGAAGTTTGACCTTCTTTCCCCCTCCCGTCCTTTCCCATTCCCGCCTCCTTCTCTGCTTTCTCTGCCTCTGGCTCAGTCTCCAGCTTTGCTTTTGATCTCCACTCGTACCGCTCATTGGTCTGGTCCAGAGGTTCTCGCTGGGCAGCAGCAGAAGGGCAGATTACCCTTAAGAGGTGAGGGTAGTTGCGGGAGAGAAAGGCAATACGAGAGACGAAGGAAAGCGGGTGAAGAGTGGAAGAAATGGGGGGAGATGGGGACTCATGAGAAATGGAGGGGAATACGGAAGGCGAGGCCAGGAGAGCATTGTGCGAACTACAGAGAACTGAAGAAGAAGGAGAGGGAGAAGGAGATGGAGAGGGAGAGGAAGAGGAGGGGAGAGGAGGATTTTGGAACAGAGAGATGGGAAGGGGGAGGGGAAATGGTGAAGAGGAGCTGAAGACGAAGAAGACGGAGAATAGGAAGACGTAGAAGAAGCGGGGGAAGAAGAGGAAAACGTAGATGACGACAAAAAAGAAGAGGATGAAGAGGAGGATGTAGAGGAGGATGAATACGAAGAAGATGAGGAAGAAGATGAGGAAGAAGACGAGGAAGAAGATGAGGAAGAAGATGAGGAAGAGGAGGAAAATGGGAAGAGCGGGTGGGCAGATGAGAGCGATGGAGGGAGAGGGGAGGAGGTGGAGTCTGAAAAAGAGGGCTCGAAGAAAGATACAGGCAGAGATAACGAGGAGAGGAGAACCCATCTTGGAAATAATCCAAGAGGTGAGAGAGAGGGAGGGGAAAAGGTTCTCAATTCGACTGAAGCAGATGTCCCAGATAGCAGCAGAAGGCGAAGGAGTGTAAATAGAAGAGAAGGGGGAGGGGGGCGAATGCCTTTCACGGGAGCGTAGGAAGAGGATGAGGAAGTAGAAGATGAAGTTGATGAAGAGGAAGAGGAGGAAGATGAAGAGGGCGAAGATGAGTTAGAGGAGGAAGAGGAGCCAGATGAAGAAGGAGCCTGCCGAGGGTAGAGGACAGAGAGAGAAAGAGAACGAGACCTGATGAGTGTGAACGTGTGAAGAAGAACTGACCGAACCAAGTTCATGTCTGAGGATGAGCAGTCCTCCTCTCCCACTGCCTCTTCCCTCCTCCTCTCCCTCCTCTTCATTTCACCAAAAGCAGCACTTACCCCCTCGCTTTCCTCTTTTCCCCCATCGCTCGCATCCACGCTTCTTCCTCTTGGGCCATCACCACAGCCTCCTCCTCGTCACCACGCTCCTTGCCTACTCCTCTGCCTTGAATGTTCCAGAAGTGCGCGTCAAAGTAAGACGCATCTCCCACGCCCTTCCCTCCCCACCTCTCCAGACTTTTCCCCTTCTTCGCCCCAGCCGTTTTCTCTTCACTCCTTACCACCTCCTCTCCCCTCCCCCTCCTTGTGGTCTCTGAGTATTGAATGTATATTTGATCTCAATTTGAAGAGTTCTTCTCCCTCCCCACAGAGATTTTCCAACCAGTCCATATCCATTTCCATCTCCTCCTCCACTAATGCCTCCTCGTCCAGTAGGTCCGCTTCATCTTCGGTCTCGCTCCCCACCGCCCACTCCTCCGTGCCTCCCATCGACGTCCTTCCTTTTATCTCCGACGCCCCCCCCTCTTTCCTTCTCTTCCATCTCTTTGTTTCTTCGTCGTCTTCAGGTCTCCCACTCCGTACCTCATCTCTCCTATATCTTCTCTGATCATCTAGCATCTTTCTGATCACCCTCCTCCTCCTAACCTTCTCCTCTGCTAGCTCCCTCCTGTCTTCTCTCTCATCCTCCCCCTCTTCTCCCTCGGGCCATTGCCTCATCTTATTCTGCAACTCCAAAAGATCTTTTTCTCAATTTGGATCGATCCTTCAAAAGCAGAAGAGGAAACCTTCATGCCGAGAAATGTCCGCCCCTGGGGATATCTCAAGTGGACAGGCCTTGTCTTCTCCCACTCTTCTCCCCCTCTGTGTGTGTTCTCTCTGTCTCTGCTCCTCTCCAAGGGACCCCTCTTCCTTTCGCTTCGGTTGATTTCATATCCCTCAGTCCTCATCACCTCCCCTCTCAGAAAGTCAGACCTGGACCCCCACTCGTTCCGCCTGCCGACTACTCCATGCCCTACGTTCTTGAGACTCTCCCTCCTCCTCTTCGCCTTGTCCTCCCGAGTGTACCAGTAGGAGGGGTGATCCTCGTCACCGAATTGACTCCGAGGTCTCTGAACAACAACCCCTGCCACTCCACAGAAGGTGCAGTAAAGGATGGAGATTGATCTGCAGAGCGGTTGGAAGAGAAATACATAGGCTCAGAAGGAGAAGGGTATCGAACGGGAGTGAGGGAGGAAGGGGAAAGGGAAGATGGAGGTACGAAAGAGGACGAAGAGGAGGAAAAGGAAAAAGAGGGTGGAAATGGAGCTGCTGAGGAAGTTCCAAAAGTAGACGAGGATGAGGGGGAAGGGAAGGAGGAGTGAGCTTCACTAAATGACGGTAAGGGAGGTATCAACGAGGAAGAAGATGCGTGTCCGGGATTGGATGCTAGTGGAAAGGAAAGTGAAGAAGAAGAGACAAGGGACGGAAAGGGAGAGGACGAGGGGCGAGAAGAGGAGGATGAGGGGGAAGGGTTGAGGGTAAAAGGAATGTCAAAAGTGGAAGTAGGGGCAGAGGAAGGCAAAGTAGGCAAAGAGGCGAGAAAGGGAGTGTCCACCATTAGAGGAAAGGGAAAGGAAGAGCGTGGAGATTTGGGGTGAGGCAAAGGAACGTAAGGAGAGGAAGAGGGGGAGGAGGAGGGAGAAGAGGGAACTGCTAGCGAGGAATCACCTACAAGAGGGTTCAACGAAAGATCTTCATTGGAAATGTAAGCGCACGCAGCCAAGTACCTATCAAGCTCGACTCTCCCTATTCCCACGAGGAATCGGTCATCAACTTCCTGTTCTACTGCTCTATCCTTCTTTCCCTCCACCCCTACCACCTCCTTCTCTTTTCCTGCCCCTTGCCCTTTCTGTCTGCGCTCTTTCCTTCTCTGTTTCAGATGGTGTTTCGTCTTTAGCTTGACGGACACACCCGCGCCATCTATTCCTCCTCCTCCGTAGATGCGTCTGCTTCCCCTCATCTCCCACAGTCCTCCTCCACCACGCACTCATCTCGTCCTCTTGATCCAAGTACACTCCTCCCACCAATGGGTCTTCTTCCTCTGAGTCGGAGCTCCAGCATGCTTCTTCATCTTCCTCTCTCCTACCCCCTCTGCTTCTCCAACCCTCCTCCCTCCTCCATCTCCTCTTGTTCCTTTCTCTTACGGTCATCCTCAATCTCTTGCTCCACTCTGTAATTGAATCATTCACTTTTCCCTGTTCTCTATTGCTTCCCAATTGCTGCTTTCCGTTCTCTCTGTCTGCACCCTCCTTTTGCTTCCCTCCTCTCCCTTCAGATGCTAGATCAACGATTTGCTTTTCGCTCAGAATGTCTCTGTACCTCTCTAAAAAGTTCATCTTCCCGCTTCGTTCGAACTCTCCCTCTATCTCTTCACCGTCGTCATCACCTGGGTATCCAATCTTTGAACCCAAATCCACACCCTGTTCTTTCCTCCCCACCCCCGACCCTCTCCTATCAGACCCCCTGCCTCTCTTGCCTTTCTCCCTCCCCATTCTTCTCTCTAGCTCTCGAGCGAAGACCTTCTCCACCTGCTTCTGGACATTCTTCTCAACTTGGATAGCATTATTTTTGAGCATAGTCTGGGTCTTTGCCCCTCCCACCACACTGAACATGTTCTTCCTCAGCAACTGGGATTTTATCAACACGTCGTCGATTGCTTCTCTTGCATGTTCCACCTTGAACGTGTTTTTATCTTTCTTTCCCCATATCCCTTCCCCTTTTTCCTTCATCTGCTCCACCCAGCCCCTCGCTTCCAAGTTTTTGGATCTTCTTTTGATTGAGTGACGACTCTCTTTTCTGTTCATCATCACTCCTCTCCCTATCGAGTTCCATCAAAACAACGAGATCTCTGACCCTCCTCTCCACCTCATCCCTTCTTCGCTCCATATACATCTTTACCTCTCTCTCCATCGTCCTCATAATCCTCCTCCCCATCCGAATCTTTTCCTTCTTCTTCACGTATTCTCTTGTAACTTTCCTAGCACTCCTAGCAGCCCTAGTCACCCCATGCCTCCTATCTTCCTTCCTCACTATTCGCCCTCCCTCCTCTCTTTCTCCAACCTTCCCTCTCTCACTTGCTTCTTCTCTGCCTCCATCTCCCTACGCCGACCCCCGTACTTCTGGTTTTATTCACAGTCCCCGCCCTCTTCTCATCTCTATTTGCGACTACGTACCCCCCCCCTTCATCTTGTTCGGCCTCATCGATCCTTCTTTCTCATGCACCCTCCTCATTGTATCGTCAATTCTATCGTTCAGTTCCTGATCTCTTACAAGGACCCTCTTCGCTCTTGACTCTTTGTCCGCCTGGTCTCCTCCCTTCCCCCTCGTCTTCTCTCTCCGCCACTCCCCGCTCCACTTCCCCTCATCTTCCACCGTGCTTTCTCTCCCTGCTCGACTTGTTTTTACCTCAGCATCGCCTTGTTCCGTAATTCTGACTCTGACCCTCCCTCGCTCTTTCTCGTTTCTCTTCCTTTCCTCCCCCCCTCTCGTCTACGTCCACGGGATTCCTTGACACTCCTTGGTTATTTTCGTGAACCCTCAACCACTCCTCCTCTTCCACCTCTTTCTGTTTTCTCGTCGATAGCTCTCCTACGCTCTACCTCTACCGTCTTTCTCATCTGTCCTTCTCTCACCATCTGTTTCTCTTTCTCTTCCTCTGTTTCCCCCTCCTCGTCCCTTTCTATCTCCTCGTCAATATCTCTCTTTGTCCTTCCCACTCCTGCATACCCACTCTCTCCTAGCTTCTGTTATACACCTCTCACACTTTTCTCGCCCGTCTCTTTTAAGCCAGTACTTTCTACATTTTCCTTTTCGTTCACGTTCTTTGCCTTTTAGCCTCATCGTCTTCCCCTCGCCCTTTTACTTTCTCTCCTCGTCTCAGCGATGACAGTCTTCCTCATAAACATATCCGGAGGGATGGAGGAAGAGGGGGAGGGTGACGGAGAGAAGAAGGAGGAGGAAGAGAGACGAGAAGAGGATGAGAGTGCTAGGGAAGATGAAGAGACAGAAGGAGAAGAAGAAGAAAAAGAAGAATGGTGGGATTGGGGAGAAGAGAGCTTGGGGTGGGAAGGACCTGCAAAGGAAGGAGATCTGTTGATGAAGATGAATAAGGGAAGATGATGAGAGAGAAAGAAGAAAGGGAGGAAGGCGAGAAGACGAGAGAAAGCCACTTGATGAGGCAGGTATAAATACAGGGACAGATGCAGAGGGAACGAAAGAGGAGATGTTCTCCTCCCCCTCTACCCCCCTCATCGCCTCCGTCATTCCACCTCACCTCGTTATTCCTCCTGGTACCCTTTTGAATACCTTTGATCCCCCTTTCTCCGCTCCCTTTCCTGTCCTTCCCACCTTCTATTCCTAACTGCCTTTTTCTGTCTCCTTCTTCTCCACCCGCTTTCCCCGTTCTCAACTCTGTCATTTCACCCTTACCTAATTCAGAAGAAGCATTGAGGCCTTTTCGTCCCGCCTCGTCGTGTATTCCCTTTCTTTTTCTCTGGTTCCCCATCTCTTTTTCTCTTCGCCTTCCTCTCCCCTCCTCTTCCTCTATCTCCCTCACTCTCTCGGTCGCTTCTTTCCCACCAACCTTCCATCTGATTCTTTCATATTGTTCTTTGTTGTATGTGCATATGCTTCATGCATCTGCGGAAAGGAAGGTCTCTGTTCCTTCCCTTACGGAGTAGATGTTCTCCTACTGGCCCTTCAGCCCACGCTTGACGCCGCCCTTCCTTTTCATTCCTTCGAAGTCCATCTACTATATCACTACGCAGATTAAACGTAATTTCTCCACTTTTGTTGACAGTTGATGTAGGAAGACTGTTGATATTTCCGACCTTCCGGGGATTCTTGTTTCTTGTAGGCTCAAGCTGAGCTGTTTCGTTAGGGTTAAGCTCATCAGTATCGTCATGAGTTTCTTCTGGGATCGCAGTGTTAATAAGAAACCCACTAGATCGAAGGTATTTTTGATAGTATTTATCTATCGACAGAGAAGAGGCTACGTGGATTCGATCACTTCTTGTTCCATACACTTCAGAAAAAGAGCGGGAGTTCGACTTTGGCTGGTTCTCATTACTATCCCCTCCCTCACTCATTTAACACAGATAGATACTACTTAAACAGGGTGGACTAAATATTATTCAAAATAGAAAGTCACGTATACACAAAATGTATGAGGTACTATTTTATCACAGTAAAATTGCAACTTGGGACCTTACTACGTTTCCCTCTTTTTTCTTTTCTGTTTTCTGTGACAAGATTTTTAGTCATTTCGTTCTATCTGAGCAGGTGCAGCTTCATACAAAAATTGAACAATTAAATTAGCTATTTCTGGGAAGACAAACAAATCTTATATTGGCTACCATTCCCTACAAACATCTACAACTAGTATATTGTGCGCGACGGGGTGATGACACAATTACCACAATATAATTTTGTTTTTAATGAGTTTTCCTTTCTATGTACTCTAAAAAAAACAACATCGAACTTCATCATTCGTTGCTGCCGATATTAATTAAAAAAAATTAGGGTAGCAACTTTAATATCTATTGGCATGTCACACATTGACCCGCACGCTCACAAAAAACACCAAAGGTGAACGAAATAAAACATATAGGCAACCATATACAGGGAGAAACTAGCACACATAATGTGAACAACAAGGAGAAAACTGAACAGGAAATTACTCACTGTAATTACACTTACGAAACCAATCAATTATACGACATAGGGAAAACATGAACAAAAACCTCTAACGAATTAGGACCTAAGCAGTTTTGAAGTGTCAGAAAGAGCTGAGAATAAAAGACAGATACGATTATGGGGTCTTACAACAACGATGTGAATCTGAAAACAACAACATAGTTAATACAATAGGGGAGGAAAACCAGAAGTAGCCAAACACTAATGAACAACAATCGTGGGAAGGCTATCACAGGCAATCACCAGGAGCACCTCATATCAAGATAGTGGTCTCCTTCGACTCCGTACCTGTGGCAGTACGGCCATAGAATAACAGAGCACCCCTGGTTCGACAGCACATACATCGCTACCTTTCTGAATGCACGCAGATGCGAAAGGTCCCAGCGCAGAGCAAAGGGACTTTGCGGGAACATCGGAAGAGGGAAAGAATGGCGTTGGTCTCCTTGGAGTTGCGAGAAGACCTCTGCGAGAGTCTCCTCATCGTCGATCACCAAGTCAACTTGCTTAGGGTTCTCTCCAATTTCGTTCTTCCATTTCCACTGAGACAGTGCTACAGCTGTATCATCCTCCTGCAGGAACTCCACCGAGGAGATTCAATTTCTCCGCGAAGAAGTTGCGCAAGGAGTGGAGAGAATCGTCAGCAAATCCAAAGTTATCCCATCTGACGACCAAAATAGGAGGAGAAGAGCCCACATTCATATCATGGAATGTTCCTTTTCTCTCTCCTAGCCAATCAACAATCATGTAAAAATAGTTGCGGTCGAGATCATCGAGATACTTGAGGGGAACACCCTCCTCCGCCTTTCTCTGGCGAAGAGTCGTCATCCTGTACCAACACTCCTCAGGGTCTACATCAGGTAAAGTACTGCAGAGACCTTATCGGAAAGAGTTGATGGCAAACGCTCTTCACACACGCTCCTGTAAATCGACATATCCAAGTCGTCTATGTCTCCAGAGATGTGGTTTTGAATGGCAAAGAGACAGTCCCCCACAGCTCCTCTGTCCAAGAACACCACACGCCCCTCCTCTCTTGCCTGACGATCAGCCTCATCTATTTGATACAAGCGGGTAGTCAACATATACATCTGAAAAGCGAAGGCATAACGCTGGGGTGACCCGTAGAATGCAGACAGAAAAGTGTTGTTGACTTTCTCTCCATGCACAACCACGCCTGACTTCTTATCTGCTGATTCCAAGAATTCCGACATTCGCTTCGTCAAGGTACTCTTCCCGGAACCAATGTTACCCTCTACCTCAACAACTTTACCTTTGAGGGCAGAAATGATCTCAGCATTACTTAGAGTTTTTGCTTCTGGGCTGAACAGCAAACGTTCTTCTGGTCGAGTGTGTTTCATCATTCGAAACAACAGAAATAGAGGAAGATCCCACGCAGTGTTCAGCGTTCCCGTTGATAGGAAGAGAAGCGTTTGAAATGTCCATCATGGTATGAGGTAAAATGTCCATTTGAAATTAAGTATAGATGAAATTCTAGTTAGCACTCGAGAAAATCTGATGGTTCAAAAATTGGCGGGGAAATACTGGAGAAAAAGTATAAATGTATAATTCATGTGATATAAATGTATAATTCACTTCACGTGATATAGATTTAATATATGCATCTCATTATACAATCAATTTACAATCCTAATTGCCAATACTCTCTCTGACATCTAATCACGGAAAAAAGCTCAAATAAAAAGACTAGAATAACAGATGTACAAACCATACTTCACCATTCTTAAAAAAACAAAAAAACAAAAAAAAAGCAAAAAACAAAAAACAAAAAACAAAAAACAAAAAATGAAAAATGAAAAATGAAAAACAAGAAGCAGAAAGTATATACAGTATATTGAATCATTTATAAACAGATACAGGCAACAAAAATAAATATTCCACGAAAATACAGAAACAGTAATCACTAAGGGCATTGTCTGGCACATCATTACATATAAACAAGAATCAGGGAAATGAAAGATGCTAGTCAGTAGTCATTTCTGCATACACCCAAACATTCACACACGCATATATACGAAGATATACACGAATTCGTGTTCTGTGTTGCAAATTTCCTGTTGCAAAAGTTACCTGAAAAAGGTACTTTGGCATGAAAAAGGCGAATCTAAGAAAGGAATAAAAGAATACAATATTGAGGAGCATATACACATGTAATGTCTTGTTAGTAAATGCCGCCGCCAGGAAACTACTTATTCGCGAGTAAACCAAATAGCAATCAAGAATAAGTATTAGAACCTTTGCACGTAACTTGAACATGATGACACAAATTCGGGTAATAGTTAAACAAAGGAAACAGCTAAAAAAATTAAGCATACACATACACTATACACCGCAAAAATTCAATGTTTGTACGCAGGATGCGTTTATGCAACTTTAAAAAGACTGCTTGTACGTTACAATGTCACGCGTTTTAAGTCTTTCAAAGCTAGACACATGCCACCATTTCTGAGCATTCACGAAGAAAGAATTCATTGACTAAGTCTTTCAGCCCTCATGCAGCGTTCAACTCATCTACAAAACTTACATGCACGCCTGTGTATCACCGTCCGACGAGGATATACGGATTTGAACGTCTTTAAAACCTGTTGCATGACTTCTTTATGGAACCGTTGACAAGTTATATTGTTTGAGTTGATCGCCAAACAAATTGAGATTTTTAAGTGCGATAAATCAAGGGTCATTTCGGCTTTTAACTCACTATACAAGATATCGCACATGTACAATCATGATTGCAGACAAACACTATGCCTATTTTTGATGTATAATTGTTTGCTTTATTTAATGCAAGATGCAGTTTTTATGCGTTTGCGTATACATGCTACCTATAGAGTGTCTGCATCTCTCTCCTCACCAAAAATGTATGTTCTGAAGAGCGCCTGCATACAAATAATACATACCTTGCATAATAAAAGATTAAAAAAAAAAAAAAAAAAAAGTACCGTAGTATGCACAAAAAATATTCCGTTTTTCACATAGTGGAGTCAAAGGGCAATCCAAGATATGGATACGTTTCTGATGACCTTTCCCTAGCATATTGCATCATCAAACAGTCCGCAATTACAAGTTCCGCCATGGACTCTACAATAGGTACAGCCCTAGGTACAACACACGGGTCGTGTCTGCCCGATGCTGCAAGTTCATCGTCTTTTCCGTCATAGTTGCACGTACGTTGGGGCTGGCCAATCGTAGCTGCTGGCTTGAAATAAACAGAGAAGAATATGTTTTCTCCATTTGAAATACCTCCTTGAATGCCTCCACTTCTGTTGGTCATAGTTCTTAGAGGAGTGAAAGTCTCCGCTACCTTTTCAGAGCCTGACAGTTGTGCAAATGGGGTAGGAGATGAAGATATGTCAGAGGGGGAACTTTCCCTTTCTTTTGCGGATACAAAAGGGTCGTTGTGCTGGGATCCCTTCATCGTTGAACACTGGAATCCGGAACCAAACTCAAACCCCCTTCGTAGCTGGGATGGACAACATTGCGTGTGCTAGAAGAGCTTCTAATTTGTCAAAACAGAGGCTCTCCTAAGCCGAAGGGAACATTCTTGACGACACATGTTACGACCCCACCCACACTGTCTTTTGCCGCAGATAGATCCATCACGAGTTTCTCCATTAATGAAGATTCCTTCTCACGTGGGCACCTCGTTACGAATCTATCCACTTGGTCACGGGAGATCTAGACACACAGTGGTCAATCAACAAAAAAAGAATGAGAACGAAGCATAAAATACTCAAAATCAGATATATATGCGTAGCGAGAGAAAAAAAATCAAAGTGGATTTCTCTTTAAGGAATACCACGTAATGTACACGTCCAGCAGAAGCAAATGTATGTATAGTTCGGTAGTACAATAGTTATTAACGGACAAATGAACCTACAGCTGACATGTCTTCTTCTGTCAAAGTCAAAGAAACATCTCCAATCCGACTGGTCCATGCTACAATCTCTATATTTCTCGTTTCCTGCATCCACTTGTACGCGACTGCTCCTCCAATGACTCTAGCGATTGTTTCTCTTGCGCTTGATCTCCTCCTCCAGATGAAGCAGCTACCCCATACTTTGCTCTATAGGTGTAGTCAGCGTGAGACGGACGTGGAATTGTCGACATTTTGCTCCCATAATCATAGGGATTCTGATCCTTATTCTTGACCATCACGCAAACAGGTGTTCCTAAGGTAAACCCATTCTAGGCGAGAAAAAATAACATAAGAGATTAGCAAAAAAAACAAAAACTAGACAAAACATTTATGTCACTCCACAATATCAATCAAACTAAAGACAAAATATTTACCTCTACTCCAGACATTATCACAGCTTGGTCTTCTTCATTACGTGGAGTAGTTATCGAACTCTGTCCTGGCCTACGGCGTGACAGTTGGACCTGCAAGTCATCTGCTGTGAGATGCATGCGAGGAGGAACTCCTTCAATAATTACACCGACCCCTTTGCAATGACTTTCACCAAAACTAGTGATTTTGTATATTTTACCAAATGAAGACTAAATACACGAACATCATGTTTGATATTGCAATCCGTTAATATTTTGTAAGAAAATCAAGGTACAAGCTACACAATTAAGCACTCATGTTAATTATAACATGAATACTATTTAGAAATACAGCATTGGATCGCTACACCTACCATTTATACAGATCTAGCAGCACGTTGACTTGATTAGAAACTGTAGCACTTAAAATCTCGTCGCACTACGTTTGTGGCTATTTTTAGTTGCCAACGACGCTGCACACTGTTCTTGACTTGAATTGCACTTGAAACACAGATCAGATACAAAGCAGGAAGAGTATAATCATACAAAATTCACTCTATATTGTTTAGATATACATTGAATATGATATGGCATGTTTGCTTTGCTGCTTATTTTGATAACCTGACCACTTACATGTGACATATATACATTTATTTTTAAATACTACAGTTAAACAGACGACATAAAAATCTGTGAGGAAGATAAACGCAAAAAAAAGTGTAAATAGCTCTATTTTCGCTCGAATAAGAATACATCTCCGTGTATGGAAATCATATATTAAATAAGGCGTAGTTTGACATAGGAAACCTGTTTTGCAAATTATTGGACCATGGGAAATGTTGGTTTTTGCCGGACATGTGCTGTTGAAGGAGATACATCATCTGCCGACGATAATATTTACCTTAGTAGAAGATCGTATAATAGGAAGGAGCACGCGCTATGCTTTCTCAATGAAAAACAAAAGGTTTGTGTACCCATCAAACAGCTCCTGTGCGTGGAGTATTTGATGAGGGTATACTTGTTGCAACGCATTACCTCCTGATTCCGAGCTTCAAACCGACGTGGCACCAACAGGGTTACTCAAGACAACGAACGAAAACCAGCATGGTAGTAGTTTCCGAATCCCTATCCAAAGGGACTCAATGTCATGTAATGTTCATGCATATGCAAATAGTGGTAATAATCAAGCTACTGAGGAAAAAATATTTAATGTTTCGTTGCAAAGCAGAATCCCAATGAGATGCGAGATAAACAACGAGGCTGATTCTGGATTGGAGGAAGACGTAGACGATGAGTCCTGTGGCAGCTGTTCGGGTTTTGATCTAGATTTCGGACACTTTGTAGATGGGCGGATTGAAGATAAAAAGGAGGAGTGGGGGTGCGAGAGGGAAGGTCTGGCAAAACAACTAAGGAGGAGGATTAGCGTTGATGAGGGCGAGCGAGAAAGCTACAATTTGTGGATGAAGAAGAGGACACGATTTGAGGGAAGAAAGAGTGATAGGAAGAAGTCACAGAAAGAGAGACAACGGCAGCGGCGGGGACAAAGGCAAGAGAGCTGGACCGACTGAGAAAAGGGAGGGAAGGCAATACGTGAAGGCTGAGGAGGAGGATCGCTTAGGTTGCACACGAGAGGGCAGAGAGAAGCATGGAGAGAAGAATAGATGGGTGAGGGAAACACAGTCATGGGTGCGGGCGGGGGTGAGTAGGGATGGGGAGGACTGTCTGGTGAGAGAAGCCGTGCTGGTTGGGGAAGGAACAGGGGAAAGGAAGGGGACAGGGAAGGGGAAAAGGTAGGGACACCGCACATAGAGCAACAAGAAAGAAACAGGAGAGACAGCGCATGTTGCGGAAGTCCTTCTTTCCCTCTCTGTCCTCCCTTTCTTCTCTCCTCTCTCTCTCCCTCTGTCCTCTCTCTTATCTCCTTCCTACCCTACGGCCATACTCCCTTCTCTCCTTTCCTCCCCGACTCTTCCACCCTATCCTCTCTCCCCTCCCCATCTATGCTTTTCTTTCATGGCTCAGCCCTTTGTCGCCTTCCCTCTTCCACATCCTCGTCCTCTCCCACTCTCCTTCTCTGTCGTCTTCTCTCTCCTCTCCTTCCCTCTCTGTTCGCTCATCCTGTTCTTCCTTGCCCCTTCCCCTATGCTTGCCTCCTTCATTGCCTCAGAGGATAGCGAATGAGACGGAAGTGAGTAGTAAAAGAAGTGAGAAGATGATAGAGGGGGAAGAGAAAGTGATGAGGCGGAAGATAAGAGAAAAGGGAGAAGGAATATATATTGAAAGGCAAGGACAAGGGGGGAATCAGTGATGGGCCAGAATTGGGAGAGAAAACTGCGAAGGGAAAGGGAGGAGGATGAAGAGTGGGCACATGAGGGTTATGCATGTATGAGCGGAGGGAAGGGAGTGAAGAGAAGGAATGGAGGGAAGGGAGAGAGGGGCGAAGAGAGTGGAGTGTTCGGTGGACAAAGCGAGTGGGACGAATGGGATCTTCATGCTACTGACTGTCTCTCTGGAGCGAGGCATATCGTCTTCTCCCTCCTCCTTACACTCCTCCTCACCTCCAGTGATAACAATCTCTCTCACGCTCACTCACTCTCACACACTTGCGCTTCTCCTTCCCATTATGAACCCTGCGCACATTCCTCCTCTCTCTCTCTCCTTTCACGCCCGTCTTCGCCTCGTCCTCTGGACACCCCTCCCCCTTCCTCCTTTCCCTCTTCTCTTGCAGCATTCATCTCTTCGCTGCTTCGCTTCCCTCTCTTGCCCTCTCCACCTCTCTCTTCTTTTTCCTCTGCTTCTGAGTCTCTTTCGATAGATCCCGGCTGTCTTCTCTTCTTCCTCGTCCTATCCCTCTTCGCTTCGTCATTTCTGTGCATCTCATCCTCCCTTGTTGGCTCATTCTTCCTCTTCTGTTGCTTCTATCCGCCCCACACTCTCTGCTCCGTCCCTACCCCCTCTTTTTCCTCTTTGCTGTAGCTCCGTGTTTCTCTGCCTTTCCTCTCCCTTCGTCCTCTCCCTTTTTCACAAGGACCACCCCATCTCCCTCACCACCTGATGAGAACGAGCACACTCGTAGGTTTAGACGAGAACACACATACAAACTCAAACACAGACACCCACGTAGACATCCAAGCAGACACACACACAGCCTCGCATGTTTACTTACACAAAGACACGCCCACACGAGCTAGAATCGTTGGAGTACCTCCCACTTCCCTGTGTTCTTTTCCTCTCTTGGATTTTCGAGGGAGGGAGGAAGAGAGGGTGAGAGTGGGAAGAA
This sequence comes from Drosophila quasianomalipes, assembly GCA_035043665.1. NCBI lineage: Eukaryota > Metazoa > Arthropoda > Insecta > Diptera > Drosophilidae > Drosophila > Drosophila quasianomalipes. The sequence continues at coordinate 17,289 of JAWNMU010000630.1, read as the reverse complement.
CGTAGGGGAAGATGTGGTGGAGGATGGGAGAGAAAAGGGCGTGGAGGGAGAGGAAGGAGCGGCGGAGCAAGAGAACGAAGGGCAATGGAGAGTTCCGATTGGATTTGAAGCACTACGACAGGAAAGGGATTCCCATCGTCTGAACCCACAGCAGTCTCCACTTCATATTTCTCCCTCTCCCCACCACCATTCTGTTCCCCTTCGTGTTCCTCTCTCTTCCCTTTCCTCTCATAGTCATCAGCCTGTCCCTTTCTCTGCCCACGACTACGACTACTCCTCCCCTTCCCCTCGTCCTTGTCTTCCCTTCGTTCTCACTCAGATTCACTTCTCTTGAATCCTTTCTTCCCTTCACCTCTTCTCTTTCCACTCCCTTACTCCCCCTTCGTTTTCTTCTCGTAGCAGAAGAGGGGAGACAGAAGATGCGGTAAAAGTGGAGACCCAAGAGAGACTGGAAGGAAGAGAAGGAGAACAACACGGAGGGGAGAAGGGGGAAGCAAAGGAGAGAGAGGAGGACGATGGAATGGATGATGGGCAATATATGGACCTTGATGAGGGCGAGGGGGACGTTGTAAAGCCATTCCTCGCTCTTTCTCTCTTTCTCCTATCGTTTGCTCCCAACTCTCCTTCCCCATCCAAGAAGTCATCCTCCCTCCGTCTCCTCTTCCTCTTCCTCGCCCCCTTCCGTGCCCGCAGATCGCTTTCCTTCTCTTCCCTTACATTGTTCGTGTGCGCCTTCTTCCCACAGCTTGTGTTCTAACCTTGTTAATTCACCTTCTGCTCCCCACCCCCTTCATTCCCCCTTCCCCCTCTTCCCTAGCATTGTGTCTCTTCTGAGGGACGGAGGAGAGGGGAAGAGAGTGTGAAGAGGGCATGGGAGACGCTTCCCAAAAAGGAAAACCACGTAAAGAAAAAGGGTGGGGGAGATGAGGGGGGAACAGGAAAGAGACGGGGATGGGTCTAGTGGAAAGAGGAAGATGGAGGGAAGAGAAACGGGAGATAGGGCGGCAGAGAAAGGGGGAGAAGATTTCGGAGAGGCAGAGAAAGGGGAGGACCACAAGTGGAAAGAAGGAGAGAGTAGGGAAGAGAGCGATGAAGACGACGGAGAAGAGGAAGATGATGAAGAAGGAGAGAGAGGAAACAGGAATAGATGGGAGGAATTTTTGCGGAGCAAGGGTGAGGTATGGAGGGATGTGATGGACACTGTCAACTCTCTCAGGACCCTCCTTATCTTCTCTCCTCCCTTGTCTCTCCAACTGCCCCCACTCCATCTGCTACTTCTGGCGCATCCTCTTCTCTCCATATTGTGCCTCCTTCTCACCTCCACTGCGACTCGGATCCCCACTCCCATTCCCACTCTTTTCCTCGCTCTTTCAGTGGAATCCCTTCTTACCTCTCATTTTCTTGCTTCAAAACACTCTTGCTGCGATTCCCCGACTTGGAGAGATACTCGATGCGACTGTTCGTGTCGTCCCTCTGCTTTCCCAGCCTTTCCTCTCCCCTCATCCCTCGTCCACCTCCTCTTTTTCTCTCAAAAGAGGACTCTTCTCAGGACACAGAGGAGGGCTCAGAGAGAAAGGGAGAGAGATGCACGCAGAAAGAGAGAAGAGGAGCAAGAAAAGAGGGAGATAGAAGAAATGGAAAAGCAGAGTGAGGCATATAGACACATGTTTGGAGGCCAAAGGACTCTTTCTCCTGGGGAGGAGGAGGAACGGAAGAGAAAGATACAGGAGGCAAACGAATTCTTTGCTAATATCATGTCAGACGATGAGGGGGAAGAAAATGAAGATGAAGATGAAGATGAAGATGGAGATGGAGATGAAGATGAAGATGGAGATGGAGAGGATGAAGATGGAGATGGAGAGGATGAAGATGGAGATGGAGAGGATGAAGATGATGAGAGTAAGGGGCAGGACAATGAGCATGCGGGTGAGGGAAAGGATGGGAGTAGGAAGTGAGAGGAAGCGGAAGAGGAAGAGAAAGAGAAATAGAAAGAGGAATACGGTACAGTAGCTGTCGAAGAGCTAGAGTAGAGAGATAGGCGGTGAAGGAAAAAGAAAAAAAGGAAAAAACATTATCCGCGTTATTTTCCATTGGGTCTACTTGCTGATATTCCATTCGATGTCCCATTGATTTTGAAGACGGTTACTTTCTCTCTGTCATCACTGTCTTTTTTTATTTATGATTTGTTGCTTACGTTCTACGCTTTGTATTCTAACTTCTGTGCGATGTGCAGTTAGTTCTACGATTCTTTTTTTCTCCTTCGTAATATAATTCTACAGAGAATAAAAGATTATGGTTAACAATTATGAGGAAGCAAATCATATGTTATTTAAAACATGTTTATATATATATACATTTACACATACATATACTGTCTGTATAGTTGTACATGCAGCCTCTGTACAAATTGATCATATGAGAATAACTTTAGCTCTGAGAAAGGTGAAACGAAAAAAACAATCTCCAAATCATAAAACAAAAAAAAACAAATAACTTTGCAAAAACGAAGAACAAATATCACCATAGATGTTGTCGGGATGAATACGAGGATGCTGATACGCAGACAGAAAGAAAAAGACACAGGCAAAGATCAAGTCAAAAGCAACCATAAGGCTATAAGAAAGACGAACACGAAGACACTTAGCTCACTGAGACATAATCTTGAGGTTAATGTGTTTGTGAATCCAGCACAGGAAGTCCACGTACGACATCTCGGTCGTTAGCTTTCCGGACTCTGACTTCTTTTCGTTGTTAGTGTCCTCGATGAGGTTGGACCTAAATGCCAAGAGGTCCCATGCGTTGGCGTATTGGTTAGGGTTGACTCGTCCATCGGCAATCACCCTCACTCTCTGCGCTACGGGTTGCTTGAAGCGAAGGGCCTTCACGATGACATGAATTTTAGCGAGGGTTGAGTCAGGGTTCTCCTTCACCCACTCTTCTGATGCATTTCTCAATACGAACGTGGGCTTGGACGAAAGCTGTCCCTTTCTGCTCAGAGGAGATACCGCAATGGGATTTCCCTGCTCGTCCTCCTCCTCCGTGTTCCTTGCGATCGAGAGCAGTTCGTCGCTTTGCTTCCCGACGAGGACGAAAAGACAGAACCCATCGTCCATCACAAACACGTCATCAGGGTTGATAGAGTCTGAGTTCAATGCGCTGGTAGCGGGGAGAGAGACAGAGTACTCGTTGACAGAGGATAGAAGAGAAAAGGAAGGGTTAGGGGGGAGAACGCTCTCGTCCGATGTGGGAATCTGAGCAGGCCAACACAACTCTCCATTGGCAGCCTCAGATATGTTATAGAGTCTCGGAAGGGCAACTGAGGTGAGGGCAGGAAGAGACAAGGAGGAGAGGAAGGAGAAGAGGGCAGTGCGGTGTCCGGAGGGGAGCCCATCGGAGAGAAGAGAGCTCTTGATGAGAACGAGGGAGGTCAGAGGGAGGAGTTTGAGGGTGTCGGGGAGGATCAGTTGTTTCGTGTCTTGCGTTGCCCCGCAATACTTTCTGTAAGTGGCGAGGCAATCGATGCATGCAGATGTGACCATTGCTCTTGCCTCACGGGGAGAAAACGTTGAAAAGAGCTGGGATACGAGCTGTTTGAGGGAAAGGGAAACAATGGCATCGATATCGGCGTACCTGTAGATTATGGGAAGGGAGGAGGTGATGGGATGCGAAGATGTGTGCACGCGGATCCTTCTCTCTCCAGACCAAGTCGTAAACACGATCGCAACCTGGACAAAGAAAAGAGAGGAGAGGGGTGCAAGGGACGAGGAGGAGCTCGTAGGGAGTAGCAGCGGAGGGATGAGATACGAGAGCAGACGAAGGGGTGGGTGTGAGGTCTCCCTCGTGTTCGAACCTTACCCCCACGCTCTTATCCTCATCGATGGAAGAGAAGGAGAACTGGCCCAGGTTTTCTTGCGTGAAGTTCCCATGAACTGCAGCCACTTTCATTCCTCTCGACACTCTCACCACCATCACCGCATCAAACACGGTCTTCCTTTCCGCGATCCTCTTCACGCTCTCGATTAGCGAGGACTCGTCGGAGGAGGAGTGGAAGTGAGGCATGAAAGCGATTTGACCGCCCGTGGAAGTAGAGAGGGGAGAAATTGTGGGCATGTCAGGGTTGTCCCCTCCACACACGAAGAGGTCGAAGGAGATAGAGTGCTTCACGCATTCACTTCCCAACTCCTGGAAGAAGCTGTTCTGAGGAACATACAGGTCTTTCTCTTTCTCTCCCCCCACACCATTCTCCTCTTTCTCTCCCACGCTTCCCACCCCCTCAGTGGACTCTCCTGAGCTGAAGACAATGGCTTTACCCCCTCTATCTTTCAAGATCTCTGCGGAAGACCAGCAGGCGGAGCCTAGAGCAACACTCTCGGCGGGGGCGAAGAGAGCGGAGGAGGTAGAAGAAGAGGTGGAAGGAGAGCAGTAGAAAGAAGAGATCGCATCAAAGACAGAGTCCAAACAAGGGTTCAGGGACAACTCAGAGCGCGACTCCTCGGGAGAAGCGTAAGAGGGAGGAGCATAGGAGGGAGAGGAGGAGGAGGGACTAGACGAAGTCGGATCCGCAAGGGGGAAGAAGACGTAAGGAGAGGGGACGGGTAAGAAGGGAGACTCTGCGTCGCACATGACAACAACGTCTGCCTCGGAAGAAGGATTAGGAGGGAGAGGAAGAGTGGGGAGAGTAGGGGAGGCGGAGGCAGTAGGATGGGGGAATGCGTTGGCTTCAGTGAGGGGAGCAGAAGGAGATGAAGGGTCAGGGAGGAGCGCTTCGATGTGAATGGGTGGGCAGCGGCGGAAAAAGAGACGGGAGGGCAGATGAAGTGGACGGAGGAGTCGAAGACGAGGAAGGCGACGTGTGTCGTAGGAGCATTGCAAAGGAGTGAAGGCAGAGCCTTGCGGATCGACAGCAGAGAGGAAGCCGTGAGTCCGGACTGGATTGCAGAGGAAGAGATCTCTACAACGAAAACCACGGAGGGGTGAGGAGCCCTCGTCGTCTGGAGCTTGGGAGGGGCTATGAACTCCACCGATCCATGGCAAAGTTCAGGCTTGGCCAGGCGGTCCCTCCTTTCTCCGTTGGAGTCGAGGTGGGACTGATAGGAGAGCGGGACGTCTCCCTTGGACTGGCACAGATTACAGATGAAGACTTCTCCGTTATTTTCATATCGGAAGTGGGGATTCACATATGCTCTGCATCTCAGACACCTCAGGAGGTCAGTCCCCCTGTCCACCACGGGGATCGAAGACGTGTTCACAGAGGGCCCGGGGGTGGAGGATGCAAAAAGGAGGGCCGAGACCCTACGTCATCCATGTTCTGAGCCATCGCAGGGAGAGAGACGGGTTCGCGAGGGGGTTCACGATTGCACCAGCGCCCACACCTGTTTTATCTACCTCCGCGAGGGAGAGGGGGATGTGGGACAGAGTCATGCGGATGTTGTTAGGAGACGCATTTCCATCGTCGATGACCGAGAAAAAAGAGTTAGAGGGAGGTGCGCATGCTCCAGAAGAAGTGTAGAACACAAGGGGTTCCTGCTTTCCAGAGGCTGAGGCCCTGGGAAGACTCTTGGGGTCGATACGGTTCGACTTGGCCTTCGAAGAGCGGTGAGTAGCAGAGAGGATGGAGGGTGAAGAATAAGTTGGAGAAGGGGCCGGAGATACCTTTGCAGAAGGAGGAAGAGGCTTCTGCTCCTGTAAAAGCTTACGACTCGGTTGCTCCAACGAAGACACAGGGTCTTGCTTCTGTTGTTGTGGGCTGGCACTAGCCTCGGGGGACTTCTTCTCTAGAGATGAAGGGAGGGGGTGGTACGAGGGAACAGACGGTGCAGGGGGTTGCGTGTGAAATGAAGGGGGGACAGGGGGGAAAATCCCGAAGGAATGGATGAAGGAGGGGGAAGGGGAGCAAATGAGGGTTTGGGGGAAGGGAAAGGAGATGAAGATGGAAGGGGAGCAGGTAAAGGAAGGGAAGAGGGGGCAGGGATAGTGGCAGGGGGCTCAGAGTGAGGGGTGGAGAGAGGATTGGCGTTTGAACGAGTAGGTGACGAAGAGAAGGAGGGGGAAAAGGAGGAGGAATGGGTAGATGAAGCAGGAGAGTTAGCAGCAGAAGAGGGAAGAACGAAGGAAGGGGGAAGAGGCAGAGGGGAGGGGGGACATAGAAGAAGTAGAAGGAAAGGGCTGAGAAAAACGAGGTGAAGAGGAAGAGGAAAAAGAGGGAGAGGTAGGAAGGTGAAGAGGCTGGCCAGAGGCGGAAGAAGTGGTGAGGGGGTGGGGGAAAGGGGACGAAGAGGCGAAACAGTCGATGAAGGAGGGACAGAGGTGGGGGAAAGGGGACGAAGAGGCGACACAGCCGAAGGAGGGACAGAGATGGGGGCGGGGAGAGGTGGAGAAAGCACGGTCGAGTGAGAGGGGGGCGGGCGCCAGCTGATGGAAGGGGTCCACGGGAAGGAGAAAGAGAAGCAGGAGGAGCAGTGGAAGGGAGAGAAAGAGGGGGGTAGGTAGAGGAGAAGAGATTGTAGGGACAGCTACACCTGAAGTAGCTAAAGGAAGGGGGTTACCGCGAGTAGATGTGGGGAAGGAGGAGGACCCAGTTGAAGGAATAGGAGAAGGGCGAAGGGGAGAAAAGCTGGAGGGTGGGATAGGAGTAAAAGAGGAAGGGACACGAGGACCCAGACCTGAGGGGCCGAGTGGGAGAGTAGAAAACGAAGACGGAGGAAGAGGAGAGAACGAAGAGGGGGGAAGGGAGAGAACGAAGAAGGAGGAAGAGGAGAGAACGAAGAGGGGGAAGGGGAGAGAACGAAGAAGGAGGAAGAGGCGAGGACCTCTGTCCAACAGCACTTCCAACTCCAGCTCCTCTGCTCACTCCGCCCATTGGCTGAAAGGGAGGAAGAGGAGAGGAAAACGAAGACGGAGGGGGAGAGGCGCAAAGGGGAGGGAGGACTTCGCCCTGCCTTCACCTTGGCCCACATTGGAAGGTACACTATGAGTACCGCCAATGGATATCACAAGAGTGAGAAAAAAAAAAAAAAAAAAAAAAAGACGGAAGTAGTAAGGACAGAAGAGAAGTTAAATCAAGGAGGCAAACAGGAAAAATGCGTGAGTATGAACAATCCTGACAAATTCAATGTAAACACAATCAACGGCAAGACAGCGCACAAAAGGGGACTAATAAAAGCGCTAGAAGACATGAATATATTGAGGTGAATTGTGCTTCAAGACGCATTGTGTTGTTCTTCTTACCCGTTCTGCATATTAGTTGCGTATCTATCTAAACCAAGGTTTGATAAACTAGCAAATTGAAAAAGGCTAAGGACCTAATCACGTGATGTAAGGTATGCGTATGTATTTCACATATAAGCCGCATACAAACAAATCAGAAATAAATAATGTTGAGATCGTTCAGTGTTAATGGCAGTGCATCAAGGAGTGCATAAGGAAAGAGAAAAAAAGAAAAGATGAATGCATGAATGCATTATAAAATTAAAATTTGAACAGGATACAATATTTAGAAAGATACTGATATGTGATGCGAAAGCTTAGTCAGATCACATCTACCCATTGATTGTGGAACGAGTGTATATAATATTCGCACCGTCATTTCTTCTCTGACCAAAGGCACAAAAGAACCTCAAGACTCAGTCATTTTTCCTCTCTGATCTATTCACTATCATACCTAGAAACCAATAAACAATATGCGTTTAGCTCGTTATGCGATTAAACAAATTTTGTATAATCTCTTACATATCATTCGACTTAGGTTGATATAATTGAGGTTTAATGAAGCCCAAACAACAATTTATTTGTTTATATCCCAGCTCTTTACCATCTCGATTTTTTTGGTAACTATTTTTTTAGTGCTTCTGATCTGTTGCCATAAAAAGGAAAAAAAGTTCATGAGCATGTCATCCGTAAGTATACATATTTGACATAGTCTTTCTCTTTCTTTTTATAATATTGTAGTTGAATTCAAAATATTTTGTATGTTTTTATGCGTTATATTTGGAAACATACTTCGCAAACTGCTGCATATCAATTGTGTGAAACTGCGTTGATGGTGAATGTCTGGATTGTTGAACGCGCAACGTTGGTTATGATTTCGTGTTCTCGTTCATCTGCATTGTGTGTTATTGTGGATTATATTCATACTCTAACCGATATCTACATGCATCGATAATGCATACAAAATATAATGATAGCAGTCGTCAGATGCATCCTCTGGGATGGTCAAGACGCTGTGCATCGGCAATGTCTTCACTGGAAAGTCCAGTGTTGTGAAGCGTTATGTGAGAAATACTTTCGATGAGAACTATGCTACGACCATTGGAGTTGACTTCACTTTGAAAAATGTAACAGTCAACGACGTTAATTTGAAGGTGCAGATGTGGGACATTGGTAAGTGTTCAAAGAACATTTTTGGGTTAAGCAGGCACGCGCGCACAGATATACACGAATGTGTACACACCAAAGAAAGACCAATTATGCAATTGTATGAGACGAGTTGAATGAATAGGCAATTGCTTGTATACATCGGGTCGTTTGCCTTACTTTCTCTACTCTTGTTTTAGCTGTTTTAGCTTGTTTTTGCCTCCATATCTTCCCCCTCCTGCTTACATATAAATGTATCCACCCTCTTTGGTATTTATTTTGTTCAGCTGGACAAGATCGTTTTATGGGATTGTCTAGAGCTTTTTTATACTCATGCTGGTGGAGCTATAGTTGTTTTCGATCTGACGGACAGAAAGTCATTCGATGCTGCGGCCAAGTGGAAGAATGATATTGACGAAAAGATCGAGTTGCCCAACGGGCACAAGCTACCAGTGCTGTTGTTGGGGAATAAGAGTGACCTCATCAAGGGGGGAAGCAGCAATGCGTGTCAAACTCGGTTATCGAAGAGTTCAGAAAGAAGAATGGGTTTTACAAATACTACGCATGTTCTGCGTTGGATGGATCAAATGTATCGGAGGCTGTAGACGACTTAGTGTTTGAGGTATTTACCAGGTCTAGGCTCAGCGGGACTCCCTCTGAGTCTTCCCCCAACTTTCCCGTCGGAGAGGATGATGCTGAACCGGTCGACCTTGATTCTGCCCCCGCTAAGATTAAATCATCTTCCTGCTGTTAGTTCGTAGTTCACCTCTTTTTTTTTCATATCACGATGTCTATTTTTTTTTATCTGTTGACGCTTAGATATAATTAAGTTTAGTACATATATCAAGCAGGTGCAGTTAGTTGCATTCTTCTAAGTGTTGTATATTTGTATCTTATTTTTGGTTCTCAGTAACATACATGTATTGTATATATTTCTGGTTCATGTGCTATTTGTCTTCAAATGTGTGTTTCTCGTTCTGCCTGCTTAAATCCGAAAACAAAAATAAATGTGTCTAGTTGCTGGTCAATTGAGTGTTTTATTGAATGTCAGTGTTACCGCATACAATTAAGGAATAAATATTTCCGTAGCTTTTATCCTACATGTCTGTGCAAGAAAAGGTAGATTTTTTGAGTCTCAATAGAAAATTGACTAGAACGGCTAAAAAAAAAACTTGCAAAACCAGGCTAACAGAGCAGAAACGGTTGTATATCTCAATCAGCTTTAACATAGTCCATACATTCAACATTTCATCAGTGATAGATCAATGATCATATCCTAAATATGTCCATAACTTTTACTCTAGACTGCATTCCTGCGACTCATAAAGTGAAGGAAGAGACAGGGTTAATCCTAGGAGGTTTGATTGAACCGATGGCGGAGCGTAGGAGAACAAAAGGTGTATATGTTAGTGAAGAGGATACAGCTCGATGTTCAAAGTGTGGTTCGTATATAAACCCATACTGTTCGTTGGAGACTGAATTCTGGACCTGCTCTTTGTGTGAGCATGATAATAGATATCCTCCAAGGTACTCCAATTCCCATGACCGAAGAAGCCTCATAGAAGTGAACCATGCTGATGTCGAATTCGATGTACAAGTTGGACTTGATCCCCATTTTGATCCCGTCTCAAATGCATGGAAACGATCGGTCAGAGAAGGAGATGCAGACATCCATCCGTACGTTCGGGATCAGTGCGATAAATGGAGTAATGAAGAAGGGCTAGCCTCATCGTCTCCATATCTCCCTCGGCATGTTCCTCCCCTTCAAAATCCGTTGTTTTTATTTACTCTTGATAATAGCTTAAGCGGAGAATACTTGAAAACTGCATGTCTCTCACTCCGTTCATCTCTCCTATCTTTGCCCAGTAGCGCTATGATCGCGTTCGCGTTGGCTGGAAGGATGAACTGGTATTTTTCAAACTGAAAATAGAATCCAGGGAAAGGATGAACGACTTGAGGATGTTGATAGAGAGGGGAGGGTGTGAAAAAGAGATACAGATGAAGTTCTCCCCGTCGTACTATGTACATGAAATGTACGAGGAAGAAGAGGGAGATGATGAAGGAGGAAAAGAGAAGATTCCTAGAAGGGACAGAATCAGATTTGCAGAGACTGATGATGCTGGATGTGTGTATAACCATTCAGGAAGACGAAGGATGAGTTCTAGTAGTAAAGCATGCAGTGAAAGCGAATTGATGGATAGATGTGAAGTAGGGAAGGAGAAGAAGGAAGGAAGGAAGAAGAAAGACAAGAAAAAGGACAAGGAAGGACTTGGTTCTGGCATGCTTAGGGAACTGCTTCTCAATGTGAATGTTTCTGAATGTATCAGTAGTGCATTGTTCGGCGTTCCTCTCGTTCTGTCTCTTTTAGAGTCCTTCGACTTAAACTCCGTCGCTTGTCCTCACTCTCCTCAGTCTCTGCATCCCACTCAGCTCTTCTCTTCCCCTCAGCACCTACCTCCTACCGCTAATAGTATGCGGGGTCTTTATTCTCTCCGGTTCAAGGCCCTCGTATGAATCAGCTCAAACCCTGTGGTCCTCACTGTTTGATTCATAAAGCGAGAGAGGATGAACAAGAAGCATGGGAGCTGAGGAGGGATGGCCGAGGGAAATATTGGGAGCTCGAGACTTCAGCTTGGAGCTGTCCTGGATGGAGGAGCAGAATGGAATGACTGGAAGAGAAGGAGATGGATTCCAGGGGAAGGAAGAACATCAACGACTCATTAGGTGTGCTGATTGAGATAGAAGAGGAGAGGGTAGAGAATAAAGATGTGGAGGATCTGCAAGAAAGACGACAGGGGGCTGTCCAAGAAAGAGAAAAAGAGGAAAAGGAAAACGGGAAAAGGGAGAGAAGACTCAGGAGACAGAGGAGGGAAAACGTGAGAAAGAGAGAAGGGGGGCTTTCTGAGTGGAGGCAAGGTAAGGGGGTCTTCTTCTCCTTCTTCTCCTCCCCGCCCTCTTGCTTCCTTTTGAAGGGATAAATACGCCCTTTCCTCCTTCCCTTCCCCTCCTCCCTTCTTCCACGTCACGTTCTTCACGCTTGACGAGCAAGGAGATCGAAGAAGTCAGGATCGGGAGGGAACAGAAATAGAGGGGGAAGAACACGAAGACAAAGATAGAGCGCAAGTAGTCAGATTCAAGGATTCCACAGCAAACGAGTAGATCAGATATAGGCTGCTACTCCTTCCGCTCATTCTCCTTCCTTCTGCTACCCCCACTTACCTCTCCCCCACACTGAAGCGTTTGGATCTTGCAACTATGTGCATCTTACCCTCTTCCTCGCATCTCAAAACTCAGAACAAGAGCAGACCTACGTTTCGTTGACTCTTCCTCTTCTGCTCCATCTGTATTAGCACAGAACTCTTCTTCCTTATCCCCAAGATGAGCAGAAGGGGAGAAAGAGAGGTAATAGCTTAGGGGTGGGCAAGGAAGAGCTGACGATGGAAAGACTAGGAAAGAAAACACGCGCTCCTTCTGAGGATGAAAGAGAGGAAACGTACAGGGTGAGAATCTGTTGGTGTGGAGTGTCTGGCGTCTGTTGCTCGCGTTGTCCTCTGTTAGGTGCATTGATTTGGTGTTCGTAACGAATAGAACCATGACCTAAGGTGAGCATTGGGGGATGCGTAGATTCATCTATCGAAATATACCCTCCTAGGCATCAAATGTGTATATTCACGTAAAACATAACTGGACTTCACGTGTATTTATTTGATCAGTGCATATATCGATCCATCAAGCTGTCTCCCCCTTTCTCCTCCTCTTGCCTCGCTTTCCTTTTACTTGATGCTCCCGTAGATGGGAACTTTGAATGCGTCTAGTCATACTGTCGATCCCCCTGTTCCTTGCTCACTTGACTGCCATACCTGTCCCATTTTGTCATTTTTGTGCATGCAATCATAGTTCGGTGTTAGGTCAGCTTCGTCAGGTGTGTTCAGTCGTGGGAGGGATGTTGTACCTCATGAGCGTGGATCCCCTAGATCCTCTTCTCTCTCCTCCCCTTTCCCTCCCGACTTCACCCCTCCTCCCTTTCTTCTGACGTGAGAATCTTCCTCCACACCCCATCCACTCTTTGCCTCTCACATCTACCCCTTCCTCTGCTGCAGATGCCTCTCTCTTCGCTGGGCTAGAATCGAGGGATCACTTCACTTCCGCAGAGCATTTGCACAAGGAATCAAAGATGAGAAGAAATAGCGGAGGGGGAGAAGCGATAAGTCACATGCGGTAGAAACAAGCGAGGAAACGAATGGAAGTGTGGATCGAAGTGTAAAGGGGGGTGAGAGTAGAAATATGAATGAGAAGCAGAGGGTGATTCTGACGGATGCACGTTTTACATCGAGGAGAAAGGGAGAGGGAGAGGGGGAGATGACGGGAGAGCAATGAAGCAGCTAGAATGACAACTCCCCTAAGTCCATAGCCTCCGACTCCCCACTTCGACGTTACCCCCTTTCGACTGCTTCTCTATCGCTCTGTGCTAGCTCATCTCTTAATGATAAAATGTTACTAAATGCAGAGGAAGGGGCGGGTGGAAGTAGGGCGGAGATAGAAGTGAAGACGGAGGCAGAAGGAGCAGGATAGAAGGGCCAGAGGGCAGTCGATATCTGTAAATGAAGTGACGAGTGACTTCGAAGACGATGACTTGAGTTTGCTCCGGTGGTATAGCTGGTTGTTTCCCTCGTTGGGTTCCATTCCTCTCTCTCACTTATCTCTCCTTCAGACTCATCCATCTGGTCTCGCCTTTCTTCTGTTCGTGCATACTTCGTCTGCACTGTTTAGTCATCTGCCAACGCTGTCCTACTCGGCGCATGAACATGAAACTAATAAAGATGGAGATGGAGTTGAAGCAAGAGAGATGGATGCGAAGGTGAGATGGTGGCGAGGAAAGAATCACAGAAAGAAAACAGTATACGGAAAAAACATAGCAGGGTATGAAGAAGTAGAGGCAAATGATGATGATGACCACCGGGAGGAGCAGGAAGAGAGAGAAGAAGCGAGGAGCAGGCAATGGAAGAGGGCAATGGGACTAAGAGAAGGAGGAAGGGGTGAGATTGAAGAGACCTTAGATGAAAACGGAACTGCCAAAGTGGGGAAGTTGGCGTGTTCTCAAGGTATGGAATGGAGCAGAGGTCTCGGTTGAGGAGGGGGAATCGAGGAAGTTCTGTCGATTGCTACGCAGGGGCCCAGCGTGACCAGGGTATTTGGGGTGGTTGGACAGAGTCTTCGGAGAAGACAGGGAAGGGGCAAATCGAAAGACTGTGTGGGGAAGGCAGAAAGATGATGATGATCATGCTATACAAGCAGAAGAAGAAGCCAAAATATCAACGGGGAGGTGCAGAAAGCTAAGAGGAAAGGCACGGAGAAGTGTGAAGCGGGTCTTGTGTTCTGTCCTCTTCCTGCCGCCCCCTTCGTTGCAAATTACTTATTCCTCCACCATCTCTTTCCCGTTCCTTTTCGTCCTCTCCCTTTCCAAGCCCTTCTTCTGTCTCTCCCTCCACTCCTTCATCGCTATCATCCTCTTTCCGTTCTCTATTCTCACAACCACCGCAATGTTCTCCTTCTCTGTATGAAACTGGTCATGCTCTGGCACCCGAGAGAAGGTGAGAGGCACAGAAGTGTCTGGGGTATCTCAGTTCACCAGATGCCCTTCCTCCTAGATCATTGATTCCCCCTCCACTCATCTACTGCCCCCTCTGTCTATCTTGATCCCCCTCTCCTTCTCTACTTTTTCTCTCCTTCTGTCCTATGCTCAACGTCAAGTTCCCCGCAGGTATTGTCGTTTTTGTGCTTGTATTGTCTATTTTTCTTCATTTCACTACATGTTGTGATCTGGTAAAACCCCTATACCCCTCTACATGCCGCATGTATGTGCGTCAAATGCGTTGCGGTGACGACATTTGAATACTGCAATTGCGTGATGTATGTTGAGGCATTGTTGACCTGTTTCATGAAGTATTCATTATCTAATTGTGGCATGCATGTTCTGGCTTTGCTATGAACTTACTCCTTTATTCTCCATTCCTCGTTGTTCTTCGTCGTTGATTGTAGGCCCAGGGGTTTTGTGTTTCAATTGGTCGTATTGTCAACAGTATTTGAGTCAGTCACGCTAGGTGAAGGCTCGTTGGTTGTGCCTGTGAGACGATGCAGAGTGGTGACGTGCAAGGTGAGATCTTGTGCGACCTCTCTCGCTCTCTACCGGCATATCAACATCCCAGCCTCCATCGCTCTCCTTGTCGCTCAGTCTCTTCATCTTCTTCGAAAAGGAAGGATCTCTGCTCGTAGTGCTTTACAGGTATGTTGGTTCTCTTGTGTGTGTTTCTAAAACAATGAACTCGGAGAACTGCACAAAAATGTTCGCAACTGTGAAGGAGTATAGTTTCTTTGGTTGAAAAAGATTGTGCGGTGGTAGAATATTTCTCAAAACTGACTTGACGCTATTTCTCAATTTGTATGCATGTTTTGGGATCGTTTGTGATGGTTTTTTCGGTTTGCGTTTTCTCCCTGTGGTGTTTGTGTTTGTATTCTGCTTGGCTTTTTGTGACTCAGGAATGGTTCGGCGATGTTCTGCACAGATATAGTTCTCTCGTCTCCAAACCAGTGGGAAATCTCTTATTCTCTGAGCACCCAGAATTGCAGGTATGTAGGGTATCGTTGGAGTAGCAGGTGCTAGTCGAAGAAAGACTGTGGCCATGCAATCCAAGATTGGCTGATTTAGTTACATTCAGTCTTCACAGGCCCATTTAGCTACATTTCGTCCTCACGTCTAAATCATTCAGAAACTGATTTATACTTTCACGTGTGTGGTGTGTAATATTGCATGTTCGTAGGATCTTGTACTTTACATTGGTCTATTGAAGCGTTCTGTTTCTTTCTCTGCATCCTCCAGCCAGCCCTCTGTTGCACTCTGTGCAACCTCGGAATACATATTGTTCCTGAGCCCTATGCTCCGCCCCGCACCCTTTGCCTCTTCCTTGTTCCTTCGTTGGCACGTGTTATGCTCCCCGCTCTTCTTCTCTCTCAAGAAAAAGGAGTGAAGACTGTGGTTGTGGGAGATCCATCCCTCTCTTCCTCTTTGCCGGCCTTCTCGGATCCTCCCCCAGCTTCTCCCCTTGACATCTCTTTCATTGTACTCTGGAGAGGAAATGAGAGGAGAGGAACGTAAGAGACTGAGAGAACGGGAGGGAGCGAGCAAACCCAAAAGAAATATGGGGGCACGCCTACATTACACCAGTAAGGGGGAAGTGCATCGAAATGAGGAACGCACAAAGCTATATCCTGGGTGGTATGTTGTGAATGCAGGCGTGTGGGTGAACGTGGTATTAGTCCCTCCTGCGCTTCCCCCCGCCCTCATTCTCACCCCTTCCTCCTTTCTCTCCCACCCCATCTGCAGAAAGACCCCTTGCCCTCGCTTTAGCATCGGAGGCCGTAGGGAGAGGCCTTTCCCTCCTCGATTTGCAGCGTGTGCTTACTCTTTCCTTGTGGACAGAAGAGGTCATTGCGTCTAAAGCGTACGCTATTTCAGAGAGTAGGATAAAAGGAATAGGTATTACAAGAAGGGACGAACAAGGAAACGGGATGAAGGGACAAAGAGAGCATGACGAGTCACAGAGGATGGTAGAAACAGGAACATCATCGCACTTAGGATCTCTCTGCCTCTCTATCTCCACTCCAAGACCATTCCCTCCTCGTCTACATACTACCGCTTGTCTCTCTCTTCCTCCCTCCCTCCGGTGCTCCCCGAACTCGTATTTCTTTTCTCCGAGAGATGCATCTCCGCTTGTTCCCACTTCAATTGCATACTCTCCACTTGTGACTCCGTCCACAGCCCCGCCTTTCTCATACAGTCCCGCCCAGCCCCCACCCCCCCGATTCCCCGTGTTGTCATTCTCTAGAGTACACCTCCTTTTCCTCCTCCACCTCCTCCCATAAGTGTTAACTCAACTGCCGTTGCTTTGGCCCTCTCCCACCCCCTCCTCACTCCCTCGCTCGCCTTGTGTCTGTAGCGTCTTCGTCTGTCTACATTTAGGAGCGTCTGCTTCGCTCGTCTCCTTTTTGTTCTGTACCCCCTTCTTTCCTCCACCTTGTTATTTCCACATTGTAGATACTAACCGAGTGGACAGGGAAATCGTGAGTGGAAATAATGGGAAAGGGATCGGTATTGAAAGTGAAAGTTCTGTAGGTACGTTAAATGATGGGGAAGGGAAAGAGAATATGAGTAAAGACGAACGAAACAGAGCTTCGCAGGGGACACGAAGAGAAAGTGGTAAGGAGGGTGATTCTTCGGGAGATAAAGGCGAAAACTATGGGTGAAAATGGAAACCCACTGAGTTTGAACCATTCCAATATTATTGATCTCTTTCCTCCATCTTTTATAGGAGCGACTCATACTAGACGAAAGAGGAGATGGTTTCACAGCTGAACACATTCATCTCATTCCTCCCCAACATGCATCGAATGTTCTTGTAGGCGTTGCATGCTCAGTTGGGTCGTCTGAATTGCCTTCTCCGCTTTGCCATTTCCCTGATGATATACGGAGGCGAGGTCTCCAAGATCACTACCCATTCCGACATCTTCGGCCTTACCTCCATCACCATGAATTCTTGCACTCCATCAGACTTGAGTGTGCGTGAGAACCCTAAGATTGGAAATGTGTTCATCAAGACTTCCGTCACCAACGCACTCATCTTTTTAGGGCAGTGTTTTCGTCACAATGAATCCGGTGGACATCAATCAGAAGTAAGATATAGTACCCATTTTTTTGTTGAGTTTCGGTCAACAGTCCCTTTAGGTTCATGTGAACCTTCTCCCATGATATCGTCTGCAGATCGGGTCGATAGTAGTCGGATACCACTGTAAATGTGTTCCACTTGATGCATACGCTGTCTGCCTGGCGTTCACAAGTGACATTTGATTACTCTCTCCACCCTTCTCTTTTTACTGCTGCAA
>JAWNMU010000629.1:0-63194 GCA_035043665.1 Drosophila quasianomalipes | reverse complement strand
TAAAGGAGGCGTAAGAAGCCGGGATGGTCTTGAGCACCGTCTCCACGTCAATCATGTTCTCCTTTCCTACCTCTGAAGCAGACCCCTCGCGCTGCAGAGAAGCACGATCAACGAACTGCAGGGGAAGCATCGAGCCTAGGGGACACTCAGTGACATGCGAGGAGTAGCGCTTCCCTGTTTGAGTTGCCTGGAGGTAAAGATCAAAGTGCTCAGCCTCTAGCATCACTCCGTCCAACTTCATTACTTCACGTTGTCTCGTCAAATCCAGCAAAGACATCAAGCTCGTCAGTTGCTTTTTCAGCTGTTTCAGCTTCTGATAAGCCTTTCCGTCGTTCTTACGGGGGTGTCTATTAGAAGTCCTCCTTCCCTGTTGACGGGGACGGAACGCTATGTGTGGACTCATGTCATCTGGCGAAGGAGGGGCTTGGAACTGACGAATCAACGCCTTCCCCAGCTCCTTACGTTTATCCCTCCAATAGTTATAAACCTCAGAAAGTACCCTAGGTGGGAATGCCTTTAGATCGACAATATCAAACACAGCGTTGGGAGAAAACTTATCATAAGGATCAATAATGTACTCTCTATCCTGGAGTTTTCCAACCGTTATTTCATACTTCTCGATGATCTTCTCCAAAGAATCGTCATCTATGTGCAGACCGTCCTGCTGATGTTCTTCATTAAATCTGGTAGCATGATAAACGAAAGTATGACAGCACGTTAGGAATTTTAAATTGTCTGCACACTCAAAATGGGCGGAAAAAAAGGCGCGCATATGCAACAGTATGCGCAAAAGTAGCTTCATGTAATGAAGAAAAAGCCAACTAAACCTACTTTTTCGCCCACTCCATGTCTGCTAATTGTAGATCGTAGATAGTTCCCTCATGAATGTTATTTGCTCCTGTATTTAGTTGGTATTTGATGTAGAATGGTGGAGGTTTGAATCTTTGAAAGCTTTTTGAGTCATAACTCTCAACAATTCTAATCGGCGGAGTTGGGATAGCTTGTAAAGCATTTTGTCTTGCTTGCTATTGTAGAGAAATTAAGAGTAAACATACATAAGAGATATAAAGAAATGTTGTATCAGAT
Organism: Drosophila quasianomalipes; assembly: GCA_035043665.1. Lineage (NCBI taxonomy): Eukaryota > Metazoa > Arthropoda > Insecta > Diptera > Drosophilidae > Drosophila > Drosophila quasianomalipes. Next base: position 62,108 of record JAWNMU010000629.1, on the reverse strand, counting down.
CGAGGTTTCGCGCGTAAACAGAAAAATAAATATTTTGAATTTTGTCGAATTCGGAAGAAAGAACAGCTTATACTGAACGCAATACGAAATTACAATAGAGATCTAAATAAGAATTAGAATATACATGTATCAGTGTTTAGTATAATATAAAGGATGCGTTTATATAAATATAATCTCCACATGAAATCTCTTTCAGAACAGGCAAGATAACCCGGTTTCAACTGCGCAAAAAAAAGACGAGGTGAGTCATCTTCTAGAACTGAAAAGTCCGCAGAAAAGAAGACTTATTTCAAGACCTTACCTTAACATCTGTTACTTGCTCCGTATCATCGAATGCTATATCGTCGGTTGCTTTTATGGGCAATCGTTTGTGCACGTCCAGAGGGCTGAGAAAGGTAGTAAAATAGGTGGTTAGAATAGTTTGGAAATGATGTGCACATCATGAAAAAATGCGAGATAAGGTGATTAGAACAGCAAAAACTGGGGGTTTACGTCGAATATATTTAAAAAATAAAAATGGTACGTAAATCTACTAAACATGAACTTTCTTACCGTTGCCTCATTTTAATGCTTTGGTGTGACATTGTTCGTCAAAATCCTCTCCAAAGCTGGACAAATTGTGCTTTTTTTTTCCACTTTTACCGTTATCTCTCCTTCATTCGACGGGTTTTAGTTTTATAATAAATTATGAATAATTATGAATACTTGAGAGAATCTCTACTAGATAAATAACTTTAACCAAATATCTCTGTTTTTACTTGTCTTTAATGTTTCAAATCTACTATTGCGTATTCATCTATTTTCAGGAGAAAAATGAATTTGGACTGTATTTGTATTTGTTGAATATTTTTATTAACCATGTTCTAAATATTTTTTTACCATTTGTGAAACAATTAAACATGTGGAAAGTTAAAAACATCGTTAAACATCCGAGAGGGATTAAATGTCAGCAGAAGTGGGAATGTCTTGCATGTGTGTCGCTAGTGCATTGAGTGTTGTGAAATTGTAAGAAAAATTGACTGCTGGTGAAAATAAAGGAAAAAAAAAAAGACAATGGATGTAAGGTCAATCCATCTGCATTAATTCCTTGAGGAAAGAAATAGATATGTGAATATTAACTACTGCAGATATACGAAATAAGACATTATTATGCATGTACAAAATGTTGGTAAGCCCAATTAAAAAAAATAGACTGTTTATGATAGCGTGAAAATGATGTATTCAGAAAACGAGGACATGTTAACTAATGCAACTACGGTGCACAGTCGCATTGATTTCTCGAAAATGATTGCTTCCCATGTCGACATATGAAGAAATAAATATGTACGAATGTCTAAACATGGATGATTTTTCACACAGAGTAAAACAATTTGCGGTATTTAATGCAAGTAAGGTGATATTTGGGTTTAAGTATATGGCACGCGAATTGGAGCCTAGGAGAACAAGCGGTTATTTGTGTACATGGACAGTAACGGATATATGAAACTAAGAAACATATATGAAGTCTGTTTTATGTATTGACATATGGATTGAACGAAATTACTTTGTGTAAGCGAAAGTATTTTTGTGTGTTACGATGTAAATATTTTGTGCATGATACATATCATTCATTAAGAATTGTTCTATACGTATGTAATATAGAGTCTATATTATATGCGCAATGAATTTTTCATTACATGTAGAACTGGCCTATTTAGTCGTAATATGAATACATTCATTACGTTCTCTGTTAGATTCCAGAATGTTTGAGTGATTAGTAAATCAAGTTAAACCTGCGAGCGAACTGTCCCAAGATAGCGAAGTGCTCTAAATCACATCATGTGAAATAGTGTATCAGAGTATCTCAGAAATCATAAATGTTGTCACGCTAGATATAAAACTCTCAAATCATAGCGTATTGTAACATATTAATGATTTGAAATGCAAGTGTTCTGTAGCTTATGCCATGTATTAATATACTGCAATACCTCGAAGAATAGGACCTATGATCGAATTATGTGCAGATGCACCGAGAAAGGTGTTAAGAGGGGAGATACTGCAGCGGATATTGAGAGACGAAACGTTCTAAATCTTGTTTGTAGTGTGCAGGAGTAAGTGTTGCATGAGAATTGGCTAGTGGCCCGTAAGAATGTAGAAGATACAACATATTTTCGGTTGAAAGCAGAAGACTTTGATATACCTGCAAAAATTAAAAACCTCTTCTTCCATTACGAACTACTCCCCGTTCCATACTAAATATGTAGTTGCTTTCTACAAAACTCGCATGTCCCCGAACTTCTGGGCACTACTTGTACTTTATCTATAAAGTGAGACTATTGATTAACCAACAGTCACAAATATGAGGACTTTTTCTTGTTTTTCAAACGTCGTGTCTGCGATATATTTGGTTCTACTCTATTTGACTCTATTTGAGAAACGAAAAGATCTCAACCAACATGATATAATTTAATAAACATCCTCATAACTGATGTTAATACCTGTGTATTCATATATGCAATTCATCTTATGGACTTCCCCTTACGTTTATATCAATATAGCATGTTCACGAATATTACATTTGTTCGTTTTGAGCGAGATACTTGGGATAACATGATTTTAAATGTAGTCCTAATATTTAAGTATACAATCAGTGATTGAGCATGCGCAAAAACATGATTTAATTATAAGAACAATATAAAATCACATTAATTCAATTATTTAATGAACAAAAATATAAATATAATACATGTTACAGCAATAAATACGAAGAAAATAATCAAATTCTGTTTGTCTCATATTCTGAGATCAATAGTTCACCTGGCATCAAATCACAGAGAGCTTATGCATCGAACTGTCACTATTATGATATCGGCTAGTAAGAACTCTCTACAGCTTGCATTACTACAAATTTATTGAAATGAAGAACAATATTATCTCAAGAAAATGATGAATTTACTTCATTCGTAAAAACGTAGCGGAGACTAATAGAGTCACTCTACTATACATTGCAGAGTATACATGCCTCCAGAAGCAGGAATGTGATGATATTTTCAAAACATAATAATTCCTAAAAGACTACATTTTTAGATGTGCCTATTCAGGATTAGTTCATTGCGTTGCCTAAAACAATCATTTGTGGATAACAGTCAAAAAAAGAAGCTTGCATCACCAGACAGTTCCCCGGTGGTCACCCACCCGAGTACTAAGTCGGCCCACCGTGATTTAACTTCGCAGATCGGACGGGATGCGGTGTACTGCACGAGGTATGAACGCAAGCGAAAGAGTAGGTGATATTAAAAAAAATAATTATAATATTATTCAAGAGAATTTGCACTCGTTCCTGTCACCAGCTGTAGAAAAGGACATTTACTCTTTAAGACACTCGACTATTTCCTACTAATAATCAACGCCACAGTTTGTCGTCCATTTGACCAATTTTCGTGTCACAGATTCATCAGATGTAGAGATAGACATCGTGAATCTACAGAGAGATAATGAGGATTTTCGCTTTTAGTTTATGTGTAGGTAATACACAACATCAAAATTAATTGAGACAGCGAAGTGTTGTCTAGCTTCCGTTTCAGTACAAAATATTTCGATAGAAGAAAATGCATCAATTCCTTGCTAGTAGGAATAAGTAAGAGTAAAAAAACTTGATTAGTCCTTTGGGACTTCCCATATATTTGATTTGTTATTTTATCAGACTGTTGGACTACGTAACAAGGAAGATCGAGCGTCCTTTGTCATCAGGTAATTATGACCCAAACTCGTCATCATGATTTTTGAACCAAGAAGGTCAAAAAGATGTCAAGAGAATAGAGCATGTCCAAAAGTACACCATAAATTTATAAGGTCAATGTCTTATGGGTCACTAGAGCATAATGCATATATGACTTGTTTTTAATTATTTTAATTACATAGAGTTCCTTCAAACTATTCTTAATTACAATTTGTTGTTGTTATTTATTTATACACTCTGTATTATTATAGGTTGTATAGATGCACTGATTTAACTGTTGTTGATAATTAAGAAGTAGCAATATGGAGAACTGTACAGCAATTATTTGTCTTCAACGCTGCTCGTTTCGACTCTTTTCTGTGTCACACATGACTGCTTATTATTACTTTATTTCATTGCATTCCTCACTCTATATTCTGTGAAACCCTTTCACCGAATCTCCCTCTTTCCTTCTTCCCTCCACTTTCTCTCCCCCCTACATACATTCTCCTACCTTCCTTCCCGCTCCTTCTCTTCTCCTTCCTTCATTCCTGTCTGCACCTGACTGTCGACTATACTACTCTACATACTATCTTTGCCGTCATTCACAGATTCATCTGTTGACGTATGACACAATTCTGCGCTGTTCGTCACATGGTACGATGCCTGGAAAAAGGAGGTGGAAAAGGAGGTGGAAAGAGGTAGAAAAGGAGAATCAAATGAGGTGCAGCTCAGCTGTTTCCAAGGATTGCACGGGAACGATATACATACATTTTTTTTTTCAAAGTTTGTTATTTGTCATCATTGCCTTGTACGCTTGCATTGCGATATCCTCGCTACGTGCAATCTATGCGGTTCGTCGTACAACAAACGCTGGCTCGCACAAAAGAATCTTCTTCTACTCTAGCTACATACTTAAGATGCTCACAACTCATTTCACAATTTCGGCCCCACATACTATATATAATTTTGGCCACTCGTCTATTGAAGTTACCACTGTCATTATTGTTACATAAAACAAACAGCATGTATATATCGAACTTCAATGCTCCTGAACAATTCAAGGACATTAACAACATGTACATCTGCAGAATAGAAATACCTACGTTATTTTACATGTTGTCGTTTTATCGAACGCATTTTGCAATACTAATTCTATTTTCGTTATTTCATGTTTTTAGTGAGTCCAGTACCGCATACTTTCCTCTTTAATTAGCCGATATTTTTGTAGAGCAAATACCATTTATTATCCAAATGTTCCATTCGTGCTTACATTTCCAAATTCATCCCCGCGAAACCCCACTTGCTACGTTCTATTGATATACTAAACAGTACGTTCATTTTAAACGAACGTTCCATGCACTAATATCTGGAGACTGTCAGTTACCTACCCTCCATGCGAACGAGTAGACTGATCGATGGGCATACAGCAGCTTATTTGTAGTTTGTTCCAACATGTTCTTGCCTAGACATTCCACGAAAGTGTGAATTTGCACATAAATAATCTTTCTACATGATTGTATACACGACAAGCTCATATATCAGTTGTGTAGAATGCGTTTTTAAACATTATCAGAATTATTCTTTTTCTCATGGCTACGAGCATTTTCATTTATATATCTTTTTTTGGTTGCGTGCATTGCTCACTTCTTTAGGATATCATTGAACATAGAAACTGTGTTCAGTTCCTTTCATTACGAAAACGCTTAGTCTCAAGAGAAGTTATTCTGGTTTCTTAACACCAGAAGATAGTAGGATGGGTGTGTGCACTTCCCATTCTGCAGTTATTCACGACATGTTTGTTTTGGAGTCTGCTGACAAGTCTAATGTCGATCCAGTGTATGCCCAAACCAAATTCGACATTCAAGTCTTGAATATATTCAACAAATTTGACCGTGATGGTAAGATTACATACGTGCTAGTTTATTTCCCCGATGTTTAAAGCTTTTCTTTCTTTTTCTAAGCGTAAATTCATCTAAATTACTTTCAGTGAGGGAATGCAGGTTGGCCAATGGCTTGTCTTTCTGTCCTCTTATTTCATGTTTACTACGCAGTTTCGCATTGTACTACTCGATGTATACGCATCGTCCTGTAAATACGTCGTGTTCAAATGTTCTGTTTTTTTTTTTTTTTTCCTTTTTTCTAACTCGCACGTGACTTGCTTCATCTTCTCTGTTTTCCATGCGCAGACGATGGGTGGCTGAATGTAGTTGAAATAGAGCGCTTCCTTCACGCCTACATGCACGAGCTTAGAGTATGTCTTCCTGGAATCTGGAAGCGCTCTTTCTTTAGACGCATGGATGCTTTGGGTAATTTTATTTTTGTATTTTTTGTATTTTTATTTGACTCGGTGCACGTGGTATGCCACGTGTTACCTGTTGCACCCTTGAGATTTCCACATGCAGAATCGCAGTATTCCTTTTCCCAATCGTTTCACTGTTTTGTCGTTACACGAGTGATATGCCATACCATATTACTGTTCGATGCCCCTCTTCCCAATGTATGCTTTGCAATGCTTGCTGCACCTCGCCTATCCATATCCATCCCCGGCTTTCCTTCTGCTCCAGTAGTACTAATCACACAATGCTTGTATCCTTTTGATATATCGATACCTAACCTATGCATGTTTCTCTCTTACTCTGCTGGTGGCTATTCAGTTGATTTTCTGTTCAGCTCCTTTAAGTCTGACTTGAAGGAAGTGAAAGGTCAGTGGAAGGCGACGAAAGAGGAGATGGTGAGCAAGCTGAACGAGTTCACGGAAAACGTGGAAATGAGGATCCGCCTGGACCCTTATTGGCTGGACTACCAAGAGAGCAGACCTGATTTGTTCCCTGAGGTGGAGAAGGAGAGGGAGAGGAAGAGGAGAAAGGCGGAGAAGGAGGTGGAGAAACGTCTGTTGCGCCTGAACGCTATGCAAGGAGAGACGAGGAGGAAGAGCACGTTTAACGTTGAGAACTACAAGGCGTTGCTGCTGAAGAAGGAGGCGGAGAAGGCGAGAGACGAGGTGAGTGAGGAGGAGGGGTTCCTCCATGCTGTTCTCATAGAGCTACTCACCGCGGAGAAGGAGCTCAACGTGGACATGCCCCTTGACTACGGGAGACACGACCACAACCTTGATGGAGTCCCTAGGGTTGGATTCACCAAGGTATGCTAAGTCGTATAACTGCCCCTCTCTTTTCTTTTCCTTTATCTTCCTTTCCCTCCCTTTCCCTTTTCTTCTCCTTGCCATTCCATTTCCTCCCCTTTGTCCTTCCCTTGCCTACACCTTGCCTTTCCCTTGCACTGTCTTTGCCTTTTCCTTTTCCTTTTCCTTTTCCTTTTCCTTTCTCTTCTTTCTTACCGTTTGCCATCTCTTCCTTTTCTTGCTCGTACACCTTAATTCCGTCTGCTCTCCCTCCCTTTTGTTCGGCTTTACTTCGGCAGGTGTGGAGACACGTGACAGAGAAGTGTCGTTTGAGCGTATCCACCCTCACTGAGGACATCTTTAACTCTTGCTCGTTCTCCCAGGTCGTTCGTCTCAGGGCGAGCGAGTTCCTCTCTCAGAAGAAAAAGCAAGGAAGGGCAAGGGAAGTGCTTCGGAGGAGAAGGAGAGGACTGCCCCTCAGAGCGTGAGGCAGAGCGGAATTAGAGTTTTTGGGGTCCCCCTTGTGATGGAGGGTATGAGCGAAGGAGATGAGAGCGCGGAGAGGGACGAGGCAGATGGAGAACGCGAGAGAGATGGTGAGAGAGAGGGCGAGTACGTGCTGGGAAGGGAAGACGCTCTGTATCCTACTGGTCGGTCCCTCTTCGACGCGTTCAATGTCTCCGGAGTGGAGGAAGTGAGCGAGTCTGCGTTCAACCCCGAATACGAGTACCATGACTTCCACCACGTGCAGTCACTCACTGCACCCTCCTCCACTCACCTCACGGTCACTGTCGCCCCTCCATCTCCCTCCATCTCTCCTTCCTCCACCTCTGCTGCAGTAGACTCCCCTGCCGTCTCTACCTCAACCTCTACCTCTGTCTCCTCCATCGTCCCCCCTACCTCGTTCAAATTCTCTTTCTCCAACATTGGAACATCCAACCCCATCAACAGAAGCAAGGCTCAAGAAGAACACGTCGAGGGAGTCAAGGAAGAGGAGGAGGAGGACGAAGAAGACGAAGACAATGAAGAGGAAAAGGAAAAGGAGGAGAAGGAGGAGTATGAGAAGGAGAAGGAGAAGGAGAAGGAGAAGGAGAAGGAGAAGGAGAAGAATAAGGAGGATGAGATCGATCAGGAAAATGAGAAGGGAAAAGAGAGTGAGGTGGAGACGACAGAGGAAGTGACCGAGGGAGATAGGGAGAGGGAGGGGGAATACGATAACGAGGAAAGGAGGAGCAGCGAGAGCGAGGGGAAGGAGAAGAGCAAGAGAGAGGGAGTGCTGTCAGTCATGAGTGGGTGGGGAAAGGGAAAGGGAAGGAAACAAAACAAAGTCGTCCCTCTCGTTGAAGATGAAGATCAGGACGAGGATGAGGATGAGGAAGAGGAGAGGGATGAACGGGATGACGATAAGGTGAAGGAGGAACAAAATGCGGACGAGAAGGACGCGGAGAAGGATGGGGAGAAGGAGAAGGAGAAGGAGAGGGAGGATGCTTTTGGATCTAGAGGAATAGACGTTGCCCATCTTTCGTCTTCTCGTCCTTCCTCTTCCTCTCGCCCCTCTTCTGCCTCCCACTCTTCTTCCCATTCATCTTCTTCCTCGTCCTCCGCCTCTCGCTCCTCATCTGATTCTAATCCTTCTTCTCTTTCCCCCGTTGCCATTGTCTCCGCCTCCCCTCTTCCCGTCTTGCTTTCCGAGGAGGAACACATCGAAGAGAAGGAGGATCATAAAGAGAAGGAAGAAGATGCGAAGAAGGATAAGGAGGAGGAGAATGAGAAGGAGAAGGTAGAAGAGAAAAAGGCAGAGGAGAAGAATGTAGATAATGAGGAAGTAGAGGAGGCTGAGGACAAGGGAAAAGAGGGAGAGGGAGAGGGAGAGGGAGATGGAAATGGAAGTGGAAGTGGAAATGGAAATGGAAATGGAGAGGAGAGCAATGGAGATGGCAATGGTAGAGGAGAGGGAGAGAGGAAGGGAGGAGATGACGAAGGAAAGGGCGAGGGACAGGAAGGAGGCGATAGGGAGGGAGGAGAGGGAGGAGAGGGAGGAGAGGGAGGAGAGGGAGACAAGGGAAGGGGTAATGGAGATGACGATGACAAGAAGGACGATGAAGATGACGAGGATGGAGATGACGAAGACGAGGATGAAGAGGATGAGCATGTAGAGAAGAAGAAGAAGCAAGTCTCTGCTTCTCCCTCCTCTTCTTCCTCTTCTTCCTCTTCGACTACCACGGTGACTACTCGCGTGGTCTCTGGTGACGGAGAAGAGGGGCAGAAGGAGAAAGAGGGAGAAGGAGAGGGGGAGAAGAAGACTAGTTCGACTACGACTACAACCACCACCACTACCACCACTAAAACCTCTTCGACTGTGGTCAAGTCTTCTGCCCCCACTACCTCCATTTCTTCCTCAGTTTCCTCCTCTATCCCCACCTCTGATTCCACCTCAGCCCCCTCTTCCCCTTCTCTCGCTCCCTCTTCTCCTGCTCTCGGTGCATCGTCCTTCTCGACGTCCCCACCTTTGTCTTCGTTCCCCTCCTCTTCCTCTTCCTTCGACGTGGACTGTGAACTCCCAGCAGTCGGTCGCCCTGTGATCGAGCTATCCCAAGACAGAGAGAAACTCATGCAGATTGCAAGGAAGACATTGAGCAGGAGTCAATCTCAGTCCCCCGCATCCTCGAACCACTCCTCTCGCAACCACTCGCCCCTCTCTGCCTCCCGCAACACCTCCTCCTTCAACTCCGGCCAGCAGTCGCCTCACTCCCCCTTTGCTCTCCCCTTCTCCTCAGACAGATTAGGGAGAGACGATGACATGCGTGATGGGGAGGAGGATTACGAGAAACAAGAGAGGGAACTGATCTACAACAACAACATCAACGGAGCAGGGGTCGCTGGACTCAGTCTCACTGGGTCATACAGCCCGGGAGAGGGAATCTTGCTCAAGGGAAGCGACGGGTCGCCCCTTTCCCTCTCCGTCGGAAGGGGAAGGAGGGTTGGTGGAAGTGGAAACAGCATTGGAAGTGGAGGAGCAAACACAGGGAGAATGACAGATGACGACGGAGAGGGAGAGGGAGTGGTGGGGTCGAACACGGAGGATCCATACCTCAGAGACATGGAGGATGATGGGATCTCACTCAGTGAACCCGAAGGTATGTCGACCAAACACATGAACACACTGACTTCGAACTCTGGTTGTAGTATAATACACACATATATATGCATACATACATATATACATTTATATAAGCACGTTCACACACACATACACATACACATACACATACACATACACATACACATACACATACACATACACATACACATACACATACACATACACATACACATACACATACACATACATACATACATACATGCATTCACACTTGGATTCTCAACTTTCCCATTCACATACACTCCTGCACTTGCAAATATTGATTTCTCATCTTACCGTCTCTTCTTGTTTGCTTGTTCATTCACATTCCTAACAGGAGAGAGCACTCCGAAGAAGATCGTAGATCCTATTTCTGCGCTGGAGAAGGTTTTCCAGGACCAAGATGCGCAGCAGGAGGAGGAGAGGAGATCCCTGTCTGTCCACAATGAAATCCAAAATAGTTGAACTATTTAGAATCCCATGATACAGCCAGCGTAGTACCGATTTCATTTTCGTATTCGCTCACTCGCATTGCTTGTACGCTTCTCTTAGGTTTTTTTTACTCTTTGTTCTTCTTCCGTAGTCACACAACTGTATATCTATCTAGTCAAAGATTCTTTGATCTTCACCTGACATTATCTTTTCTTCTTAGTGCTTCTGTTGTTCTTGTGACAGAACTCACCAAGTTTCTCATTCATACGTATTTCGTCTTTTCAGTTTCCTGTTCTGTTCCTCTTTCTGTTGTTTCTTTTTCTATTTCTTTCTCTGTTTTCTTTTTCGTTTCTGTTTGCCACTTGCTGGATGGACATGGCATTATCTTCAATCAATAAAATATATGCATTAAACTACAGTTATTGCATCTTCAAATTATATTAGCCTGCTTATTTTCTAATTTGTATGTGTGCCTGTTTTTTTGTTTTTGTTTTTTCTTTTTTAGCGATGTTCATTTTTTTCCTTGTGGATATCTAACTACAAGTTAAACTCGTTGTTCTTGCTACATACAAACTCGTTGTTCTAACTTATAGACGCTATTTCTACTTGACATGAATTGGAGCATATGCGAGCATGGAACAGGATACTGCTGTATAACTTCATACTTGTGCACAGGGTTAAGGCCTTGCGCATCCAAAGTTGTTTTGTTATCCATTTGTTATTCATAACCCTTCTCATCGTGCATTGCGATTTCACAATACAGTTCAGAATCTGATCCCAATATCTTAAAAACTAATGGAGTTTACATTTTATATATAATTAAGCATTCAGTTCATTTTCCAATCTCTCCAAGGCAAATTAAACATCTCTAATGAAAAAAACTCTACGTTCTGTGTATACGCTCCATTAGATACGTCGTATATTAATTTAATTTCTTCTTTCCTTCTTGGGACGAGGAGAGGCGCATGACTGATCTAGAAGAAAAACATAAAAAGATTTTTTTTTACATTTTTTTAAAAAGCACCTTTACTTCGAAACATATTTTATCATCATATTTACATTCGTGTAAATTAATACTCTCAAGTTAAAAAAAATACAACAACAACCATGGTTTCCGTCTTCGTTTCTGGTGCAACTGGATTCATTGCTCAACACATCATCAAGCTTCTGCTTTCCAAGGGCTACGACGTAGTGGGATCTGTAAGATCTGCTTCCAAGGAGACCACCTCAAGGCCTTACTGAATAGCGACAAGTTCACCTACGAAGTAGTGAGCGACATATCTGGAGCTGGTGCGTTCGACGAGGCTCTGAAGAAGCACCCCGAGGTGACTGTGTTCCTGCACACCGCTTCTCCCTTCCACTTCAACAGCCAAGACATCGAGAAGGACCTCCTCGCCCCTGCCGTTGAGGGGACCAAGAATGCTCTCAATGCGATCAAGAGCTTCGGCCCTCAGATTCAACACGTCGTGGTAACATCCTCCTACGCTGCCATGCTCGACGTCGCGAGGGAGGGGGACCCCTCGTTCACCAACACCGAGTCGTCGTGGAACCCTCAGAGCTGGGAGGTTTCTCTCCAGAATGCCTTCTTGGGATACTTCGGATCCAAGAAGTTCGCCGAGTTGGCTGCATGGGACTTCGTGAAGGACAACAAGGTGAATTTCAAGCTCAACACGGTAAACCCTGTGTACGTATTCGGGCCCCAGGCTTTCGACTCCGAGGTGAGGGACAGCCTCAACACGTCATCAGAAATCATCAACAAGGTCACCAAGAGTACCCCTGAGTCTCCTGTGGATTCATCTTCTGGATCTTTCATCGACGTGAGAGACGTTGCTGCTGCCCACCTTGCTGCGTTTGAGAAGGACCTTAACGGAGAGAGATTACTCCTTGCAGGAGGAAGATTCAACGGACAGCTCCTCCTAGACATTGCTAACGAACACATCCCCCAGCTCAAGGGAAAGATTGCTGTGGGAGAGCCCGACTCATTCGACGCATCTGCGTTCGCCAATATCGATAACTCCAAAACCAAGGCCATCCTTGGGTTCGAGTTCATACCATTGGAGAAGTCAGTCATCGACTCCATCCAACAGATTGTACTCGCTAGACAATAATTAGTTTACCACAAGCATTTAAATACAATAATAAAATAGTCACATAGTGTTTATTCGAGTCTATAGTTTATGCTGCACTTTCCTCGCGTGGTTCGGCTTCACTTTTAGCTGTTTCTTTCGTTCATACTCTTCTTCGTTTTCTTTCTTGTGTGCATGCTTCGTAGCGAAGATTGCTAACCATATGAGCAAGTGTGTGAGTTCATGTTGCCATATGTCTTTATCCCTTCTGTATACACTATGTCATGTATCTTTATTCTTCTATTCCTACTTTGTACGCCTCATTTTCGGTTTGTTTTTGATTCTCACGTGTATGTATTACATGTGATGCTATCAACGCTGCCTGTTTTTTTTTGGGTAGTTGTCTCTAGTTAGTTTGTTCCAGCCCGTCAAGGCTACTCATACTCTTTGTTTTTTGCGGAGCATCGAAGTGTGACGTCGTTAGGGGCTGTTTATTTTGTTTGTTAATAAACTGTCAGTCAAAAAAAACAAAAAAATAGTTTATGCTGTCGCGTGTCTTTTATATGTATGTATGTATATTCATCCATTAGCCCAATTCGGTTAGTTAATATTTTACTTCCTATTCAATACAACACACATTTCCTTTTTTTTTTTTTTAATTATATGAGTGACACAACTTAGGGCTTCCGTCATTATACCTAAATTTACGCATACATGCTTAGTAGCTAACATTGCTAATCATGTGAATAGTGTGTGAGTTCATATTGCCATCATTCATCTTTTCCCATTTACACTGTATCCAATACATTACCCCTCACCTTTATTTTTTATTCCTGCTTCTGTACAACTCATTACGAGTTCTCAGTGATTCCCCTTGCATGCATTACATGTCGTGCTAGCAAATACTGCCATATTTCGTTTTGTTGTCTTTTGTTTGTCTAATTCGGCCCTATGAAGTGTTTATTCAGAAGTAACAATTTTTTTTTTTTTTAAAGAACATTTTACTTTCAAATATATCTTCAGAACGTATTTTCCACGTCCACCATAACTGAATATGTGGATTTCAAATTCAATACATGGAGTAGGGCGCATCACGTACACCCTTTTACCTACGTTCCACTTTCATACCCCAATTTGAAAATAAATATCTAGGAGGTACGCTATTTGAATAACTACAAAAAACATAATCACGCTAATAAATTTCAATTAATTGATACGCACACAACAAAGAATATAAATCATTTCTTTCAAAACCTTCAAGAAATATAGGTTTAGTTGACTATTCCACTTAAAATCCGACATATAGTTACATTTTCCTTCATGCTTCTAGATATTTGCTTAGCCACAGTGCAGATTTTTTTTTTTTGAAAAGCAACTTGAACCAAACACCAAATGCAACAAGTTTCATAATACAAATTTGAATCACACACATTACATCAAACCAAAAATGGTCAACGCACTTATCGCCCTCAGCAGCTATTTCGGATCCTTTTATGACGACGGAGCCAAGACCGGAGTCTTCTTTGTCGAGGCTTACCACCCTTACCACTACTTCAAGTCCCAGGGAGTGAACGTTACCTTCGTTTCCGAGACCGGAACTTTCGGATGGGATGAGCACTCGCTGTCTGCTGACTTTTTGCAGGGGGATGACAAGGCTGCCTTTGAGAACAAAGAGAATGACTTCAACAAAGACCTCGCCCTGATCAAGAAGGCTTCGGACGTCAACCCCGATGACTTCCAGATCTTCTTCGCCGCCGGAGGACATGGAACCGTTTTTGATTTCCCTACTGCCTCTGGACTCCATGAGCTTGCTTCCAAGATCTGGAAGAAGAGTGGAGTGGTGGCTGCTGTGTGCCACGGACCTTTGATCTTTGACAACCTGAAGGTGGACGGAGTGCCTTTGGTTAAGGGAAAGAAGATCACGGGATTCACCGACGAGGCTGAGGTTATCATGCAGCTAGACCACATCTTCAAGGCCAAGAACCTCAAGACTGTGAAGGCTGTCGCCAAGGACAATGGAGCTGAGTACGTGCAGCCCCCTGATGATTGGAGCTCCTTCTCTGTTGCTGATGGAAAGCTCGTGTCCGGGGTAAACCCTGCTTCTGCCACTGAGACTGCCCAGAAGTCTCTAAGCGCCCTTTCTATCTAAACTATTTTCCTTTTTCTTTCTGTCATACTATACTGTATCTGCCGTATTCGAGTTGCATAGTGTCTTATCTATTCTGAGTTGTTTGTGTATTCAGATGCAGTCTTCAAACATTTAAATGTTCTTTCGCATCTAGTTGGGAACCACTTATTCACACAACTAGACTTGTTTTAATAAACTCTGCCATTCCATATCTGCTTCATATGTATATATACTGCAAGGCGAAGACCCGCTTTCGTTTCAATTTGTACTGCAAGTAATCCTTTCACTTTCTGGTGACTATCTTCAGTTTGGAAAACTGATCTTGCGATCACAACATTTGATGCGCTTTAGTTTGATTGAAATTCTGCATTCAAGACACCTTGTTCTTTGGTAAATTTGATATTACGTATTTGTTACTCAATATGCTCATTCACTCATTCTTAAGTAGCCATTTTAAATGCAAAACTAGTACTTTCAAATAAGCGAAAGTAATAAAAAAACCCAATAGTAAATAAAATACCCTCTCCATCGCTTGCGTTCATACCTCGTGCAATACACCGCATCCCGTCCGATCTGCGAAGTTAAATCACGGTGGGCCGACTTAGTACTCAGGTGGGTGACCACCGGGGAACTGTCTGGTGATGCAAGCTTTCTTTTTCTTGTTTCATTCGCCTTTTGCATCTGCTTGTAACATCGTAGGCACCAATTCTCTTTTTACTTTGCTTTAGACGTTCATTAGAGACACATTTCATTTATAAAATTACATCGAACCTAGTGTTGTCCTCATTTGCTCATGGACGCCGTGGAGGTATACACTGTAAATCTGTCCATATTTATTGATTTGGCTGTGCACTCTAATCAAATAAACAGCAGAACATACAGCCCTGCTATTCTATTCATTCTATTAATATGCTTGCAACTAGCAAACAGTGTTGAAATCCGAAGTCATTTCAGAAAGTCGAAGTACCTTAAATTAAAACTTTAAAAGTTATTAATTATGTACCTACATCTTGTCTTCGCTTACACATATCAATGAATAAACATAGATGCGTCTTATGGGACAAAGAGGAAGCAGTTGAGGTATATTACACTGCATGTTATTGTGTTTACATGCCAGTGTGTTCATAGTGACTAAGGTAAAAAATAATGTATGCCTATTTGTATAGGTTCCCTAACAAATATATCTATGTATATTTGCAATTCTGTTGCGTTATTGTCTTACCAATCTCTGTGTTACTCTGTAATTCTTTACTGAAAAGATGCATGCAGTACATATTCATGTTGTCTCTCTCTATCTTCGCTTGCGTTCATACCTCGTGTAATACACCGCATCCCGTCCGATCTGCGAAGTTAAGTCACGGTGGGCCGACTTAGTACTCGGGTGGGTGACCACCGGGGAACTGTCTGGTGATGCAAGCTTTTATTTTCTTTTTTTAATTATTATGTACAGAGGGAATTGAAAATTTTGGTGTATCACAGTATGTTTTTGTATGTGGACATACAATCTTATGTTTGCGAAGTCTTACAGTATCAAAAAGGCAGAAAATTACGAGCCACTCTTTCAGAACTAATTAAAAACAACGTTAAATCAGACATGATTCACAATGATAATTGGTAGCAATGGGTTTCACAATTCACCCGGAGGTGGGGCCGTATCTCACCCCCCACACGTAATGCCTCTTCCTGCTCAGTGAACAATGACTTGCTTTTTTTTGTCTTTTTTTTTTTTTTTTTTTATAACTGACAGTTTATTAACAAACAAAATAAAAATAAACAGCCCCTAACCACGTCACACTTCGATACTCCGCAAACAATAAAGAGTATGAGCAGCCTTGACGGGCTGGAACAAACTGACTAGAGACAACTACCAACAAAACAGGTAGCCTTGATAGCATGATATGTTATACATACACGCGAGAATCAAAATCAAACCGAAAATGAGATGTACAAAGTAGAAATAGAAGAATAAAGATACAGGGCATAGTGTACACAGAAGGGATAAAAACATATGACAACATGAACTCACACTCTTGTTCATATGGTTAACAATCTTCGCTTCGAAGCGTGCATACAAGAATGACAACGAAGAAGAGCATGAATGAAAGAAACAGCTAAAAGTAAAGCCGAACCACACAGCAATCATCACTCCATAAAAAACGCAGCAGAGACATTCCATGTCACCAGAACAATATCCCACGTCACCACACAAACACAGCAGTCTGTCTCCTCACTATTGCGAATACCCCCTCGGTTTGATTAGTTCGTGACCAGTTCACCAAAAAAAAAAAAAAAGAAAAACTACATGTAAAAAAAACTAATTTTACTATACCAAACAGAAACTAAGTGCAAACTCACTGCAATCCTACATATCAGCAGAAAAACAAGCAGGAAATGAAGGAACGAAAAACATGCAGAGGAAAGAAAAGAGTTTCTAGAATAAACGCAGAAAGAATATACCACAACTTCAGCTGTGAGATCAGTCAAACGTGCAATACAAGGTAATATTTGTCCATCCAAACACAGAAGCACATGCTGCGGGTAGTTAAACATCAGAAACCACTTATATCGAGTTAACAATCACGCCAGATGAGGCAACGGAGTTAGGGAGTGGAGGAAGGAGAGCCATTGAAGGAAGGAGAGTCGGCGGTGGGCCACCATGATCCTTGGCAGCACTTGACTTACCAAGCGACCTGGGTGACAGGAACCTCAGTCTGGCTGATGAGGGTGACGGGGATGTCATCCTTCTTCTCAATCGAGGCCTGGAGAACCTCCTCGACAGAAGCAGACGCAGGGAGGCCAAGCTTCTCGACGATCTGGGGGTAGGTGGGGTAGTCATTGAACCCAACATCAGGCTGTCCGGGGGGTCCGACGTAGAAGGTCTCTCTCTTGTACTTGTTGAGGGGCTGGAACTTCTCGAGTCTCTCAACTAAGTCAGGGTTGGAGATGAAGTACCTTCCGAACGCAACAGCGTCGTAGTCTCCATCCTCCACGAGCTTCCTGGCGGCGTTGGGGGTGAATCCTCCAGCTCCGATCAGAACTCCGGGGGTAGAGGGCAGTAGACCTTTGCGTTCTTGTTGGGATGAACTCCACAGGGTTTCCATCCTCCTTCAGTACCTGATCTCAGTGAGCAAGAGGTAGGCCAAGTTGGAACTTAGCGTACTCCTGCACCACGTACAAGTAGATCTCCTTAGGGTTCTCGTCGTTTGCTCCCTGGATCGAGGTGCTTCCTCCGTTGTGGGGGGAGAGCGAGCGGCAGCGGTCGTTGCCCCAGACATCAACAAGGGCCTTAAGGACCTCGAGGGCGAAGCGAGCTCTGTTTTCGACAGACCCTCCGTACTGATCAGTACGCTTGTTAGAGGAGGAGTTGAAGAATTGGTCCAGCAGGTACCCGTGGGCGCTGTGCAGTTCCACTCCGTCGAATCCAGCACGCTTGGCCTGCTCGGCAGCGAAGCGGTAGTCCTCGACAACACGAGGGATCTCCTCAGTGCGGAGAGGACGGGGGTTTCCAGGAACTCGACGAAGTTGTAGTCGATGTCGAGGGACTTCTCCCCCGAGTTCACATCAGAGGCAGAGACGTAGGGGACACGAATGTCATCAACAACCAAGGGGTGCTTGCGGAAAGGGGTGGGACATACGACCCTGGTGCCAGAGCTGACAGAAGATGTATCCTCCCTTAGAGTGCACGGCGTCAGTCACTTTCTTCCATCCAGCAACCTGCTCCTCAGTCCAGATTCCAGGGGCGTTGGGGAGTCCAAGAGACTCGGGGGAGATAGCGGTAGCCTCACTAATGGGAGTCCTCCCTTGGTGGCACGCTGGGTGTAATATTCAACAGCAATCTCGGTGGGAGCCAAAGTGAGCATCAGCTCTGCAACGGGTCAAGGGAGCCATGGCAACACGGTGCTGCAAGTTCAAAGCTCCAGCTTTAAGAGGGGTGAAAAGGTTCACAGAAGACATTTTTTCTTTCAATGTATGATTATTGTGACAGAAACAAAACAACTTTATTTTGACTTGAACAAAAAAACCCAGAACAAAATCTAAGATTTTCTTTCTAGAAAATCTTAGATCTTAAGTAATTCGAAGCACGTACCCCTGCGACGTTCAAGAGTACATTCACAATTATTGAGTAGTTACCAAATATAAATGCTAACGAAGACAATGAAATTGGCACGATTAATTATCCGCTCACAGTGTTTGCGATTTATACGTTTTTTTATTGGATGTGTATATTATTTTTCATGATTGTGTAGATAAACAATAGTGTGTGTACAGAAGCTTTTAAAATTTCCACACTAAACTTAACATTCAAGTATAAAAAACAGAATTAACATAATCCACATATAATCTTACATAACTTGCATACACTTCATTTATATGTGCTTGTATATATCCATTTCATGCGCTCACATTTTGGTTCCGATGGCCAACTCTATTTCAAAATTCTGGAGATTTTTTGAGAGCAATTACGTCATTACGTCATACTACCGGGGAATTCGATGTGAAGCTTGCAGCGTGTCTTGCGGACATACCCGTCAAAATACTAGTGACATGGAGAGCTCACTCCGAAATTCGATATGTAATAATGACAGAATAATGTAAAAATTTAACATTTTATATGTCATGCACCGTTGCTGCCATTCCTCGTATATATATATATATTTTTTTTTTTTTTAAATAATTCAGCCTGTGAAATAAGTTAGCACAAATAAGGAACATATTACAACTTTAAGATGTACATTGACTCCATATACAGAGAAAACTCGCTCTCTGAGCTTGGCTCATCTCAACAAGTGATTACTCATATTTCCTCTGTAAACAAATTAGGTAGAAATGCAACGTTTCACACAGCCATACACATGTATAAGTACAGTTCATTCAAATCATATTTAGAATATTGTATTCATATTAACGTCATATACACCTTGTTTACGTATCAACAAGCCATCCCTAGGGCTACAGTGAGATCTTCATCCTGGTTCAAATATATCAGTCTTAAATACAGATCCTCAAGTAACCCTTGCACATGCATACACAAGCTAGACATAGTATTATTCATATTTATGCCCTCTGTATATATAACAGGTTCTATATTTGATATTGAAGCTACACAGGTTATACTCATGCAGTTGCTATTCTCAACAAGATTTGGGGACACACGCGCTCGAAAAAAACAAGATAACCAAAAACTCAAAAATAAAATCCAAATTATTTACCTCCTTTACTGATATACCTACATTTATGCAATTTCCATCAATCGGATATGGGGATGCGTTCTGGTAATGAAGGATGCTGTTTTCCTTACATCTTGCTTAGAAAGTGGGCTAGAAAAAATCTACATGAGTGGCTGCATTCGAAAGATTAAAACACTGACAGATGAGGGAAGAATTCACATTAGAAAAGCGCCCTTCACGTGTTTATCACCTTACCTCAATTAATAGTACCCATATGTATATGGCTTTAAATCACTTTTCTATACGCTTGTATTCCCTCCCAAAAACTAGATTTTGCCATCTTTCTCTCTTCGAATCATTTGTGCTCTCTGTTTTTGCTTTTTATTTCGGTATAGAAAGAATTTATGCGCCACATAAAGATTTATACATAATTTACACTTGTTTGCTTCCCACCATGTGCTTGTATTCAGGTGTTTCATACTTGCTAAAGTAGAAATACTGCGATTGATTCGTCTGTCCAGCTCTAGGATACTGTCGTCATTAAACAATGGCTGATTCCAGTGACCCTTCATACCACCAGTATGGTCGTCCTAGTTCTGTCTCAAATAACATTGGAATGGCAAGACCAGGAAGGAAAGCGTCGGACATTATAGCGCCCGGGAGTGCTGGAACGCACAGGCCTTCTACTCTCGCAAGACCAACTGATGAGCAAGAGCTTCAGCAATTGTGCATGATCATCGATTCCACTAGAGATGACATAGAAAGAAATGCGGGGCTAGTCAAACTATCAGGGATGGGATCTTTGATCGAAAGAGTGTCTAACCGTGCCAAACATACCATATCTTCGATGCCAGGGTCTTTGACTCCTTCCATATCTTCTTCCTCTATCGCTTCTTCCCTCAACTCTACCGTGGGTTCATATGATCCCCACGACGCATTAAAATCTAAGTCATACGCATCCTCTTCTTCCACTACATCATATAATAATGCATCATACAATGCTATCCGCAAGCTGGTGCGTGCTCTCCGTGCGTGCGCAGTCCACAGGGAAATGGCAATCAGGACGCAAGCCTTCCGAACGGCGAGGTATACTGCTGTAACGGAGTTATGTGTGAGCTTATGATGAAGAGCGGAATGGATCTGATATGCGCGTATTCGCTGGACAGGGACTCTAAGCATGTGTGGGAGAGGATGCAGGTGGTCAAGCTAGTGTACAGAATAGCGCAGTCCTTCCCGATCTGCCTGCGCAGAGCTATTGCGGTGAGTCTGGTGGCGATAGCGGACAACGCGAAGGACGACCTGCGAAAGATAGCGGTTGAAGCTCTGAGAGAGATGTCCGTGGGAAACACCCGTCTCACCGCTTCTTCGGGAGGGGTGAGGGCTTGTATCGATGCAGCACTTGATCAAAAGGAGGTAGAGTTAACCAATCCACTCTCCTTGACATTGCTATATCTCCTCGACCACCCTTCCACTCGGTCATTCATCCACCTCCGCAACGACTTCCTCCGCATCCTCGCCCCCATCTTCGATCTCTCGCAGACCCCTGTGCCTAAGGAGGTCTCTTCGCAGAGTCAGTGTATCGTAGGCATATGCATCCGCTCCTTCACCGGCCTCTTCTGCCTCTCCTCCCACCCTGCTGGACTCCACTCCCTCATCCGCCTCCTCACCTTGCCCCAGTCAGTGGTGGGTGCGGTTAGAGCCCAGGGCTTAGTGCTGGATCTAATCGAAGATATCCTCCAGATCTCCCACTCCTCTAAGCTGAGGGCTGCGTGTGTCTCCCGCTGTGCATCCCCTCTTCTTTCCTTCATCGACATCGAGCCGAAGGGAATGAACTTACTGCACAGATATGGAACAATGAGTCTGCTTGTTTTGATTGATGGAGGGGCGGTGGAGGCACTCACCCACCTGTCGATATCGGTGAATTCGTCCCATCGGAAGAGAGCTAAGGCTGTTTTGGTGGAGATGATTCTACAGGCCAACGTCCTCCTTCCCTCCTCCCTCTGTGAGAGAGTCACCTCGCTCGTCTCCCCTTCGCCTTGTCCTCTTGCACTGAGTCCGATTCATCCGTTGCAGAGAAAGCGCTCAGCATGACCTCGATCCTCTCTCCTCTGCGTTCTAGGACTTCGGGATCTCAGGGTGGGGACAAAGGGAGGGCAGAGGGACAGGGAGGAGCTTTGGGTGCTCAAGGAAGGGGAGGGTCAGGGACAGACGGGACGGTGGGGTGGGGGGGAGGTGCAGGGGGAGAGGAAGATGAAGAGGGAGGATGGGGAGTAGCGCTGATGGACAAGAAGAGAGTGAATGCCCTCCGCTTGATCGATGGAATGTCTAAGGAGGTCTCCTCTTACCTGCACTCGCTGAATGCGAAGAGTCGATTCGAGCGCATTTCTCTCTCCTCCGGGTCTAGCACGTGTAGCTCAGGGTTTTCTCTCCTCGGCATGAGACTGGAAAGACTTGTCCACATGCGCCAGGTATTCTTCAAAGATAGAGAGAGCGAACCCACACTGACTCTGTCTCCTGACACGCTGACTCTGCTCTCCTCCTACGACGACACAATGGTCTATACCGCGGTGAAGGCGACCGGAGTGCCCGTCGTTAAGGACCCCTCTACCTGGAACCTTGACTTGATTCTCTCCGTTTGCAACGATGTACTTACCACTCCAGAGGCACTTGCAGTTGCCCACAAAAACAAGCTCTTCAAAAGGATCTGCAGCACTCTGTCCCCGAATAAAGAGAAGGGGAAGGTGCCTCTTCTTCGCTTTACTCCATCTAAGATGAAGTGGATGGCCGTCGTCAAGTGGATGCTCGAGCGTGTGTTCTCTCACTCCTTCTCATCTGTCCCCACCTCGTCCCCCAGTGCGTCCTCACCCCCTTCGTCCTCCTCCTCCTCTTCCTCCTCCTCCTCCTCCCCCTCCTCCGCCTCATCTCTCTCTTCGTCTCTGCAGTCCACCTCACCTGATCTCCCGTTCGTCAACACGCTCGCGGAACAAGTTTGTATATGCTTCATCTCCTGTGCTCTTTCTTCGAAACAAGTATCATCGTCCTCTCCTTCTGCTTCAGCTTCTGTCCCCATCGTCTCCCCTCTCTCTCCCAGGCCATTCCCTCTTCTCCCTCTTGCTCGCCTTCCGCCCCCTCTTCCTTCTCCTCCTCCTCGCTCTCCTTCTCCCTTTCAAGATACCCCCACCCCTCTCTCTCCCCCTTAAATACGGGCCCTCCCTCCCTCTCCATCCCCTCTCCCTCTCCCACATCTTCCTCTTCCTCTTCTTCATCCTCTTCATCCACGTTTAAGTCGGTCGCTCCTCGTTCTCCCTCTCGTCTTTCTCGAGCAGCATCAATCTTCTCCTCTAAGTCCTCGAATGACAACGCTAGTGTGAGAGCAATCGTGTCGTCAATGTTCCCTTCTGACCAGCCTATTTCTTCTTTCTCCATCAATTCCGCTGACTCAGTCGCTCAGTCTTCTATCACTTTTGGAAAGGACGTTGCCCATGACAAGAGACACGCGTCCATCGTCAACTCTTCTCTTCCTTCCTCTTTCCCCTCGTCTCTTCCCTCCTTCCCTTCGTCTCCCTCTTCTGCTCCATTCCCTCCGGCTCACTCCCCCTCTCCCCTTCCACCTGCTCTTCCTCCTTCCCCGCCTCTGTTTATGGCTCTCTTTCCCCCCTAGACCCCTTCCCTTCTGCCTCAATCCCCTCGCTTACTCTTACAAGAAGTACTCTCAGTTGTACATCCCTCCTTCCTCTATCGGGCACACATTCGTCTCTGGCTCTTCGCCATCTCCTTCCTCCTCGTCCTCTTCCTCGTCCTCTTCCTCCTCCTCTTCCTCCTCCTCCTCCTCCTCCTCCTCCTTTCCCTCCGCTTCGTCTTTGTGGCCTGGCGATGGGTCTAGCAGAACACAGCCTTTGAACATGAAAGAAAACCAAGTGCTGTGCGGAGTGATGGTGCCCCTCGAGTCTATCTCGCTATGCTCTGCCATCCCGATCGAACAATCGCTCTATGACGAGCCCCCGCTCTCTCCTTCTATGTCCACCTACACCGTACCCTCTCCCTACCCCACTTCCCCCCTTACCCCCATCTCCTTCCCCCTCTTTACCCCGAGTCCCCTTCCGCAGCTGATAGCGGAGTGAATGGATTCAAACAAGACAAGGAGGGGTTGCACGGCGACTACCCCCCTTCTTCCCCCACACTTTCCTCTCCCTCAGCTTCCCCATCGCCCTCCTCCTCCTTGCTCGCATCTTCCTCTTCCTCTATGTTCTCTCTATTCTCTAGGGAGTCGATGGAAAAGGGAATGGGGATGCTGTACGTTCAGCTTCTCTGCGACCTCGATAAATACCCCGCTGGACAAACCATCCTCTCCCAGTTCAAATTCTGGAGTGTTTTGCAGTCCGTGAACCCCGCCGGCCCCCTCTCCTACCTCTGCGCTGCTTTCGTTCCTCATCTAAACATTCAGGAAGAAAAACATGCAGCTGTGCTTTCCCATTGGCTGTGGAACGGGTCGGTTCCCCTTAGAAGACACGTTCTCTCCGTGATCACTCTCAGGGTAAGACGATCCTCGATTCCTCAGCGCCTCTCACTCGATTCGAATTCACCATCCGCCTCCTCTGCCTCATCCTCGTCTGCGAAGAAGGGGAGCGTGGGAATGAAGGTGTCTCTCGCTTCAGGATGGCTGCTAATGACAATGGTGTCACTTTTGGGGCACAAGGACTCCCAGCTAGTTATCGGAGCACTAGCCCTCCTCGAAGACATTGTTACCATGGAACCTCTCTCTCTCTCCACTAATCTGCTACCTCCGGATGTACGCTATTTCGCTCTCCCTCCTCCACCCCTTCTCCTTTAACCTGGAAAACCTCCTCCTACAGAGCACCGAGGGTTTCGAATATCTCCGAGAGACAGGATTCGTATCAGAACAAGTTGGGCTGTGGAGGACTGTGGGCAACAAGAGATACCTGGAGTGCTTGGAGCAGACACTCGTCTTGGCTCTCTCAAACCAAGCACAGCCTCCTCCCTCCGCTTCCTCGGCCGAGAGGGAGGGCGAGGGACGGTCTGGCCCCCACCTTATTCCCAATCCCCATTCCTGTTGGTTCAATTATCACTATGGAAGTGGAGGAAGTCGGGTGGACTGCCTTCGTTCCTCTGCGAGAGCTCCCTCTCCTCCGCTCTCCCTGCCGTCCGCCTCGCCCCTTCCTCCGTCGTCCCAGGAGTCCTCAGCGTCCAGTCGGCCTACTGTTCTCCCCACTTTAACTCTGGGAAGATTTCATTGCCTCCTCCCTCGCCCCTTCCTCTTCCTCTTCGTCGTCATCCTCTCCTTCTTCGATGGACTCGATTGGCTCGTCTATCTGGGAGACCAGCGAAGTGTGTGTTTCTCCTTCTGTGCTTTCTTCTCACGATTGCCTTATGTGGGTCCCGTGGAATGCAGAGGTAGTTGTGATAGACGGACCTACGACCTTCACGCTGAAGGCCCAAGTACATCTGACATACCTCTACTCCGACGGACAGACTCAATACAAGTACAACGTTCCATCCTCCAACGCTCCGTCCTCTTCCTCCCTCCATGCCTCTCCCTCTCCTCTATTCCCCCTTCATCGCCTCCACCTGTATACCCCTTCCCCCAGTCTCCCCAATTGGTAGCATGCGTGTCGCTGATTGATGATAGAAACGAAGGGGCTGGATATGTTCTAAGCACGTCCGCATCTATTGCAGTTAGACTCCTCGTCGGAGATCCCTTCGGAGCCACGGGAACCAAGTCCTCGGGCGGATCCAACAGCAGTGGAAGCAGTAGCAGCAACAATAACAACAATAGTAGCAACCACCTCACACAACAGTCGTACGCGGCTTCTCTTTCTCAGCAGGCATGTCTTGCAGTGGAAAAGAAGATCAACAAGCAAAGGGAGCTCCAGAATGCTAACCACTCCTCTTCTTCCTCTTCCTCCTCTTCCACCTCCTCGTCTTCCTCTTCCTCCTCTCCCTCCTCTTCATCTCCTTCCTCTTCCTCCGCCTTCTCCCCTACCACCTCGTCCACCGCCGCCGCCGCCGCCGCCTCACCCTCCTCCTCCACTTCTTCATCAAAATCGAGCAAGTCAGTGGCCGATGATCTATGGACAGGAGGCTCTGGAGCAGAGGGAGACGGGGACTTTTATGACCGAGTTACATCGATATTCAAAGTTTGTTCGCCTGCCGACCGCCTCTTTCTCTCTCGCTCTTCCTCCTACTCTGACTTCCCCTCCCTCTGCACTCCCGCTTTCCCTCTCAAGGACTCCGACCCTTCCCAACCCTCTCCCCATAATTCCTACCCCTCCTACTCATCCTCGTTTTCGTCCTCTTTCTCTCCCCACTCATCGCATTCCGTTTCTAGCACGAGGAATAACTTCTCAGCAAATGCTCCTTTAGACATAAAGACGAGGTCTTCCACTCTCTCTACTGCCGTATCCTCGGCGTCGAACTTGCCAACGTCCCCTTCTTCCCCCTCGCTATCGATTCCTTCCGCTTCGCCCTCCTCACCTCCCTTGAACCAAGCCTCTTCCGACCCCCTTGTTCCCACCGGAAGTCTCTTCTGTGTTTCCGACGGAGTTCGATTCAACTTCCTCCTCTCCTCAGTCCTAGAGAAGGACAGGGCATCGATCTTCCACCCCTCTTCCTCTTCTTCTTCCTCTTCCTCCTCCTCACTCCTTTCCCCTCCCTCCGCTGACTCTGAGTCAGATGAGTCTAGCGTCTCTCTCCTCCTCACCTCTATCGTCGTTCCTCTCGAATCCTACTTCTCTACTGTGCCCGTAGTGACTCCCAAGCCTCATTTGGTAGGGATGCTGGCTCAGACGAAGGGAGGATGTGAGGCGATCATTGAGTCCGGGATAATGAATGGACTGATCAAGTCCTTAGAGAGGGAAGTTAGGAGTCTGAGAGACCCCGTCGCTTTCAACATGGAGACTCAGCGGAGAAAGGAAGCGGAGGAAATGAGGAGACAGAGGGAGGGATGCGGGCTAGACAGAAGGAGAGGGAGAAGGAGCAAAGGTCTAAGAGGATAGAGAAGAAGAAGGAGGAACCCGAGGAGAAGGAGGAATGGGGGAGTGAATGGAATTGGGATGACGAGGAAGATGAAGAGGATGAGGAGGAAGAGACCGAGGAGGAAAGTGAGGAGGAGGAAGAAGAAGGCAGGGAGGATGATGACGAAATATACTACCCCACCGACTTAGACTCTTTCCAAGTCGATTCAGCCCAACCCTTATCTTCCTCTAGCTCTGTGGTGTCTTCATCCTCTTCTTCCTCCTCTTCCTCTCGCATCTCCTCCTCTCTGGCGTGTCGTCGTGCGCTATGGACTTTGGGTTTCATAGGAAAAAGCAGCGAGGGGTTCTCCCTGCTTCTGCGTTCAGGAGTGGTTCCCCTGATATCTTCGCTCGCTTTATCTTGCCCCATCCTCTCCACAAGAGGAACTTGTTTCTACGTTCTCTCCCTCCTCGCCTCCACTTCCATCGGCCGAGTAGCACTCTCTAACCTCGGGTGGGTCTGCGAACCTCCTGCCTCTTCCTCGTCACTTAACTCCGAGTCCCACTCCTTTGCCTTCTCTAACTATGTAGTCGTCCCGTCGAACATGCGCCAGTACCTACATATCGACCCATGTACATACAAGAGCTCTTGGGCCCTAAACCCCAGCAATCACTGCGGAGTGAGGGTGGTGCCCACGGGAGAGAACGACAAAAAAGACAGGCAGGGCGACGGAGAGAGAGACGAACGAGAGGACGCGCAAAAGGGACTCCACTCCCACAGCCAACAGGGCTCGACTGCAAATGGGAGGAAGCTCTATGAGGAGGTGCTGGGAAACATCAGTTGTCTCTGCAACCAAGTTGTGCAGCGCACTGCCCTCGATAACCTCCGCACTTTGAAGGCGAAGCACCCCAACTCTTCTCCGACCCCTGTCTTCTGTTCGAATGCATGGAGATGCTTTCGTCACATTCCATGAAGCTACCTGCGAGAAGATTCGTTATGTTCGATCTGTTTGGGGGCGTAAGACTTGACAGAGAGAGCCTCGACCTCCTCGATCGCATGCGGAAAAGCGACTCTTTTGTCTCTAAATCTGCTTTCATTGAGTAGCAATAACCAAGTAACTTTGATCGTGTAGGATTGACCGAGTGACATTGCTCGAGTCACATTGATCGAGTAACATTGGCCGAGTCGCATGAGTTTACTCGTTACCTGCACTCACTCGATAATATTCATCGAATAGCATTCATTGAATCAAGTAGTATTAAGTCCATAAATTAGTCCCCGGTCTTCCTTATAGTCCATCCTTCCCTTTTCTCTTCTTCCTTTTCTTCCTTGCACGCGCATGTCTTATCTTCGCTCCCTTTGTGCTCCCCTTTCTTTCTCCTTTTGCTGCTTCACCCACCCTTTCTCTGCCCTTTTCTCTGCCTCTTCGATATCCTTTTGCCTGTTTCTTTTCCCTAGTTAACCCCCTACCCTGTCCTTTTCTTTATATACTTTATATATGACTGTGCCTGTATAGTATACTTGATTGCCTGCGAGTTCTCCTCTGATACTTCCAGTGCCATATCTTCTGTTCCTTGCTTTCTTTCCAAATACATCAACACTGACACCAGTAGAGTGTTTATTTTCCGTGTTCGTTTTATGACTTGTACATGTTGCTTGCTGTCACACGCACAATAATTCATCCGTCTCTTTATCTCACACGTAGACAATCAGATGAAGTCAAATTAAACCATTCAATATCGCAGGTTTATAGTCGTCAACGAAACTAATTCGAAAATACATAAAACTATTCGTTACTCAGCTGGGTTAGCCGTCATCTTGTGATATTTTTAGTTTTAGCATTTTTATTCTTTTCATTTTTTGTTCCGAGAGTCTTAAACTTAGACTAATTAGCTTGGGTACTTCACATTGACTACGGAGAAAACATACACACAGTGCAGGAAGATTGTTTTAACAGAGAGAGACACAAGAAGAAATGGATGCGTATGACAAGTGATAGAAACATACACGTCCATAGATAGTTAATGAAATAAACATAACATAATAAAAAAAGCCAATGAGCGGGGTGAGATGGATATAGAACAGGAGGTGAATAGAACAAAAAAACAAATTAAAGAGCAATAGCATCAGAAAATGAAACGGAGATAACATCAACTATGGAGCTCAAGAGAGAGTAAGAGTAGGAAAGGTAGGCAGATAAGATTTTAAAAACACAAACATTCACAAACATACACACAGACACACACACACACACACACAAACAAGCAAACAAACATACAGGAAAAACAAACATTCACACACAGAAATACACATATACACACAGAGATACACATTACTCATCTACGCATCTCGACCACAAAACACACATACCAAGTAAAACATAGAAATACTGTAACACGCGTTCAAGAGAAAAAACGGAGAAGGAGGAGGAGGAGGAGGAGGAGGAGGAGGAGAAAAAGGGTTATGCAACATAAATTGAGAGGAATACACCAATGGAGAAGGCACACTTACACATACAGACACTGTACAACCACTAGATACACTGTGCACACGAATACACACACACACACACACGCACTCACACACACGCTTAGCATCGAACGAGTATTGATCTACTTAGTGACCATATTACAGAGTGATGTGTTCGTTATCTCCGTCATCGTCTTCTTCTTCGTCATCTCCTTTCCCTCCTCCCCAACGCTCGTCTCCCTTCCCCTCACCGATGCTCTACTTTCACTCACCGCATCCCCCTCCTCACCATCCTCGTGCTCTTCCACATCCTCCACAATCACATCCGTGTTCGTCTTAACAACGGAAGACGAAGAGGAGGAGGAAGAGGAAGAGGAAGACGAAGAGAAAGAGGTTCTAAGACTAGAAGAGGACAGGGAAGGCCTTCTAGAGGAGGAAGAGGAGGAGGAAGAGGAGGAGGAAGAGGATGAGGAAGAGGAGGAGGAAGAGGAGGAATGGTAAGAGTCATCTCCGGGCCTTTTAAATGAGATAGAGGAAGACCTGGAGCGAGAGGGAGCCTTGGAGAGAGAGGAGGAGGAGGAAGAGGAGGAGGAGGATGAGAGAGAACGAGAGGGCTGACCCTCCCTGGAGATGGAGTTGTGGCGGTTGTAGGCGGAGGCGGAGGGGGAGAAGGCGGAGACTGAAGCTGAGAACCTCCTTCTCGAGCCTAACACGCTCTCCTCTCTCCCTTTCACTTCCTCCTCTCCTTCGCCTTCCTCTCCATCCTCCTCTTCTTTCTCGGTCTCCTCCCTTCCTTCCTGGCCCTCAGCCTCACCCTCTTCCTCGCTCTCTCCTTCCTCGTCTGTGTCTCCTCCCCTTCCTCCGCATCCTCGTCGCTAGCATGTGCCCCTTCCTCGCCCAACCTCTTCCCTTCTCTTAGGAATCTCTCTCTACCTAAGTCTGCGACACTCCATGAGTTCTCTAACGGAACCATAGCTCCAGGCTCAGTATTGACGAACTTCCTCAATCTGTCCAGTCCTCTCAAACGAGAAAGCGAGTCATCACCATCCTCCTCCTGCTCCTCCACCCTATCCCTCACCCTTCCTCTCCTTCCCGTGCCGTCAACCCATGCAGATCCGGACTCTTCCAATGCCCTCCAGAGATCAACCTCTTCTTCATCCAACTTGTCCTTTCCTTTCTCACCACTGTCTCCGCCACCCCCTTCAGATCGACCATCGCCAGCGTCCTCTTGAATTCATCGACCGCATCCTCAATCAGGTTCTCCCCACTTACCCCCGCCTTCCCCTTCCTGCCCCTCCGTTCCTTCTCTCTCTTCTTGTACATGTCAGCCAGGAACTGAACAAATACACTGTCCTCCTTCCTCTTCTCCAGACTCAACATATCTGAAGCCTTCTCATCATCTCCCTGCCTGAGGCCCAGGAGGGAAAGGAGAGAGTCAGAGTCAGAGGCAGAGTCAGCGGAGACAGCGTCGGGGGAGGAGGAGGAAGCATATGACTGGATGAGCCTGAAGAGGTCGTTCTCCTTGGTCCTCTTCCACAGCGGACCCCCCACTGCGCTGTCCTCTCCCTCCACCCCTCTTCCTCCCCAACCATCCCCCTTCTTCCCCCAACGCCAGCAGATGACTCGAAGCGTCCTTCTCCTCTCCCCTCCACTGCTTCTTCGCAACCAGAAGTCTTGAGTCGAATGCTTCCGAAACAGCCTTATTCATCTTCTGAAGGTATACGGAAGACGCTGCCAGAGGATCAGATTCTTCCAGCAACCCGAGTGCGAGAGATAGAGCTGCCCCTTCAGCTTTCTTCCATTTCTTCTCCCTCTCTTCTGCTCCTTCTTCCCCTCTCCTTCTCCGTCTCCGAGAGACGCGTACACCACTTCCTTTCCCTTCTCCGCCCTCTCGAATGCTGCCTTTCCGAGCGAAAGCAGCGCTTCGTGGCTTCTGATTCCTCTGCCGCTCTCTTTCTCTTCCCCCCTTTCACAACCTTGAGCATCTGAGCTATGCTGCCCACATCCTCTGTCTTTGCTTCGACCAGTCCCTCTCTCTTCTGCTGAGCACGGAAGAGGAGAGGGAGATGGATGTGGGGGTAGAGGAAGAAGATGCGAGCAAACGCTCTCTCTCCCTCTCCTTCTCCCTCTCCCTCTCTCTCTCTCTCTCTCTCGCACGTTCGTATTCCCTGCCTCCCTTTCCACTTGCCTTGGGCTTGCGCCTGGGATTCTGAACAGTAGCGAGAGAGAGGGGGTCGGATAGGTTGGCTTTGTCGTACCCAAAGGGAGAGATAGCGACGGAGATGGAAGAGGTGGCGGGGGGGAGGAAGAGGAAGAGAACGAGGAAGAGGAAGAGGAGGAGGATGAGGAGGTGGACAAAAGCGATACAGGAGAAAAGGGTGAGGGGGAGGGAGAGGAGAGCGAGAGGAGGGTGAAGAGTTGACAGGAGAGACAGAGTTGGATTTCAAATCCAAAGGATCTGAGCAGGTGAGGGCTGGCATAGATAGGTGTCTTCAGTCCTCTCCTGTACACCTCCTTTCCCGCACTCCATTTCCCCCAGATCGCCCTGAGAGCATACAAGCGACTCAGGGTCATGAGAGGAGGCACGTTCACCCCCTCCACCTCAAGCGCCTCCTCTTCTAGCCCCATCGATGCATTCCCTCCTTCACGCAGCAGTTCCCCCACTTTGTCTCTGAGCTCGTCGCCAGAAGAAGTGGAGGAGGAGAAGGAGGAGAGCGAGGACACGTTGGGGTCTTGGATGCGTCCCGTGACTGCTATCACTGAGTCAGGAGACGAGTGGAATATGTTCTCCACCTTAGACGAGACAGAGAGATAGGAGGGATGAGCTCTCACTGTTGAGAGGTAGAGACTGGTGGGAGGAGAAGAAGCAAAGGAGGAGGAAGGAGATGATGATACGGGCGAAGTGAAGGGAAGGGGGACGAGGAAGGGACGAGGGGGTGGGTTGGCTTTCTTAGAGGAGGAGAGAGGAGAGAGGAGAGATACGACCTCTGTCCCATTGCGTCTTCGGCTTCGTCCTCCGCCTCAGCCCTTCCAACCGGCTTTTGGAAGCTTGAGTTTGGTGTAGAGGTGGAGGAGGACATAGAAGAGCGAGAAGGACCAGAGTAACAGTCATCGATTCTCCTTCTACAAATTGAGAGAATAGCATCTGGGTAGTACACGACGTAGGAGAGGTCCTTGGTGCGGGTGAAGTAGGTCTCATATTTGGCAATGCGCATTCCCCCGTCCTCTTCATCAACTTCTGTCACATCGTCCTCTCGCACGTACTGCACCGTGGGCCTAACCATAGGGATCCTCTTCCTAATAGACAGAAGAATTTCAGTGGCTGCGGTCTTGGAAACTGAGTTGATTTGAAAGGAGGAGGATGATGCGGAGGAAGAACCGTCCTTCTCTCCATATTTGATCCCTCCTCCCCTAGCAAAACAGTGAGGAGATGTGACTTCGGCACGTAGCCTTGAAGCATCTTGTTGTGAATGGACGAGGAGATGAGGAGGATCAGTCGCTTCACTCTCCCTGCACTCCCTGCGTCCCACCACCTCGTCCGTCCCTTCCCCGCTCTCCTTTCCCCGATTTTCTTTTTCGAACAGCATAGCGCTCCTAGCAACCGATCGCTTGGCCTCCACAAAGAACACCCCCACCCTCTGCAAGTACTCTCTCACCTTCTCCTTCCCTCTCTTGTTCCTCACGTGCAGGGCCTCTGCCTCTTGCACCGAAAGCAAGTACAGAGGAACATCAAACGACACACCGCCTCCCACACACCTCGCTCCTTGCGCTCGTACTCAGGGTTCTTTCTGTAAATGTCTATCCCGATGGGACCTTGAAGTCTCTCGCAGAAGGAGAGGAACTGGTGGGAAGTGAGTGAGATCCATGAGTGTTTGTCGCTTTGTCCAGTCCCACCCACTTCCGCTTAAGCTGGGCAATCTCGGAGCCACTCACCGCAGAAGGCGTGCCCAGGTCGACGGAGCGACAGAGGGACTTGACCAACACTGCAACGATGAGGTTGAGGAGGAGAAAAGTTGAAAGAACTTGAAGGGAAATGAAGTAGGCCAGAGAAATGTTATCGTATCCACACGTGTTGGCGTTGCTGTTGGAGAGGAGCAGAGGTTGGGGTCGACTACTTGGCAGTCGTGCATCATGTCGTTCCACCTGTCCCCAGTCGTTGCGATGAGTACACTCTGGATGGCGTTGCCGAAGGTGCTGAAGTTGATCTGACGTTGATCGTGTCTTGGTAGACGACCTTCGCGAACATGATCTTTCCCATAGAGGCATACATGACGATGATCGCAGCCAAGACGACGCACGTATTGAACAGAGGAATCATCGAGTCAATGATCAGCAGGAGAAGGGATCGGAGGTGTCTAGCCTTTGCCACTCTGAAGATACGGAGGATTAGGAAGACCTGGAACACCTCTGCTCTGAAACCTACGTCCGCATGTGAGATCACGAGGATCCACCCGATGCCCGCAAGGAGCAGACAAACTGAGTCGAAGATGTTCCAGATAGAGGAGAAGTAGGGTTTGGGCCGCAGGACAAGGATGCGAAGGAGGACGTCGACGTAGAAGAAGCAAAGGAAGGTATTGGCTGCGATCCAAAGAGCATTGTTGAATGAGTCAGAGGCAGTCGTGTGGCGCATGCAGATCACTGCTGTATTGAGTAGAATGATAACGATGATGAACGCCTCCATATATAGAGAGTGGAAACAACGGCGGAGGAATCTCCTAGCGCTCCCTCCTCCATGAATGGGCATTTCTCCATCTTGAGTGGTTACTCCTGCTACTCCTGCCCGTGCTCCTCCACATCCACCTGCACCTGACTCCTCGGCACAGCCTTGCAGATGGAATCGCAGGAAGAGAACCAGGAGTATGTGTGGAGAGAAGAGTGGGCACTACGCTGAGCAGAGTATATACCGATGAAACAAAAGACGAGAAGGGAGAGGAAGAAACTGACGACGAAGAAGGCGGAGAAGAGAATGAAGATGGAGAAGAAGACAGCGTAGGCTGGGCTACGGTTCAGGAAGGCTTGCTTATCAGGAAACCAGTAGGAGGAGCCATCAATAGCCAAGTCATCACTCGAGACCAACCTCTCGCAGTGCCTGGAAGAAAGGGGAAAAGGGGAGGAGAGGACAGGGGGAGGGGAAAGGAGGAAGAGAGCGAAGAGAGGGGAAGGGTATAGGGAAAGGGAGGCAGGAACAGAAGAAAAGAAAAAGAGAAGAGAGGCAACGAATAGACACAGGTGAGATGGAGCGAGGAAAGACGAAGCAAACGCAAAGAGAGAGAATGATTAGAAATTGAGACCAAAGAAATGCAGATGTAGCAAGCAAAGACGCAATACACCAAGGGATATTATATTGAGCTACTGGTTTGTTCACAACGCCGAACAGTAGAAGCCTGCGACTGACCACGCTTCTTAAGCAGTGCAGTTGATGCAACGCACAAATAGGAAACAAATGCAACAAGCAAATAGGCACGAAAAAAACAAATCAACCTATGCAAGTCTGATAAGTACGCATACAAGGGAAAAAAACTTACTAAGCTCATAAAGAGTGCGAAGAGAAGCTCCGACGTTGTCGAAGTTTCCATATATGAGATTGGACCACGTCCCCACGGCCCCGAAGGTCCTCCGAGAGAAGAGATTCCCGTTTCACACTGAGTCCTCGTGAGGAGGTACTCCACTTTCCCATCCGCAAGCATACAGTAACCCATCTGCCCCTTCATACTGGCTATTCCAACTGCAGCGAAGCAGAGGAAGGAGGCGAGTGTCATACAAACAACGAGGAGGAAGGGAGGAAAAGTGACGAGGATGAGGAGAGGATCTTCCGCGTCGGTGTAAACATGACCAAGACAAGTATAACACGGAGACACAGCAAACACAAGAAGACTCGGTAGATCTTGTTGTCGGTGACGAAGAGCCATGTGAAGAACCACATGACGTGGATAGCAGTCAAAGCTATATCAAGATACTTATAGCTATGCAGTAACACGCAGTTAGGAGTGCCATAGAGACAGAAGGCGAGAACGTTGAGGAATAAGTCAGAAAGGAAGTAGATCATAACGACGATGTCTGTTATGTTGAGGAGGATGTTGATATATCCCGACGTAGAGTGAGCGGGGGTTCGGTTAGCAGAGGAAATCACACCGATAATAATGATGAACAAGCGGAGGAACCAGATCCACTTGCTCCACAACACGCGCAGTGCAAAGCGACGGAAGGGTGAGAGGGAGGGAAGACGAAGAAAGAGTATTCGAATAGACGGATGCGCTCATAAGGGGGAGGATGGAGAAGGCTGCGGAGGAAAGCTGCGAGGGAGGGGTGAGGAGACGTTGATCTTTCAGCCTCTCCTTCTGGTTCTTCATCATCTCCTCTTGCGAAGGAACCAAGTCGCTCAACGAATAGAGAGCTCTAGAGGAGCCAGCGAGAGAAGAAGGGGCTGAAGAGGACGAGGAAGAGGACGAGGAAGAGGACGAGGAAGAGGAGGACTCCGAGAAGACTTTGGTGTGCAGCCTCCTCTTCTTCCTCTACTCCGATGATTTCGTCAACATCTTTATTCTCTTGCATTGCCAAATACAGCTGCTCTCTCTTGGAAAAGCTTGAGGGAGTGAGAGACTGAATAGACATCTCATTGTCAGTGTAGGCGGAGGAGGAGATGGCGGAGGAGGACACAGAGGAGAAGTATCCCCCGAAGAGGGAGTTATTGTTTCCTAGATAGATCTGCTGATTCCTGATATGTGCGTAGCTTGTGCGAAGCGAGGAGTAGTTGGAAGAGAGGAAGAGGAACCCTCCTAACTTCGATAGGTAGTCCACTGTGCTCAAGGCGTCTGCGTATTGCGAGAAAGCAGAAAGACTGCTTTCCCCTTTCGAAGAGGTCGCCGTGAGGAACAATCCAACCTTAGTAGCCTTCGATGTTGCTGAGCTCAAGCTTCCTGCTTCCGTTCTCGCGCACACAGTCCTCCTCACTTCTTCCTGAACGGAGCATTTGCTCTGTAAACCAAAAGAGGAGGGTGAGGAGGGTGATTCAACAGATGGAGATGACGAAGAGAGGGCAACGCGGGTCAGAGTAGCTTGAACTGAGGGGTGAATGGTTTGGAGAGAGATAGGGGGGCGCACGGGGTCAGGAGAGGGAAGGGATTCAACAACTTTGTTCTCGAAGTAAGGGAAGACCCTCGCTAGGCGGATGCGGAAAAGGAGAAGGAGAAGCGGAAGATCGAAGTACTTGTAGGATCTCTTGCGCTTCAATACCCTCACGTACTCCTCGAAGAGAGGGTGGAACAGGGAGACTGAGTAGATCAACTCCAGAAGATCTGCCTCAGTCCCTCCGATGTCTTCCCACTTGACTCTTGCTCTCCCCGAGCGGTCAGTAGAGGCGGAGGGGATGCGACGAGAGATTGAAGGAGGAAGAGTGGGAGCGTACGCCGATATGATATAGCGCAAGACGTACACCATGCGGGCATCGTCTGCTCTTATCGCAGCGTACTCTCGCTTGAGGTTGGTGAGGAATACGGATGAGATGAAGGCGGGGAGCAGGATGATTCCGACAAAATAGGCGGGGAGAATGAGTAAGATGATAGCCCAGCCACTCTTGTCGACCGCGACGGAGAGCACGAAGGACCAGTTGTCGATCGTAATGATCTGGAAGGCGAGCAGCAGTGCCCACCAGAAATTGTCTGCAGGGATGAAACGGAGGAAGGCGTCGCGAGGAGGGTTGACGTAGCGAGAGTTGACGAGGGAGAAGTTGTTGGTGAGTCTCTCCCAGTTGAGCAGGGCGAGGATGTAGAGGCAGGAAAGGAACACGAACAAAATTCCGACGCAGTCCTTTCCAGAGTGGATTATCGTACGGAGTAGTAGACGGAGGGTAGGAACTGTTTGGAGGAGGTCAAGGAAACGCACGAGACGGAGGCAAGACAAGGCATACAACGTACCAGCACTAGGGGTGCGTTGAATGCCCAGGTCGAAGTCAACAAACATGAGGACGAGCAGCAACCCCTCCCACACGTTCATCTTGTCTCGGGAGAAGATGCGAGGGCCATAAGCTAGGATCTTAGTCCCAAGGTCCACAGAGAATACGGCAACAAAGAGGATGTGGCTCACGTACAGCGTCAGCCCTGTGCTGAAGTCTGATGAAGCGGAGTTGCAACAAAGGACGATCAGGTTGGCTAGGGTGCAGACGTGGACAAGGAGCTGCCAGTACATGCTCCTGACAAGAAGTCTGAAGATGACGGGCCAGGTCTTAATGTTGGTGAGGGAGACCTCCGATCTCCGGTGGAGGCGATTCTTATCATCTACGGACTCAGAAAAGAACATTCCAGCAGCAGAAACTCCATCCACCACTCCTCTTCCCCCCACCACTTCCTGGCCTGCCACTCAGTTCTGATACATCTCCCTCCCACTTCTTCCACTTGCCCCTTCGCTTCCGCTTCATCTCCTTCTCGATGCGGCGGAATCTCTTCTCGTTCTCGGCCATTTCCCTCGGGGAGAAAAGGACTGGACCGTATGAGTCTAGCTCATCTCCCTCCGCACCCCTCCGCCCTGCGTTCTTAGAGCGGAGGAGGGTCTGTCGGATGAATTCCTCCTCTTCCTCCTCCGTCATCCTCCCCATACCCAGATCTATCCCATCGTCTTCTTCTCTCTCCCTTTCTCCGCCCACGAACCCTCCGCTACCGTTCCTTTCCAGTCCGTTCCTTCTCGTTCTATCGCTTCCGGCCCTAGAGAGTTCAGAGAAGGATGAGGAAGGGGACATGGAGGGAGAGTTCAGAGAGGAGGTGGAAGAAAAGAGATTCGACTGAGAGCCATATTGGGCGCCCCCAGTCCCCGCAGCACCCACTCCGCCTTTCATGTATAAGTTGTAGTTTGAAGCGATGTGCTTGAGCTCGACAGCGTTCTCGAGCTGCGCTTTGAAGAGCTTCTTCTCTTCCTCTTCTCCTAGTTTGAGGTAATTAAAACCTCGGTCTACTGACCTCCACCCATCCTTCTGCCTGCTTTCCTCGTCCTTCCGCTCTTTCTCCTTCGCCCTCTCCCTCTCCCAGTCCTGCGTTCTCTTCTCCCAAGCACTTCCTGTCCCGCCTTCCGCGTCTAACTGTGCCTTCTCTTGCTGGACCCTCCGTTTCTCCTCCTGCTCAGATATCGCACTCTCCTTGACGAAGGCAATGACCTTTCTTTCAATCATAGCATCTCTCTCCCTCTGCTCCTTCTTCTCCTCCGTCCTCCGTAGCAAGACCACTTCCCTAGCGTTAGCCATGCGCAGAGTCACTGTACCCAGGACAATAGATAGAGCATACCAGTTTCCGATGATAAAGCACAAGAAGCAAAAGAGCTTGTTTGCGTGGGATCCCACATCCTCTAGGTAGAACATAAAAGTGCTCCAACCATTCTTGCTCATCAACACGAAACAGTAAATCAAAGCCTTTCCGATATTATCAAAGCTGTATACGTTGAACCAGGGGCTTTCACCGACGAACACACATTCCTGGCCTGTAGGACAAAGCACAGAGGCACCGGGGTAGCAGAGAGAGCCGGAGGTGGGATCGTACGAGAAGGCAGTCTGCACGAGGATGTTGGTGGCCGTGTACATGCATCTGTAATCAAGGCGGGATGAGTACAGGATGAGACCGACGACGGCGAAGGAGAAGAGGAACAACCCGAAGAACAGCAGCACATCAAAGATCGAGGCAAGTGGACCGAAAAATGATTGCACCGTGATTGCAACAAACGGAAAGAGAGTCTGCTCTCCTGCGAAGTAAAACAAACGAAAAGCTCGAAGAGGAGCTAAGAGGTTCGCATTCAAAGAATAGCGAGCATACCTGAAAGGAGAGTAAAAAAAGAATAGGGCACGAACGAGGAAGAAAGCGTATAACATATGGGGGAAAGAGGACGAGGAGGAGGAGGAGGAAGATGAGAAACCGAAATAGAGAGAAATAACGGGATTAGGAGGGAGTAGGAGCAAATGGTGAAGCAAAATGATAGATAATGTATTTGGATGAGGTAAAGATACACAGTTGGGAGTACAGCGATGAGAATGGAGGTGTCAGAAGAGATGGTGGAGAAAGAGTGGGGAAGTAGTGGAGGGATAGCTGTGAGTGAAGAAATGGGGGAAAACAGTGAGAGGATAATGAGGCAATAGCGGGGGTAGAGAGAGATATAGCGGTGGCATAGTGAGGATGTGCGCTACTTACCCGAACCCGATGATTACTACTTCTAAGCAGTAAATGACGTGACGGAGGTAAGCATATGGGTGAATAATCAGTCCCTCCGCTAGGATTATCAGCACTGCCTCTACCGAAAAGGCTATCGTGAAGGCATAGTCCACGTCCTTCCATACACGCGAATCTGGAGGAGAGGAAGGGAAAGAGGGAGAGTAGGGGAAAGGGAAAGGGGATGAAGGCAGGGCAGAGGAGAGGAAGGATGGAGCAAGAGAAGAGGGATATAAGAGAGCGTGAAGAAGAGAATCGAGAAGTGGTGGGTAGGTTCAAGTAAGAGAAAAAAAACATATAACTTAGACAAGGGAGTAGAGTAAATAAATAAATAAAGAAATCAAGCACTGAGTAAAATCGAGTAAAAACAGAAAGGGAGGGAGAATGCAAGTACGGAGAGAAGTTGAAACAGAGGGAAGTTTAACAATCAACGGCAGATGCTAGATATGACATAGAGATAGACATGTAGACTTAAATGTTGACATATGTGCAGTTGTGTGCATGCTAAAACTGATGCTGGAGTATATGCGGATATACGTATCAATATGGGCATGGGCGCAAAATCGATGAGAGAGGGACTTACTGGCATGACTGAGCTGAGTCCAGTGAAAGCGATTATGATGATTTGCGCTAAAGCGAGGAGGACGAATAGGTGGTGGAAGAAGATAGAGTCAGTAAGCCTTACGAGAGATGCTCTAAATGGATTTTCCCTAGAGATACACCACGCCCTGCCTCTCTCCCTCTGCCTTCTGCGGGGAAGGGGTGTCTTGTGCGTAAGTAGAACAGCGACAAGAGGTACTCCTTGAAGCGAAGGCAAGCGTAAGACCCCTTTCCGTAGGTTTTCTTCCACACTTCCCTCCGCTTAGTTCTGTTGTAGCGTTCGATCACATCGAGGAGATACGCTCTTTCGTTAAGGAAACCTCCTCTGTCTTTGCCCTTCACCTGTCCCACTCCTCTATCGTCAGCTACCGCTCGCTTCTTCCCCTTCCCCTTCCCCTTCTTCTCCTTCCCCTTCTTCTCCTCCTTCTTCGCTTTCTTTGACTTCGACTTGGCCTTATCTTTCCTCTTTTCATTCTCCTTCTCCTCATCATCTCCGCTTTCCTCTCCCTCCTCTTTGCGATATATGTCATCCCACTCTTCTCCCTCATCCAGATCTGAATCTCCATCCTCCGCCTCGTCTCCCTCTTCCTCCTCCCCGAGAGCTCTCTTGATCTCCCTTGCAACCTTCTTCCTCCGCCTCTGCTCCGCTGCCTTCCTCTTCTCCCTTCTCTGCTCCTTCCTCCTTCTCTCTTCCTCTGCATCAACCTCATCGTCAGTTGAATCGTCATCCAATAGCCCGTGCGCCCCCTTCTCCGCTTCTTCTTCTTCCCCATCGCTGTCTCCGCTAGATTCACTTTCACTCTCTTCCTCGCTCTCTTCTTCGCTGTCGTCCGCTTCTTCACCCTCCTCATCTTCGTCCTTCTCCTCCGCGGTTTCTTTGATCATCTTCGATACTTTCCTTATTCCTCTCATCAGCCACCCTCCCTGCTCAACCTCTACTTCCTCCTCCTCCGAGTCCCCATCTTCTTCATCTCCAACTAGTCCCATCCCCGTCCTCATACTCATGCTCTTGCTCTTGCTCTTGCTCCTGCTCCTGCTCCTGCTTCTTTCCGACCCCCTCCCTGACCCCCACCTCGACGACTTGTGATCTACCGAATCGAACATCCCCAGCGCACCCATACTCTCACTTATGCTCGTCGCCACACTGCCTTTTCTAAGCTTCCTCTCCGCCTCTTCCCAGTCCCTCTCCCTCCGCCACCTCTCCTCTTCCTCGCTCCTGTCCCCACTCGCTCTCACTCTCGCTTCTGCTTCCCACTCTCACTCCCACTGCTGCTCTCTCTGTCACTCTCCTCCTCACTTTGGCTATCGCTTTGACTCACGCTAAACCTCCTACTCTCATCTGATTCATTGCTTTCGCCTTCGCTGTCTTCCCTTCCTTTGCCTTTCCCCTTTCCCTTCCGCCCTCTCCTCTCCGACCTCCGCTTCCCATCCCTTCGACTATCATTCTCCGCTCCTCTTAGAGAAAAGAGAATAGGCAACCCAGATTCCCCTCCCCCCACTCCTACTCCCACTCCCTCTTCCATTTCCCCTCCCTCCTCTTCATCGTCGCTCTTGCCTGTCACCAGTCTTTGCTTCTCTTCCTTTCCACCGCCATAATCGTCCTCATCGCCCCCTCTCCTATCACCCCCTATAGCGTATGAACTGTACTCTCCTTCATCCAAATATCCCGACCCATACGCACCCCCGTCTCTCTCCTCCTTCCCCCTCTCCTTCCCTCCCCTTTCCTCTTCCCACTCCCACTCCTCTTCTCCCTTTCCCTTCGTTCCTTCCTCGAGTCTTTCTTCCTTTCCTCCACTCCTCTGAGCCCGCTCATCTTTCCCTGCTGCTCATCCTCTTCGTCATCTTCGTTGTCGCTGTACTCATCTCTTTCCCCCGCTTCACTATCACCCACTCCAAACCTCATCTTGCCTTCATTCCTATTTCTCTTTTTCCCCTCCTTCCTCCTTGCTTTGTTCTTTTCCCTCTCTCCCACGTCTCCCACATAATAGTTGTCCTCATCCTCACTTCCCCTCCCTTCGCTACCACTCCCATTCCTCCTCTCCTCCTCCCAACTCCTCTTCCTCCTCTCCTCATACACAGTACTGCTGCTCCTCTTATGCCCTTTCCCCTTCCTTCCACCGTCTTCCTCCAAAGCAGACGACAACCGAGACATCGGCGAAGAAAGAAGAGTCTCATGTTGGAACCTGTCCATCTTTTTTTGTTGCTCCCTCCTCCCTTTCCTCTCTTGTCTCGGAGGAACTCCTCCTCTCCTTCGTCCTCATATTCCTTCTCACTCCCTCCGCCTTTACGCCTTGCTCCTCTCTTGCTACCACCATAGTTGTCACCATCATAGTCGCTGTTATCAGAAATGTACGACCCATCATCCCCTCGATCCCCCAAGAGACGAGTGGAACCACTCTTCGATGCAGGGGAGGAGAAGGACTCTCCATACGAATATGAACTCATTCTCTACTCCTTATTTTACCTAGTTACGCGCTCAAAACTTACACGGTCGGGAAAAATGGTTGCCTTTTAGGGGTGAAAAATAACTGCAAGGGCCCTGTAATTCTTCGCAAGGTAACGTGTACTAATATTGAAACGTGAAATCTACTCTGAGAGCAATTATTAGATCTATTTAGCTGTTATCCTTTCTCTGAAGAAAAAGCACGCTAAATGTATCTTAATCTGAAAGGAAGACACATAAGACATAAACAAACACAACTGTCGAATTTCAATTCAAACCAAAGTATCTTCAAGGAACACAGAACAATTAACGCACATGAAACATCTGCGAACAAGTGAGGAAATAAAAATAGAAGAGGGAGAACATGGACAGCATTGACAAAAAACAATTGTACGAAAACACATATATTCAAAATATATGCGTACAAATGAACAGACTCATGAGTGAATGCGCATATCAGCCAGTTGATAAATCACTTTTGTATTAAAGTTCTGCTTGCAAGCGACGTTTAAATCCAGTTAAAGAAAGGTATTGTCATTTCTCTAAGAAAAAAATCTGATTTCTCTTTTCTCATTCAGTTTCAAGTTGCTTTTTATGCTTTAAAGCGCATGCTATAGAAGTGTGTCTCATCTGTTACAGTAACACTTCATATTCGTAATGTATTATGTCTGTATCCATATTTGTGCGTTCGAAGATATGCAACAAGTGTAGAATAATTCATTGGGATATTCAAGGTTTTGCACGCACACGCACACAAAATC
This sequence comes from Drosophila quasianomalipes, assembly GCA_035043665.1. Lineage (NCBI taxonomy): Eukaryota > Metazoa > Arthropoda > Insecta > Diptera > Drosophilidae > Drosophila > Drosophila quasianomalipes. Next base: position 18,925 of record JAWNMU010000629.1, on the reverse strand, counting down.
TAAAAAGAGCGTACACTTTGCCACTATTTTCAAATCAATGTTGATAAAGTAAATGTATGGAGTATATTTATACTTTTATTAACACGATATACACACGTTAAGTTCAAAATTGAGTAACACATTTAATATAATCTGAGTATTATGCTGTTGCATATCTGCGCAACTACTACACAGACTACAGCGAAACTAGATATATGACATTGCGGGATTCTATTATTAAAATTCATATACGAATAAACAAAATAAGGCACATTGTATGAATTGGAGCACATAATAACACCTGCGTATGGATACAAGAAATATATTATATAAGCTACAAAACTAGAAATCTGGTAGAGCAACACATGAAGGAAATGATGATACATATCTGTGTATATATGTACAATAAGTCGAGGACAAGTTAAATATGAGTGACACAGTGGCACATACATCCTGTAGCACAGAAGCCTTGCGACTCAGAGAACCAGTCCTCAGCGCAGTAGGGATGATAAGAGTGTGAGCAGGCGATGCACGATACAGACAACCCATAAATGGTTGTTTCACAAAGCACACATACGACAAGAGATGCCGAGGTGTATGGGTTTGTGGAGGAGGAGAAAGAGGGAGGGAGGGAATAGGTGGGCTCTGCATATCGAGTACCCTACCAGTCCTATTGACCACGTTAGAGGGAGGTGTAGGGGAAATGACATACGTCTTGGATGGGCTAGAGAAGGGCTCTGTAGAAGATGAAGGGGAAGGTTTGGGGGAGAGAGGGGCTCAGGCGCCCTGAGCAGCTGCTTTTCTTTCTCATCCTGCTCTCCGGCATATTCGGTAATGCCCAATTCACCGTACCCTTCATACCCATCGACTCCCTTCGCGCCCTCTTCTCTTCCTATCTCGGCCCATTCTTCTTCTCTCTCAGCAATCTCTCCCTCTCGCCTCTCTTCAACTTCCCCTCCAACAATTTTCTCATTCTTCTCAAGGTCTCTAACCCTTGTATCCAGTTCCTGTTCCTTCTCCTTCTCCTTCTCTGCCTCCTCTTCTCTCTTCTCCCTTGACCTCTCCTCCCTTTTCTCCCTTGATCTCTCCTCCTTCCTCTTACCAAGAATAACAGGATTGACATGAGAAAAGGATGGGTGCGAAACGAAGCGAGAGATGTGAGTGCTAGGCCTCTGTACCCTCCTCACTCTGGGAGCGGTCGTTGAGACTGGCTTCGCTTGAGTAGAGAGAGGAGAGACCAGTGAGTCTCTTGCTGTCTTGCTCATCACGACAACAGCCGCTCCTGCTCCCTCCTTTCCCTTTTCTTTGTCTCCCACCCTTTCTTCCGTCGCAGTGTCTACTAACTTCTCTCCTTCTTTTTTGCCCCAACTCCCATGCCAGAGCTAGAGCGGACAATGTCGACAGCAGAATGTGGGTGGGAAGATGAGCCTAAGGACGAGTGGGATGAGTTGGAATGGGTTTCTTGAGGGCAGCACTTAGCAACAGTCTCAGGCACAACAACGATGACTCCCATCTCCCTCATCGTTTGCTCAATCCACTTCTCGCACTCCTCTTGGTTTTGTACGCTCACAGTTGAGGGAACAATCCTCTTCTCCACGACCAGTCCATGGCCAGGGGCGATTGAGTACGGAGAAATACCAATAAGGGAAGACTCCGAAAGAGAGAAGGAGGGTGAGGGAGAGTACGATGATGGGTGAGAGGTGAACTGTGCAAACGAAGAGAGGTACTGGGAGGCAGTGAGAGGGGGAGAAGGAAGATGAGGTATTTCAGGAGGGGGAGAAGGGGTGGAGAGGGTTCGAAATCAAGTCAATGTGGAAGGTAATGAGGTGGGCCAAGTAGAGGAAGACGTCAAGAGGAAGACTAAGTACGTACGAGGCGTAGGCCCTCATCTTCAACGCGTCGGAGGAGACTGAAGAGGAGGCAGAGGGCGGCGAGAGGCGGGGCGAGCTGGGGGCATGCGAGGAGGAGGGGAGAGGCTTGGAAAGATCAGAGGGGAAGGAGGTGGTGGAGGAGGCAGAGGAAGAGGAGGACGAAGAGGAAGGAGCAAGGGGGGGCTGTGAGTGCGAGTGGTGTCCTGGAATAATGATATTCATAGCCTTCGCAGTGCCCATGGTGAACCCCTTGATTCCCTTCAAAGTGGACTCAATCACTCCGGACTTCCCTTGCTTAACTGTCTTTGGAGGGATGGATGAAACGGAGGAAGGAGTCAATGAAGAGGAGGCAGATGAGGGGGGCTGCGGAGAAGGAGATGGCTGGGAAGGCGCAGGGAGAGGAATCAGGTTTGGGACATACTTCGTTGAGATATCGAGAGATCTGAGAACCGAAGAGACGGAGGGGTGGGAAAGAAGAGACACGACGGAGGAGAAGACTGAGACGGAGTGGGCTGAGGAGGAAGGCGAGGAGGAGGAAGAGGAGACGTAAGATTGCGTGACTTGGAGAATGTGGATGTCTCTCAGTTTATGAAGGTTTACTAGCATGTCAGAGGGAGTGTTGGGAGTAGAGGATGAAGAGGAGGAGGTTGAAGAAGAAGAAGAAGAGGAAGGAGGAGAGGCTTCCAGTTCCTCCGAGTCTTCTTTGTCGAGTACATCAGCAAAGACAGCTGCATATGTACGTTGGAATACAGAGCAGCAGAAGGAAGAGAACCCGGTGCGGAAGGAGAAGTCTTCTGCGGCGAATGTCGTCTCCATTGATTTTACTACAGACCCTGATACTCTAGGGAATGAATTACTGGGTAGAGGGGCTGAGGAGGCGCAAGAGCACGCGGGTGAGGCAGAAGATGGAGCGGAGGAGCAAGCTTTGCAGGAAGAGGAGCAGGAGCAGGCAGAGACAGACGAGGGGTAGGGGGAAGCGGAGGAAGAGAAAGATTCGGAAAATAGGTGTGATGAACGAGAATTAGCGCCAGAGGAAAAGACAGCGTCAGCAAGGGATTTCTCCCTGAGTAAGTAAACAGAATGGTAGGGGAAGAAGGCGGCAGACGCCTTATCTCTCACAAATACATGCACGGCCTTTCTCCTCGACCGAGAAGGGAGGACAGGAACGATATGATTCAACACGAATGCTCTCTCCAGGTGAAGTCCTAGGTCTTCCAGCACTCCTGCAAGGCGCAACAGCATCCGGAAGCGGGAGGAGACAGCAGCATGAGAGGAGTCCCCTTCTCCTCTCCCCACTCTGAGGGGAAGGGGGAGGCAGAGGAGGAAGGGTGGACGGGGGAGGAGAAGAGGAGGCGATTCCATTTGATGGGAGGAAGGCTAAGGAAGAAGGAGAAGGCGTTGTCGCAGATAAAGCGACGGAAGATATGGGACCCCAGGAAAGAAAGTGGGAGAAGCTTCGATTCGAGCTGAGTCGCACTCAGGGCTTCTGCGGGAGAAATTGAGGGGTAGGAGGAGTAAGAGGACGTTGATGTCGAGGAGGAGGCTGGGAGAGCGGAGGAAAGCTGAGTGGTTTGGGAAGAGATGAAAGATGTGGAGCGAGGAGACGTGGGAGGAGAAGAGGCGGGGAAGGAGACGGAGGAGGAAGAGGAGGGAGACAGAGGGGGGAAGACGAGGGGAATCTGGAGTTGAAAGGGGAAGCTGAGGAGAGAGAAGCGGGAGAATCTGAAGGGAAAGGGGAAAATGCGTCTGATGAAGAGAGGGAGGAAGCGGAGAGCGAAGAAGAAGAGGAAGAGGCAAAGGAGGAGGTAGAAGAGGGAGACTCCAGAGGAGGATACGATATGTTTCCATCCGAAGATATAGGGTAAGGAGGAGTGATACCGAGAGAAGAGAAGGAAGAGGAAGTAGAAGACGAGGTGGATGAAGAGGCCGAGGAGGAGGAAGGGGGAGGAAGCGGAGAAGGAGGTGGAGGCAACGAAAGACGATGAAGAAGGGGAAGGGGAAGGAGATGACAAGGAAGAGGAGGAGAAAGGGGCAGTAGAAGAAGGGGCAGGGTAAACGTCAGGGTGAGATGAATATGAAAGAGCAGGGGCGAAGGGGACTGTCTGGGGACAGAGGAGGAGGAAGCGGGGAGAGCAGAAGAGACGGGAGAAGAGAATGCGTAGAGAGAGGGTAAGAGAGCGAGGTTAGGGCTGATAGAAGAGATAACATCGGACTCAAAGGGAGACACGTAGGAGAGAAAGGATGCAGGCACTCCTGTGGAGGAAACGAATGCGGACAAGGCTTGCGGTAGAGGGGTGGAGAAGGGGGGGTTGAGATGCCTGAGTCAAAGCAGAAGTACTTGATGCGGGAGAGGAGGGCGAAAGAGGAGAAGACGAAGCGACGATGGTTCGATGATGTCCATTCAGAGAATGCGCGGTCAACGTCTACCACCACGTCCCCCCTCTCCTCCTCAACATCCTGATCCTCGCTTCGCTTCGAGGCGATCCGCTCTCTCTCTCAGCCATCACTAGAGTCCGCTCCTTGTCTCTGCTCTGATCCGCCTCTCCCCCTTTCCCTCTGCCCTGCTACGAATCCACGTGCTAAGCAAGAGCTTGAAGTGGAGGATTGCGAAGGGGAAGCGGACGAGAGGGCGGAGAAAGCGAAGGAGGGCGAGAAGATAAGCGGGGAGATGAGGCGGTAGAGGGAATGGACGAGCTGAGCTGTTTGTCTGACGTGGATCTCATCTTTCCTCGCTTTCCTGCTCTCTCTTTCCGTCTCCCTCGCGATCTCTTTTCCTCGCTCACTCCGTCTGACTTCTCTCTCCCTCTTCTCTGCCAGCCGCATCACTTGCATCCACTCTGCCTCTTGTCCCATTCCGTCCTCCTCCCTCCCTTCAACATTCCCTCCCCCTTGCACTTTCTCTGAGCCAGGTACTGTGCCTGGGAATAGAAAATAGACTGGGCTGAGGGAGGGCAGAAGTAGGCGGAGGGGCAAGCGAAGGGAAGAGAAAAGGAACCCTCTTTTCGCTTCGATGGTTCCTTGACGGATGAGACAGAGTTCCAGTAGGGCACACGCGGAATGAACAGCGCTTGAGAGGGAGAGGAGGAGGAGAGGGAAGGGGCTGAAGAGGAGGAAGACGAAGATGAAGACGAAGAAGATGAAGATGAGCCGGAGAGTGCAGTGGAGCAGGAAGAAGGGGAAGGGAAAGCAGAGAAGAATGCGCCGTTGGAAGCCTCGATATCCTTGGAACAGAGATAGGAGTTGAGAGAGGAAGAGACAGCGGAGGAAGAGGCGGAAGAGAACAAGAAGGATGCGAGTTTGAGTTCGTCGGAGGAGAAGAGGTTGGATGACGATGAATGGGAGAGGGTGGGGGAAAGAGTCGAGGAGAGCATGGGGGAGGCGGAGGAGGAGGAGAGGAGAGAGGAAGTCTTTAGCGCCGACAGCATCCACTTCCTTGCACCATCTGTAACATCGTTCCTTCCTCTTCCTCTTTCCCCACCCTCTCTCTTTTCCTGCAGAGCCCTCGCCATTCCCAATGCCCCGCATCCCAAGCCCATGCCCCCCCTTTCGTCTCTCGCCTCCCCCGCTCTATCTTTGACGACTAAAGCGGACGAATGAGCGTATGCCCCACATTCATAGGGTTGCTTATCGTGGTAGAGAGGGGTGGAGTGTAAGTATTTCTTTTGTTGGTGCTTGTGAGCAGCGAACGCGAGGGAGAAGATAGAATCAAGAGAAACAACAGCCCATTCCTCCACTCCCTTTCTTGAGGGAGATTTGGTCCATGCGGAAGAGGGACGGGAGGAAATAGAAGCGGTAGATGAGGGGGAAGGCGGAGGGGAAGCAGAGGAGGACGGGGGGAGGAGGAATTAGAGAAGCAACAGCTGAAGGGACAAGATGAAAAGGAGGAGGAAAGGCAGCAAGAACAGGAGGAAGAACACGAGGAGGGGGGTGGGGAGGATGTAGAAGAAGAAGAAGAGGAAGAAGAAGAAGAAGAAAGAGAAGATGCGCGACGAGGAGGTGGAAGCGTTAGCGTTAGAGGAAGAGCAAGCATGACGAGGATGGGAGGCACAAGAAACAGAGTCAAAGGAACAAACAGAGAGGAGTGAATTGATGATTTTTCTCACTTCCCTTCCCCTCTCTCTATCCCTTTCTGATCCCCTATCCCTCCTCCTCAGTATGGAGAGCGCAAGCGCAGGTTTAGTCGAAAAGGGGAAATCGATACGCAGGAAGCAGAAGAGGAGGCGGCAGCGGGAGAAACAGAAGGGAATGCGGAGGAGTAAGAAGGCGAGGAGGAGGAGTAGGGGTAGGAGAAGGAAGAGTTCAGGGCTAGGAGCTGATTTGTGAGAGTGAGTTCCAGCGTCCTTCTATTCGCTTCCTCCTTCGCTCTTCCTTCTTCTCCCTCTTCTCCCTCTTTTTCTCTTCTGTGTCCTTTGACTTCTCTTTTGCCTTCTTATCGGTCTTCTTGATACTCCCAAGCTTAGGCTTCTCCCTTTCTCCCTCGCCTTCCCTCTCCCTCTCCCTCTCCCCTTCCCTTTCCCTTTCCCTTCCGCCTTCCTTATCCCTCTGTCTCTCTCTCTCTTGCCTTCTGGATCCCTCGTCAATCAACGCATCCTCGGATTAGAGGAAAGTGGGGAGAAGGGGAAAGAGGTGGCGGAGGAGGAAGAGGAAGAAGAAGAGGAAGAGGAAGAGGAAGAGGAAGAAGAAGAGGAAGAAGAGGCACAAATGAAGGAGAGGAAGAGGAAGAGGAGGAAGAAGAAGAGGAGGAAGAAGAAGAGGAAGAAGGATGCGGTTGGATTCGAAAGAGAGGGACTCCTGGGAGGAAGAGAAGGGGAGAGGAAGGGGAGAAGGAGGAAGAGGAGTCAGATGACAAGGCTGGCGAGGAGGGAGAGGAGGAGGAAGGAGGGAAGAAGGGGTGGGAAGAGAGGGTAGGGCGGAAGGCGAGGAGGATGAAGGGGAAGAGGAAGCGGAGGTGCCGTCATTGGATAGAAGGAGCAAGTGGAGGACCTTCCAGATAAGAGGGGACCGATGGGTCGAACGCAGAAAGTGGAGGACAAAGAGGAGGAAGAAGGTGAAGGAGAGGGAAGAGGCGAAGATGATAGAGAGGAGTGGGGAGAGGGTGGGGAAGAGGAAGACGAGGAAGACGAGGAAGACACATGGGTCAAGATAGAAGAGGTTTCGTATGCTTTTGACTTGATTTCGCCGAGTGAAGACTTTCGATGTAGAGGCGAAGGAGAGGAGGAGGATGGACGAGTAGAACGAAGAGGAGGAGGAAAGTGAAGGTGCCGAGGGGGGTGAGGAGAAGGAAGTTAGATTGAGAGAGTTGCAAGAGATTGAGGGATTTGAGGAGGGAGTGTTTAGGGTTCTTCGGGTTATGAGCAGGTGTGGTTGGAGGGGAGGAAGAGAAGAACACGGAAGTAGGGGTGGAGGAGGCGGGGAAGAAGAGACGGAAGAGGAGGAGGAGGAAGAGGACGAAACAGAGGAACGTGTATGGGTGGGCGACATCAGGACGAGGTGAGCTAGGTCTTGCTCTCTTCTTCGTCAGCTCCTAATGACAGTCTTCTCTCCTTGACCTCCTTCTCTTTCCTCCCGTTCACCCTCGATTTCTCGTTTTTCTTCGCCCGCACTCTTCTGCTCTGCTGGCTCAAATCTCCTCTCTCTCTTCCCTCTCCTCCCTCTCCTCCCTCTCCTCCCTCTGTTCTCTCCTTGTCTTTGCCCTCTCCTTCCTCATCGCCTCTCTCACTGTTTCTGCTCCTATCTCTTCTCTCTCTCTCTCTCTCTCCCCTCTCCTCTCTTTCTCCCTCTCTCTTTCCCCTTCCGGATCTCTCTCTGGCATTCTCTCCCTCTCTCTCTCCCTCTCTCCCTTTCTCTTTCTCGAATAAGAGGGAGACTTATCGCGTGAAATTGTAGAATAACTGCCCACTCGCTTCATCTTCTTTTCGATACTAACGTTCTTCAACCCTTGGTAAAACGTCTTCTTCTTCCGCTTATTCACTGCGAGTCTCGATATGTACAAAGCATGTTTTCCCTCTCTTCTTGCTCTTCTCCCCATCGATCTCGGCTCAGTATCCGATTCATCCACTCTACTCTCCACTCTCTCGCCCTCTCCTCCTCCCTCAACTGCACCTTCCCAAGACCACTCCAACCTCGTCCTCCGCTTCCTCCTCTCTTGATCCTCTTCCTCCTCCTCCTCGTCTTCATCCTCGTCTTCATCCGAGTATTCCGGAGTCCGAATCCTCTTCTTCATCCTCCTCTTCCTCCTCCTCCTCAGTCTCTTCGCTGAAAGAGTCTTCCTCCTCCTCTTCCTCCTCCTCCTCCTCCTCATCTTCTTCTTCCTCGTCCTCTTCCTCCTCTTCCTCCTCTTCCTCCTCCTCCTCCGCCTCTTCGTCTTCGTCCCTTCCATTAATGATATCCATTCCTTCGTCGCTTTCGTCGTCTAAGTATATACTCTTGCTCTTGTAGTCATAGTCGTATTCGCTAACTCTCCTCCGCGTCTCCTCCCCATCTTCATCTTCCTCTTCTTCGTCCTCCTCCTCGTCCTCGTCGTCCTCGTCCTCCTCCTCCTCCTCCTCATCATCTTCCTCCCCATACCTCCTTCCCTCTTCATCGGACTCCGAATCTAACACTGCGTGGACTTCCACCCCAACAATCCCTACTCCATCGTGACTGTTGTCCTCTCTGTAGTCCTCCTCTATGTACCTCTGTCTCTCTCTCTCTCTGTCCCTCTCCCTTTCCCTTTCTCTCTCTCTTTCTCTCTCTCTCTCTCTTTCCCTCTCCCTCTCCCTCTCCCTCCCCCATCTCCCCATCTCCTCAACCTGATCTTTTTCATTCTTTTTCTTCCACTCCTCCATCCCATTCTCATCAAATTTCCACTCACGATGATCTCCACATCTTCTTCCTCCTCCTCCTCCTCTTCCTCTTCTTCGTCGTCAACCCCATACATTCGATCTTCCTCCTCCTCCTCTCTCCCTTTCATCCTCTCTATCTTCGCATCTCTTCTTCTCTCCCTCCCCTCTCTCTTCGCCTTCACTCTTTCCTTCGTGCTCAACTCCTCTTCTTGATCTCTTCGACGGCCTTCTTCGTCCTCCTCTTCTTCAACTGTCTCTCCCTCCGCCTCTTCCTCCGTCTTTTCTCTCGCACTTCTCTCTTCCTCCTCTCCCAAATCAAAACCTACCATCCCCTCTAAGTGTTCGTCATTTTCTTCGAACTCGAATTCATCTGATCGTTCATCTGACCAAAAGAAATCATCTGTATACGAGTAACGATAAGGTTCGGACTGTCTCCTCCTCCTCCTCCTCCTCCTCCTCTTCCTCCTCGCCTTCATCTTCCCCTCCGCGATCTCCCCTCCGCTTTGAACTAGAGTAAGCGTAAGAAGTATAAGAACCACTTTCGCCCCTCATCGAATGGTTTTCTCCCCTCTTCCTTCCTTCCTCCTTCTTCTGCTCCCCCACTCTTCTCTCAGCAAACGGTCTCCTTCTGCTTTCGCCTCCATCTCGACGCAAAAGAGAGTGCGATGAGTGGAAGGAAGAGGAGGAGTGGGGAAGGAAGAGAAGGAGGAGGATGAAGACGATGACGCAGACGAAGAGGGCGGAAGGGCTGGAGGAGCGAGAGAAAGAGAAGGTATAGATTTGGAAGGAGGGAAGAGGATTGGAAGAAGAGAGAGGGAGAAGTAGGGGAGAGAGACTAGAGAGTAAAGGGAAATCGAGAGGAGAGGGGGAGTGTGGGAAGATGAAGGGGAGGAAAGAGAGACGGGCAGAGGGGGAGAGAGGGAGAGTACAGGTAGTTGAAGGAAAGCTACAGGGCAAAAGGAGGGTGAAGAGGGGGTGGAGGGAGAGAGAGCTGAAGAAGGGAAGAGGACGACAGTAGGTCAGAGTGAGGATGAGGAGAAAGGGGATGAGAGAGAGAGAGAGAGAGAGAGGAGATGGGAGAAACAGCTGGATAAAGGAAAGCACATATGGAACTTCTATGGATGTAAAAGAGAGAGGAAGAGATATACGAGGAATGAAGCGCCGAGAGTGGGGCAGGGCGCCGGCGATGAACAGTCGCTCCGGTTCCCTTCCATTCAAAATTCTCTTTCTCCTTCTCCTTCTCCCCCTCTCTCTCCCTTCCCCTCCCTCTCCCTCTCCCTCTCCCTCTCCCGTTCCTTCTCCTTCCTTCCCCCTTTCTCCTTGTCTCTCCCTCTGTCTCTGATCTGTTGGACGTCCTTCTCTCTCCTCCCTCTGCTCCTCTCTTCTCTCCCTCCCCTCTCCCTCAACTCTTTTCTTGACATTCGGAAGGCCTCCTCTTGCTCCTCTTCTACCTCTTCCTCTCTCTTCTTTTCGGAAACTTTCACATTCCCTTCTTCTTTTCCCATCTTCTCCTTCCTCTCCTTTCCCTTCTCCTTTCCTCTCTCCCTCTCCCTTTCCTTCTCTCTCTTCTCCCTCTCCTTCTCCTTCTCCTTTTCCTTTTCCTCTCCCCTCTCCTTCTTTTCCTTCTCCACTTCTCCTTTAACTTCCTCCACAATTTCCTCTTGATCAATGGAGGATATAACAGAGGCAAGAGAGGGTAGAATCGAAACAAGGGATGATGAGAGGGCGGAAGAAGAAGAAAGCGAAGGAGTGGAGAGGGGAAGCGAGGTCTTCCCCTTCCCTTAGCATAGTCAAGGGCGAGGGAAAGAGAAAAATGCTTCAGAGAGGCGACGGACTTAGCTGATCCAAACGTAATCAAAGCGCCTGAGCGGGAAAACACAGCTTTGTGGATCGGAGGAGATGGGACGGAGCTCCATTTGTTGGCGAAAACTCCAGGAGGAGCGGATGAGGGAAGGGGGTCGGAAGAGGACAGTATAGAGATGGGTAAATGGATGATGGCTGGAGGGGAGATACGAGAGGGGAAGAAGATGCTGAAGAAGAAGAGGAGGATGGGGAAGAGGAGGAGGAGGAGGAGGAGGAAGACGAGAAGGCGGATGAGAGAAGTGGAGGGAGGGCTGGAAGCAATGGAGTCGAAAAGTATTGGAACTTTCTCGATTGAAGAAAAGGAGATGAGGCAGACAAGGAGGGGGAGGAAGAAGGAGATGAGGGGAGAGAGACAGAAGAAGGGGGAGGGGGAGAGAGAGAGGACGCGGGGGAGGAGAAAGGGGAAGGGGAAGGGGAAGGGGAAGAGGAAGGAGGAGAAAAAGAAGGAGAAGGCGTCGTGAGGTAGAAAGAGTAAGGAGAAATAAACTCTCCCTTTTTCCCAAACAAAATAGGCAAGTGGCGGGGTATGCAAGGGAGGAAAGTGGAGGATGAAGCGGAGGAAGGGAAGGAGAAAGCGGAGGAAGAGGGGTCGAAGCGGAAGGGGATGCCGAGAAAGAAGACGAAGAGGGAGAAGAGAGACGAGGATGAGGGAAAGAAGACGAAGAGTTTTGGAGAGAGAGAGGAAGAGGGGGAAGGAAGAGGAGGCAGAGGGGAGTGTATGCAGAAGAGAAGGACGGTGACAGCTGGGAAGCGCGAAGAGAAGTCGAGCGGATAAAGTTCGAATTGAAGACAGAAGTGGAGGAAAGGGAGGCAGAGGATGAGGAGGGGGAGGAGGAGGAGGAGGAGGAAGACAAGGAGGAGGACAAGGAGGACGAAGAGGGGGAAGGAGAAGAAGTAAGTGAAGAAGTGGAAGCAGAAGCGGAGACAAGATGATTTCCAGCAGACGAGTAAGAAGAGGCCATGGGAAAGGATGGAGAAGAAGAAGAGGGTGAGGGAGAGGGGGAGGAAGATGAGGGAGAAGAAGAGACGGAAGACGAAGGGGAAGAGAAGGATGGATAGGCGGGGGGAGAAGATGAGGGGAAGAGAGAATCAGAAGTGAAGGGAAAAGATGAGGGAATGGGGGAGGTATGAGGGGAAGAGAAGAGAAGAGGGAGTCCAAGGCATAGATCAAAGAAGATCCCCAGACAGCCTCTTCCACCGCCAGTATAGACGAGAACAGGGAAGAAGGGGAAGAGGAAGGCGAAGGAGCAGACGGAAGAGGAAGATGAAGAGGAATAAGAAGAGAGCGAAGAAGAGGAAGAACGAAGTGAAGAGGAAAAGGAAGAAGGAGAGGAGGAGGGTGGGTCGGGATAGGGTTCAGAGTGGGTGGAGAAGGAGAGAGATATTTTCTTTTTCGAAACAACATCTGACGAGAAATCAAATAAAAATTTAAGCAGTTGAGGAGGAGCGGAAGAGGGTATGAACGACGAAGGCACCGCAACAGGAGAAGAGAGCGGAAGGCTGAGGGAGGGAGAGATCTCAGGCGCAGCAATATTCACGCGCAGTCTCTCTTTGTCCTTTCTGTCGTCCTTCTTTCGCTCTCCCTTCTCCCTTTCCCCTCCCCTCTTCCCTCTTCTGAGTCCCTTTCCACTCTAGCGATATCGGCCGGTCGGGTCTCTCTCTCACTTCCCTTCCACTGCCTTCTTTCTCTCTCGCATCACGTCTGCCTCTCTCCCTCTCGTCCCTCTCCCTGCCCTCTCTCTCTTCCCCTTTCACTCTTCCCTCCTCTTCAACTCTGGCTCCCATTATGTTTTGCAACGTATCCTGCCTGGTTTCGGGGTTCCCTACTCTCCCTCTCCCCTCTCTTCCCTCTCTGCCCGCTCCTCTTCCATCATTCATCGATTCTTTTACCCCCTCGCCCTCCCTCCCTCCCTGCTTCCTTTCCCTTTCCCTCGCCAAATCAGCTGACGACTGCGGAAAACACCGCAGTGAGCTGAGTGACCGATTGGGAGGAAAGGCGGAGAAGAGCGCAAAGGATGCGGGGAGAATCAGAGAGGCAAAGGAGGGAGAGAGGACCCAGAAGGAAGGCGGGGGGAGGAAGGTGATGGAGAAATAGCAGAAGAGGAGGATAAGGGGCAGTTAGAGGCGAAGGAACTCGCACCGGAGGAGCGAAGGCTGTTAATGCAGAGAGAGCAATCTTCTTTCCTCTCTCTCTTCTCTTTCCTATCCCTCTTCTCCCTCTCTTCTCTCACTCCCATTTCCTTTCCACTGCCCAGATCCTCCTTTCTTTCCCCCTTCCTTCCCGCCTCACACCCCCTTTTGCGGCCTCCCACCGTGATATTGTTGTTTCCTACTCCGCTATGGTTGAGAAGGCTAAAGCGAGGAAGATGGGAGAGAACAGCGAGGGTATTTCTTATATCGTTTTGAGTGCAGGCGATCGACAACACGTGGCTAGGAGCGTTTTTGCATTTACCCTGCCCATCCCTCTGCCCTTGAGCATCTCCTCTCTCCCCCTTCATTCCTCCCTCCTTCTCCCTTTCTCTGTTTTCTGCGTATCTCGAAATGTGACTTAGTATACCTCTGACCCTCTCTTCTCCCTCTCCTCCCTCACCCTCTCCTCTCGTACCCTGGCTTCTCCCTCTTCCTCCTCCTTCGCTTCCTCCCTCTCTGCCTCCCTCTCCGTTTTTCCTTTCGGAGATGGGGTAAGGAGGTTGAATGGCATACGGTGGGTGGAGGAAGTGGGAAGAGGAGGAAGAAGAGGAGGATGAAGCGAAGGAAGACGAAGAAGAAGGGGGGAGGGGAGGAGCCGAAGACGACGAGGAGGAGGAGGAAGAGGAGGAGGAAGAGGAGGACGAAGAAGATGACGATGAAGGGGGAGTGGAGAGAGATGAAAGAGTCGTTTGGATCGCAAAGGAAGTTGAAATTAGGGAATATGAAACGTTGGAAACGATAGAAAAGAAAGAAGTCAAGCGAGAAGATATCGAGGAGGAGGCGGAGTGAAGAGAGGGAGAAAGGGGAGAGGCGGGGAAGAGAGAGAGGGATGAACCAGAGACCAGGTGAAACAGAGACGAAGACTTAATAGAGTACGAGTGGGAGAGGAAGATCAAGGAAGAATGCAGGGGGTGAGGGGGGCTTAGAGGGAGAGAGGGGGGCGGAGAGGGAGAGGAGGAAGGAGGAGGGCTAGGACAAGGAGATGGTGCGGAGGAGAAAGAAGAGGGGGAGAGGAGGAGGAAGCGAGGGGTGACTAACCGAAAAAGAGGGAGAGAAAGGTAAGGGGATAACGGCGAAGGAGGGGGAGAAGGAAGACGGTAGATACAGTTTGAATCGAATGATTGTGCTCCGTCTCACTCTTTTTTTATCGGGGAAAAAATCAGAAGGAACGGAAGGCGAACCGCAGTGAGAAGCTGAAGAAGACGGAGGAGAAGAGGAAGAGGATGACGATGGCGAAGAGAACGAAGAGGAGGAGGAAGAGGAGGAGGAAGAGGGATCGAAGGCGATGGGATCTAATGTGTACATAGAGAACGTAGCGGAAAGAGAGAGTGGGTCTGCCTGTTCCAGATCAAGGTATATGCGTTTGATCGATGATATCACGTCGACCGCATTGTAGATTAAAGAGGAGGAGGAAGGAGAAGAGGAAGAGGAAGAGGAAGAAGAGGGGCTGGAGGAGGAGGAGGATGAAGAAGAAGAAAAAGAAGAAGAAAAAGCGGAAGGGGAAGCGGGAATCGAAGCGGTGTGAGAGGAAGAGGGGGGCAAGGGGGGAAGCGAGAGGGAGAGGGAGAAAGGGAGGATGCAGCGCGGGAGGAGGAAGAAGAAGGGGGGAATGAGGGTGGGAGAGAAGAAGAAGAAGAAGAAGAAGCGGGAAGAGAGGGAGCAGAGGAGGAGGAGGAGGAGGAGGGTAAGGAAGAGGGGGGGAAGAAGACGAGGAAGAGGAGGAAGAGGAGGAAGAGTGCGGTTGATGCGTGTGTTTGTGCAACACGACCCCGAGTGACAATGCTAGGGAGGCGATCACATGAGGAGGTAGAATAATGGATGGTTTAGTGAGCGAGAGAGAGGAGGAAGAGGAGGGAGGGGAAGAGGAACAGAGAGAAGACGAAGGAAGGGATGATGGAGTGGAAGAGGATGCAGGTGAAGGAGAGGAAGACGAAGCGGAGGAGGAAGCGGAAGAGAGCAGTGGAGAAAGGGGAGGCCTCTGAGGGGATTGGGTGGAGATGGGAAGGGTACTCAGGAGAAGGGACGAAGACAATCTCTTCGCATATTCCGCCTTAAGAGAGAGTTGGGTGAGCGACGTGATGGACTGGATTATCAGAAGGAAGGAGTCCCCGGTGCATCCGCGGAGGTGGAGAGAAGGAAGCGAGAAAGCACGCTCAGAAAGAGGGGCGAAGCGAGGGGAGAAGGAACCGAAAGCGGAGGGAGAAGGAGAAGAAAGGGGAGGCGAAGCGGGGAGAAGGGGAGGGAAGCAGAGTGTTGGTTAGAGAGAGCGAAGGGGGCGAGGGGAGGGGCTGGGAGATCGAGAGAGAGGGGAGGGCAAGAGAGCGCTTGATGGCGGAATCTCGAAGATAGAGCCAGAGGGAAGAGAGGGAGGGGGAAATAGAGTGGGAGACAAGAAGCATGCGGTTGGAATCAGAAAAGAAACAACGCACGCTCACTGAGTCACCTGGAGAGACTAGAGGGCGAAGAGTAGGGGGAGAGGAAGTGGGGGAACGAGCCGAGAGGGAGGAAGAAGAGGAATAAACGGATGACGGAGAGGGTGAAGAGGAGGAGGATGATGAAGAAAGACGGGAGGGCAGTGAGCTAAAGGAAGAGGAGAAAGAAGACGAGCGGATGAGACTGATAGCCCTCAGCTCCCTCTCCTCCTCCTTCTCCTCCTCCTCCTGCTCCCGCTTTCCACGCAGTCTAATGATATCTCTCCCCCTTACTCTCTGTCTCCCTCTTCCCTCCCTCCTCCTCCTTGCCTCTCTCGTGTTCCTCCAACAAAGGAGAAGAGACGTGAGAAAGGAATAAGGATAAGAAGGCAGACGGGTATAAGCAGAGGCAGGAGCAGAAGAAGACGATGAAGAAGGAGGTGGTGAAGATGAGGGGGGCGAGGGCGAGGGAGAGGAGGAAGGGTAGGAGGAAGAGGAAGAGGAAGAAGAAGAAGAAATTGATTCAAGAGATGAGGAGCGGCATATGAATCTGGAGAAGAGAGACATTTTATGGAGGGCAAGAGAGACCGAGAGCTAAGTCAGAGGGGGAACGGGAAGAGAGGCCGGAGAGAGGGAAGAGGGAAAGTGGAGCAGGGGAAAGCGGAGCAGGAGAAGGGGAAGAAGAGGAGAGAGAACGAAGAGAGTGCGAGAAGATGGCCTGGTCTGAGGCAAAGTTAGTTAGAGAAAGAAAGAGGGAAGAGAGGTGGGGAGGGGTCAAAGAGAGGGGAAGAGCGGATGAGACGATTGATGAGAGCTCAACCCTGCCTCTGCCCTCTCAGATTCGAAAGGTAAAAATGAAGGAAAAGACAAGCGAGAGAGGGAGAAAGGAAAAAGGGAAGAGAGGACGTGAGAAGGAGAGAGGACTGTGAGAGGGGAAGGGGGAGAGTGGAGACGTGTGTACGAATCCTCTAGGTGCTTTCCTCCGCTGCCTCTCTCTCCCTCCTCTCCCTTCCTTCCCTCTCTCTCTCCGGCTTCTCTCGCTCCTCTTGCCCCACTTCCCAATGCTCTCTCCTCCCCTTCCCCTTCCTCCCTCTCCTCTCACTCTCCCATCCTCTCTCTTCCAAAGTCCCTATCTCCGCCTCCCCCACCCCACTCTCTCCCTCTCCCACTCCCTCTCCCTCCTCCTCTTCCTCTTCCTCTTCATCTCCTTCTCCCTCTGACTCGTCGCTGCTTGAGCCACGAGAGAGGAGAAGAGAGGAGAAGGCATCAGAAGGACGCAAGTGAGACGCTAAGCGAGAGAGAGAGAGAGAAATGGTGGAGGAAAGAGAAGGAAGAGGCGAGAACATGATGCAAGACGGGAGGAAGGGGGAGAGAGTGGAGGTGGAGGAGGGGAAGAAGGAGAAGGAGAAGGCAAGGGATAAGCGCTAGGGAAGGGAGAAAGAGAGGGAAAGGGAGAAGGCGTAGAAGAGTGGGGAAGAGAAGGGAAGGAGGGAGAAGAGGAGTAGGGAAGAGGGAGTGTGGATGGGGAAGGGGAAGAGGAAGAGGAAGGAGGGGGAGAGAGAGAATGGGAGATTAAGATATGAGATAGTGGAACGAAAGGGGGTGGAGGAAGGAAAGGAGAGGAGGAGGGAGGGAGAAAGAGAGGGCGGAGAGGACGAGGGGGAGAGGAAATAAGAGGAGTTCGGAGTATAGAGGGAGAAGGGAGTATGGACGGGGAGGAGAGGAAGAAGGATGTGAAAAAGCAGCGTTCAAATTGAGATGAGAAAGGCACAAAAGGGGAGGCAGAAGACGAGTTTGAGGGGGAGGAAGAGCAAAAAGAAGAGTGTGAGTTGGAAGAAAAGGAAGGGGAGGAGGAGGAAGAGGAAGAGGAAGAGGAAGAGGATGAGGAAGAAGAGGAAGAGGAAGGGAGGGAGGAAGAGGAAGAGGAAGAGGAAGAAGAAGCGGGAAGAGGAAGGGGGAAGACGAAGAGGACGAGGAAGATGAAGAGGAAGAGGAAGATGAAGAGGAAGAGGACGAGGGGGAGGAAGACGAAGAGGAAGAGGGAGAAGAAGAAGAATAGAGAGAGGAGGGGTAGTGCAAAGAGGAGGGGAGAAGGGGAAGGGGAGAGGAGGGGAGAGAGGAGGGAGGAAAGAGGGAGGGAAGAGAGGATGTGGATGGCTCTAAATAAAGAGTAGAAGAAAGGGGGGGCATGATGGTAGGTCCGTTGACGTCTTCCCTCCTGTTCCTCTCGTCTCTCTCCTCTCGTTCCTCTCTCTTCCTCTCCCCTCTTCTTTTCTGTTGTTCCCTTTCTCTCCTTTCCTCCGCTTCCTTTCCCTTCGCTCTATCATTGTCAAGGTACCACCCCTCTTCTCTATCCCTCTCCTTCTCCCTCTCCTCCTCTCTTCCCCTCTCCTCCTCCCCTTCCCCTCTCCCTCTCCTCTATCCCTTTTCTTCATGTGTCCTTCTCTTCCCTCTCTCGTGCCCCTCTCCCCGTCCCTCTCGCTCTCCCTTTCGATCTCCTCTCTCTTCCTCGTCGAATATCGCTCTCCTCTGCCCCCCCCCCCTCGCCCCTCTTCTCCTCTACCCTTCTTCTACTTCTTCTACAGCCTTCCATTCCTCCCCTCTCCTCCTCCTCTCATGAAATCCCAGAGGGAAGAAGGAGAAGACGAGCAAGGGATAATGTAGAGAGAGAATGGGAAGCGGAGGAAGGGGGAGGAAGGGGGCAACTAGTGTAGGGGGAACGGATGAAGATGAGAAAGGAGGAAGATAAGGGGAAGGGGAAGAGAAGGGGGCAGGATAAGCGGAAAGCGCGCAGAAAGAGGATGAAGAAGAGGACGAGGGATGGGGAGAGAGGGGGAAGAAGAAGGGAGACTAGGGGAAAGAAGAGAAGGTGTGAGAGGAGAGACAGAGAGAAGAAGAAGAAGAATAAGAGTAGGGAAAGAGGACTAGCAGAAGGGAAAGGGGAAGAGGAAGAAGCGGAAGGGAGAGGGAAAGCAGCAGAAGGGAAAGGGGAAGGGGGAAGAAGTACAAGGCAGAGCAGGGAGAAGAGCTTGTAAATCCGTGGATGAACGATGCAGTCGACCGATCACTCCGCAACACTCCATTCCGTTCATCTCTCTCCTCTCTCTCATCCCTCTCCCTCTCTCTCTCTCTCTCGCACTCTCCTTTCTCTCCTTCCCTCGCCACCTTATCCCTCTCCTCTCTCCCTCTTCTCCCCCTCTCTCTCTCCTAAATATCTTCTATGTGACAACGAAATGCAAAGAGGAAGAAGAGGAAGAAGAGGAAGAGGAAGAAGAAGAGGAGGCGGAGGAAGAGAAGCGGGGAGGAAAGAAGGGCGGAAAGGAAGAAACAGGAGGTAAAGAAGCTCCGATTGGACTTAAACACGGAAATTGATTTAGGGAGAAAGCAGAGAAAAAGAGCCTTGAAAAATGAGGAGGGAAGGAGGGAAGAGGATTCGGACAGGTGGGACTCAGGTCGAAATATGAATGAACGAGGGCAGAGGGTGGTGGGACGGAGGGAGAAGAAGCAGAGGGAGGAGGAAGGGGAAGAAAAGGGGAGGGGGGGGGAGGTGGAGGAAGAATTACTGTGTGAATTGACAAGGAAGGTGAGAGAAGAAGAAGAAGAGATGGAGGAGGAGGAGTAGGAGGAGGAGGAGGGAGACGGGAAGAGGGGGGAAGGGTGGAAAGGAGAGAAGGAGAAGTAGAAGGGTAGTCGGAAGACGAAAAAGAAGGAAGAGAAGAAGAGAGAAGGGGGAAATTTGGGTTCATGACGTTGTTACCTTTCAAATTGAGATTTTTAAAGAAGAAGT